>CM036241.1:2002415-2319915 GCA_020698575.1 Bostrychus sinensis | reverse complement strand
TTAAACCAGGACTAAACCAGGTCTAAACAAAGACTAAACCAGGGTTTAACCAGGTCTAAAATACAGTTCCAAACCAGGACTTAACCAGGTTTAAACCAGGACTAAACTATAATTAAACCAGCTACAAACCCAGTCTAAACCAGGACTAAACAAAGACTAAACCAGAATTTTACCAGGTCTAAAATACAGTTGTAAACTAGGATTTAACCAGGTTTAAACCAGGACTAAACCAGGTCTAAACAAAGACTAAACCAGGATTTAACCAGGTCTAAAATACAGTTCTAAACCAGGACTTAACCAGGTTTAAACCAGGACTAAACTAGAAAAAAACAGCTATGAACCAAGTCCAAACCAGGATGAAATCGAGTCTAAACAAGGACTAAACCATGGACTTAACCAGGTCTAATATACAGTTCTAAATCAGGACTTAACCAGGTTTAAACCAGCGCTAAACTAGAACTAAACCAGCTATGAACCAAGTCCAAACCAGGACAAAACCAGGTCTAAACAAAGACTAAACCAGGATTTAACCAGGTCTAAAATACAGTTGTAAACTAGGATTTAACCAGGTTTAAACCAGGACGAA
Source organism: Bostrychus sinensis (assembly GCA_020698575.1). NCBI lineage: Eukaryota > Metazoa > Chordata > Actinopteri > Gobiiformes > Eleotridae > Bostrychus > Bostrychus sinensis. The sequence continues at coordinate 2,319,329 of CM036241.1, read as the reverse complement.
ACCAGGTCTAAACAAAGACTAAACTAGGATTTAACCAGGTCTAAAATACAGTTCTAAACCAGGATTTAACCAGGTCTAAACCAGGTCTAAACCAGAACTAAACCACCGCTGACTTGTTTTTTGTTTTGTTTTTTGCAGAAGAGCTCTAAAGAGGACGTGGATGAAGCCCTGGCCTCTGTTCCTCCCACAGTGCAGTGAGTCCACTGTTCCCTCTCTGCCCTCACTCACTCTCTCTTCAGTCAGAGTTAATATAAATCTCCTGTTGATCTCAGAGCGACTCTGGACGACGTGGACAGCGACGAGGCGGCCGGTCTGGGCAGATACGCCACTGTGCCCCCCGCTCTGCCCCCCGCTCTGCCCTCGGACGCTCTGAACACGGCTCAGTGCATCAGTCAGATGTACCGCAAGTCTCTGCGCCTCACCTCCAAACAGATCGTACGTGCTTTACGCTTTATACTCACTATTTACTTTATCTATGAAGCTATTCCATCATGGTGTAAGTATTCTCTAGATCAGGGAGGCCAAATTTTAAAAGACAACACATTACTGGCTAAATATTATTAATAATTCTAACGAACATTACACATATAAAAAAAAAACTACCTTTTCTTTTCCTTTATTTGATCATTTCTTGAACACAAATCCACAATAAAGCCGCCATAAGTGCATGAAAAAAAAAAAAAGTCAAGTATCATGCCTCATTTGGGATGATAATAACAGTCAAAAGACATATAAAAGTCAAAAGTATAACCAGAAATAAAATAAAAACCATAAACATTTCAGCTTATCTTTTTTTAATACAAATGCACTACAAGCCCAGCACAGATATAATATAAATATTAGATCCACACCAAAACATTTCTACCATGGCCTATTACTGACTTTTCCTGGGAATATTAAAATCAGATCATTACGTTTTAGTTGTGTCACTAAAAAACAATTAAATAAAGTCACAGACTTGACCTCAGTGGAACAGGGTTGGACCAAGGTCTTAAAAGTTTTAAGTATTATGCAATTTCCCCACTGAGGGACTAATAAAGGTTTTCTTATTTTCTTATTCTTATTAAAAAGGTATTCAGTTTGATACTGCCAAAATCACAGCCTTAAAAACATTAAATTGTCTTAGCAGGAATTAAATTTTGTTCATCCAGGTTTTATTGGGACGTCTAAGTCAAGTTTTTCAGTGTTGTACCATTAAAATATTTTTTTTTTTTGACAAAACATTTGTAAGTAACAATAGAAAAATATATCTTTTTTCCAAGTTGGATATGAATTTGGAAATTCTATCAATAGTGGTTTGATAAATATCTTAAAATCACCCACTCTGTGTCTTCTGAAAGCTGAGTGTTGTTAATGTGGGCTGTGGGTTAGGGTTAGGGTTCCCCACAGTGCAGTAAAATGCTGTTACCACTGAAATGTGTGGTTCTGTTTTGAGATTCTTGATGCAGAACTTGAGTTATGTCACCTGTATTAGACTTTTAAAATAAAATAAAAGAATACTGATATTTTATCAGTGTAAAATTTATACAGATTATTGTTCTTTTGCCTGCAATCTTGGCTTTAAATTTTATTCAAAGTGGCATTAAAAGGTCTTAAAAAGGTCTTAAATAATAATTTCCTTTTCCTATGGAGGTGCACCTCATGACGAGCCTTGATGGAACAGAAACGAGTTAACTCACTTCAGATTCTTTTAGTTTCTAGTTTCCTGTAATTATAGCTCTCTCTCTCTCTCTCTCTCTCTCTCTCTGCCTCTCTCTCTCTCTCTCTCTGCCTCTCTCTCTCTCTGCCTCTCTCTCTCTCTCTCTCTCTCTCTCTCTCTCTGCCTCTCTCTCTCTCTCTGCCTCTCTCTCTCTCTCTCTCTCTCCTCTCTCTCTCTCTCTCTCTCTCTCTGCCTCTCTCTCTCTCTCTCTCTCTGCCTCTCCTCTCTCTCTCTCTCTCTCTCTGCCTCTCTCTCTCTCTCTGCCTCTCTCTCTCTGCCTCTCTCTCTCTCTCTCTCTGCCTCTCTCTCTCTCTGCCTCTCTCTCTCTCTGCCTCTCTCTCTCTCTGCCTCTCTCTCTCTCTGCCTCTCTCTCTCTCTCTCTCTGCCTCTCTCTCTCTCTGCCTCTCTCTCTCTCTCTCTCTGCCTCTCTGTCTCTCTCTCTCTCTCTCTCTGCCTCTCTCTCTCTGCCTCTCTCTCTCTGCCTCTCTCTCTCTCTGCCTCTCTCTCTCTGCCTCTCTCTCTCTCTCTGCCTCTCTCTCTCTCTGCCTCTCTCTCTCTCTGCCTCTCTCTCTCTCTCTGCCTCTCTCTCTCTCTGCCTCTCTCTCTCTCTCTGCCTCTCTGTCTCTCTCTCTCTCTCTCTCTCTCTCTCTCTCTCTCTCTCTGCCTCTCTCTCTCTCTCTCTCTCTCTGCCTCTCTCTCTCTCTCTCTCTCTCTGCCTCTCTCTCTGCCTCTCTCTCTCTCCCTCTGCCTCTCTCTCTCTCTCTCTCTCTCTCTCTCTCTCTCTGCCTCTCTCTCTCTCTCTCTCTCTCTCTCTCTCCCCCTCTCTCTCTCTCTCTGCAGGAGCAGCTGAATCTCCAAGAGGGGGAGAACCAAGTGGTGTTCAGTTTGACCACGAAATACCAGGGCACCTGCCGCTGCGAGGCCTCCATCTACCTCTGGAACTGGGACGACCGGGTCGTCATCTCCGACATCGACGGCACCATCACCAAGTACTCACTGCGTTCTTCTTCTGTAAAGTTTCCTTGTTGTTCTGAATGTGATCTGTGTATGATCTCCCTCAGGTCTGATGCTCTGGGACACATTCTGCCCACGTTTGGAAAAGACTGGACTCACTCAGGCATCGCCAGGCTTTACCACAAAATCCATGAGTATGTCAAATCTTCATTTATCATGAATCATGGTGGAAAAGAACTACTGTAATGTACTAGTACTCAAGTATTTTAACTTTCCTAAGTAAACTTCTGTGTACTGTATATTAAAGTGTACACTGATCATAAACAGTTTAAATACATTAGAGCTGCAGCTAATGAGTATTTTGATAAACGATTAATCTGATGATTATTTTTTTGATTAATAATCGGATTGTGAAGCGCAGTTAAATGTGTGAGGATTCGCTGACTGAGCTGGAGTTTTATTTTTTTTATAAACCAGATGAAGCTGGAAATGAGTTACTTGAGGATGCTTTTTTCTTCAGAAGAAACAAATTGACATTTACTGTTTTTGTTGCTTTTGTGTTTTAATAAAACTTTCCTGTTCTTTCAGCACATGGCATGAGACTCAGTAAACTCATGACGGTGATTGATCGATTACTAAATTAGTTGTGGATTATTTTAGTAATCGATTAGTTCGGTTGTTGCAGCCCTAAAATGCATGTTTTTATTTATTGTTGTAAAAGATTATTTTAACCCTGTGATGGTTTCCTGTGACGACAGAGAGCTTTAACTCAGTAAACCCCACACCACTCTCACAGGAACGGTTACCAGTTCCTGTACTGCTCGGCCCGGGCCATCGGGATGTCCACCTGGACCAAGGACTACCTCTGCTGGGTCAACGACAGAGGGACCGTCCTGCCCAAGGGCCCCGTGCTGCTGGCCCCCAGCAGCCTCTTCTCTGCTCTGCACAGGTAACTGTCCCCTGGAGACATGTCCACTGGAGACATGTCCACTGGAGACATGTGGAGACATGTCCACTGGAGACATGTCCACTGGAGACATGTCCCCTGGAGACATGTCCACTGGAGACATGTCCACTGGAGACATGTCCACTGGAGACATGTCCCCTGGAGACATGTCCCCTGGAGACATGTCCACTGGAGACATGTGCACTGGAGACATGTGGAAACATGTCCGCTGGAGACATGTCCACTGGAGACATGTGGAGACATGTGCACTGGAGACATGTGCACTGGAGACATGTGCACTGGAGACATGTGGAAACATGTCCGCTGGAGACATGTCCACTGGAGACATGTGGAGACATGTCCACTGGAGACATGTCCCCTGGAGACATGTCCCCTGGAGACATGTCCCCTGGAGACATGTCCACTGGAGACATGTGCACTGGAGACATGTGGAAACATGTCCGCTGGAGACATGTCCACTGGAGACATGTCCACTGGAGACATGTGCACTGGAGACATGTGGAAACATGTCCGCTGGAGACATGTCCACTGGAGACATGTGGAGACATGTGCACTGGAGACATGTGCACTGGAGACATGTGGAAACATGTCCGCTGGAGACATGTCCACTGGAGACATGTCCACTGGAGACATGTCCCCTGGAGACATGTCCCCTGGAGACATGTCCACTGGAGACATGTGCACTGGAGACATGTGCACTGGAGACATGTGCACTGGAGACATGTGGAAACATGTCCGCTGGAGACATGTCCACTGGAGACATGTCCACTGGAGACATGTCCAGTGTCCACTGGAGACGTGTCCACTGGAGACGTGTCCACTGGAGACGTGTCCAGTGTCCACTGGAGACATGTCCACTGGAGACATGTCCAGTGTCCAGTGGGGACATGTCCAGTGTCCAGTGGAGACATGTCCCCTGGAGACATGTCCAGTGTCCCCTGGAGACATGTCCAGTGTCCCCTGGAGACATGTCCAGTGTCCACTGCAGACATGTCCAGTGTCCAGTGGAGACATGTCCAGTGTCCACTGCAGACATGTCCAGTGTCCAGTGGAGACGTGTCCAGTGTCCAGTGGAGACATGTCCACTGGAGACATGTCCAGTGTCCACTGGAGACATGTCCAGTGTCCACTGGAGACATGTCCAGTGTCCAGTGGGGACATGTCCAGTGTCCAGTGGAGACATGTCCCCTGCAGACATGTCCAGTGTCCACTGGAGACATGTCCAGTGTCCCCTGCAGACATGTCCAGTGTCCACTGGAGACATGTCCAGTGTCCAGTCTGAGGGCTCAGGTTGTTTAAGGTTGTTTTTTTACACATTTGTTTGGGTTTGTGATGTGACACAGCTCAGATCATTGTTTGGTGATGAGAGGAAGATTTAGTTTTGTTATCACTGTCTCGTGTGTGAGCGGTGTACATTTGGTCACTGTGGTGTTTAAGAAATGTGTGTTAAGCGTTTTAGATCTGCTCTCTTCTTCTTTCCTTTCTGTTTTTCTGGGTTCAGCGCTGACTCCTCTGCCTGAGTGCAGCTGTGTTTTAGTTTGTGTCTGTGATGAGAAGTTGTTTCTGTGCAGGGAGGTGATCGAGAAGAAGCCTGAGGTGTTCAAAGTGGCCTGCCTCAGTGACATCAGAGACATGTTTAACCCACACAGACAACCGTTCTACGCAGCGTTCGGGAACAGGACCAACGTAAGGATGCTCTCTGGAATAACTGGACTTAATAAGATCCAGAACCAGTGTAGATGTGTGAGAGTACTCGGTTACCTGGTACTAGTACACTGCTGTAGTAAATGTTTGGGGGCTGCTCTGTTGCAGGACGCCTTCGCCTACAAACAGGTGGGAGTTCCTGAAACTAAAATCTTCACAGTGAACCCCAGAGGAGAACTCATCCAGGAGAGAACCAAGTCCAACAAGTCCTCGTAAGTGACAAAGCAGGAAGTACTGTGTGTGCTGAGGTACTCCAGTAAAAGTACTGTTACCTCCAAATAATAACGCTGAGGCATTTTTATTACTTTTTTTATTTTTTATTTACAGGTGCAGACATACCTACATGTAATACACAAGACATGAGACAAACAAAACAATACAAGGAACAAACAACATATAACAGATGTATATAATAATATGAATATGAATATATATGCGGATATGAATATGTACTGATGTAAAATAAAATAATAATAAAAATAAATAAATAAAATATAATAAAAATAACAAATAAATTATAATAATAATAAAAATAATAATACTTAATAACATAATAATAATAATAATAATAATAATAATAATAATAATAACAATAATAATGATGATTATTGAATTTTGAATAATTTTTATTACTTGACATAAAGTATATAATGTTTACTCAAGTACAAAATACATTTATGCCGCTGTATGGCTCAGTGGTTGAGCTGTGGTGTACAGGGCAACTACAGCCTGCCTTGGTGTCGTGGTTTAAGTCTGGACTCCGGTGTTTTGCTGAAAGCCTCTCCCCACTCCACCCCAGCTTCTGACTGTACTCTGCCCTACCAATGAAGCCTAAAAATGCCCCAAAAATAAGTACAAAATACACTTGAAAGTAATAGTTTTTGCAGTTTTACAGAAAATACTACCATTACTTTTACTGCTGTACCCCAGCCTGGGGTAGGAATCCAGGAGCCTGTGGTGAGTGCACCGCCAAGTTACTGCTACTTCCTGAGTAAATGAGAGTTTTGGTTTAAAAAACTCTGTGAAAGTGTGTTTTTAAAGCTGTACACAGGAGTACATTACCGTATTATTTGCACTATAAGGCGCATCGGATTATAAGGTGCACCTTCAATGAATGGCCTATTTTAAAACTGTTTTCATATATAGGGCGCACCGCATTATAAGGCGCATCCACTAGATGGCGCTGCGCTAAAGGGAATGTCAATAAAACAGTCAGATAAGTCAGTCAGTCAAACTTTATTAATAGAATACAAACCAGCGTTCTTACAACTCCGTTCACTCCCAAAACAAGTTAGTGCATCACAATACGGTAGCGTACGTACCGGTAGCTCTTATTTGCGCCGCCCTCGTTGAAAACAAAGTATTTCCAACTCCATTTGTCACAGTTCAAAGCTACATGAACAGCGTTCGAGCGCTCAGTTTTCTGTCCCCTCACTGTCGCAACTCTTCTACTGAGATGGAGCAAAGGCCACGCCTCCTTGTTCTTTTGTGGCAGGATCCATAAACACGCCTATGGCACACATGAACAGCTGGGACTGGAATTCCCCTTTACCGTTTTTACCGCTGTCACTTCGGCGACGCCCCCTGAATACGGTAGCCATAATTAACCAACACTGATCCATATATAAGGCGCATCGGATTATAAGGCGCACTGTCGTTTTTTGAGAAAATTAAAGGCTTTTAGGTGCGCCTTATAGTGCGGAAAATACGGTACTGAAGTAAAAGTTAAAGTAATCATATTCCTAACCCTGAAAACTAGGACTCATATTTTAACAAATAAAAAAGCTACAGAAAACCGTAACATTTCACAAACTCTTCCACCGTCCAAATTCAGTTCAGTTCAGATTTATTTGTATCGCCCAGTATCACAACAAAAGTCGCTTCACAACAATTGACAAAGACACCATGTGACACAATGTAAATAAACCGAGCACCAAAAACCTTAAGACAAATGTTTTTTAGCTTCTTGTATTAAATAAGGACAACAACTGGGACATGGAGTGTTTTTACAGATTTGTGTTGGATGTGGGACATTAGTTACTTTCTTCCTCACTGCCAAATAAAAACACAGCATTACTTCTCTCAAACACGTCCTGTAAACAGAAAGGTTTTGTCATTGAAGCTCCGCCCTCTGCTGTTTCAGGTACAACCACCTGTGTGAGCTGGTGGAGCACTTCTTCCCCGGGCTCTGGGCCGATCGCTCCCAGAGGAACGGTTTGGACTGTCCCGACTTCAGCAGCGCCACCTACTGGAAGGAGCCGCTGCCTCCGGTCGACCTGGACGAACTTCTGTAGACGTGAAAACTACTCCTGCTTCTGCAATCGAACTACAAACCAGCTACAGACGAACTACGAGCGCAGAAATCTCACTGAGCCACGGGGAGAAAATCTGACACAGTTTTGCAGATTTGCACAAATAAATATTCCCAGTACTGTGTCCTCTGTGATGTTAGTTGTATCGATTAAAATCCCCTGAAAAGTTTGTCAGCAGAGGTGGGAGAGGTACGGAAAATCTGTACTCAAGTAAAAGTACTGCCATTTCAAACAAATATTACTCAACTACGAAAGAACTCAGCACAGTTATAAAGCACAGAAGCACTGAATGTAACGTTAAGTCCACATTTTCATGACTACTACTGCTTCTACTATTACTATTACTACTACTACAGCTACTAGTAGTATTAATCAGGGCTGGAACTAACAATTATTTTAAGAATCGATTAATCTGTTAACAGTTAATGTGTGATGACCTGCTTCCAAAGTTGGATTTTGACCAAATTTTAACAAAACAAAGGTTCAAGTCTGTTACCTGAGGATGTTTTCTCATCATAAAAAACAAATTTGCATTTTCTTTTGTTGTTTTTGTGGCGTTACTGCTGTGTCTGAGTGAGAAACCCTCTTCTCTCACCAGATTCCAGGTTTCAAAGATTATAAATACCCCAGATAACGATTAATCTACTGTATTACTAAATGTTTTCGATTATTTTAAAATCGATTATATTTGATTAGTTGTTGCAGCCCTAGTTTTAATACTTGTGAAACACTGTCTTTGTTTTTCTTGCATGATGTGAATTTTCCATAAACCTACTAAAAGTACAGTTACAACAGCTGTTTCTACTTTAGTACTTTTGTCCTCTGTCCCACATCTGGCTCAATCCTGGGACATTTGGAGACTTTAAAATTACTACCACCTCCTGGAGTAAAAGTAAAACTATTTCCTTACAATGTAATGAAGTAAAACTGACAGTATGTTTTCAAAAAAGTACTTATTACTTGAGTAAAAGTGTCCAGTTACTTCCCACCTCTGTGTGTTTATACTTGTACGTGATTTATTAATATTCCCCTAAAAAATCTTGACTTTTAGACTCCTGCAGCTCAGAGTATGGACCAATACTTTTACAGAAACTTGCTGTGTCCAAAGCCTTCACCAAAGTGCTTCCTTAAATCAGATTTCTTCCTTTCATTGCTGTAGATTATTTTTAAGGCGGTATGTTTTTGTGGATAGCTTTAATCTTTAAATGGAACAAGCTTAGATGTTACTGCTGTGTTTTTCATCTTAGTCCCAGTTTTATTTTCTTACTGAACCAATAAGCTGTTTTTCTAAATTATTTTCCTCCCACCTTTATGGCACGTGTGCTTTGAAAATCATCATTTCATGTCATTTAAAGGGTCTATTTTATGCTTTTATGTTTTTTAAGCCATCTTGGTCTCTTCTAGAACAGCAGCAAACAAACATGAGACTAAAATAAAAACATTTCCAGTAAATACTACTAATAATAGTACTGCCATAAAGAAACAGGTTACGAGACCAGCAGAGGGCAGAGCTGTTGTGCTTTTTTGAACCGAACCATAGAAAAAGAGCTTTTACTTCCTTAAACTTTTTGTCTGATGCTATTTGACTACAAAATGTTAAAAAAATGTCTGTGAGGAATCAGTGAAAACAGAGCTGTGCACCGTTTTTTTAGATAAATGACTGAGAGCAGATGGATGTAAAGGGCTTGTTGTTGATTGGTCAGTGCTTCCTGGAGTGGGCGGGGCTTTGAGGTGGAACCAAGCGTTCTGAGGCCTCGGAAACTCCGCGCCAGAGAATACAGGATGAGGGAATAGAATTGTAACACGGGACCGTAAACCGTATTTAGGCTTCAGATAAGATGAATGCTGAAACTACTGAATATTAAACCTCCCCTGCGAGCCACTTTTGGGACCTGACCCACCAGTTGAGAACCACTGTTTGGGTTTGAGAGCACACACACACACTACAGGTATCGAGGTGACACAGACTGATTTTGCACAACTGTAATTTCAACTTCACTGGTGCCTAAACTGGAATGAAACTAATGTATTTATTAATTTTTAGCATATTTTTGATAGGATTTTATGCATTTTTGTGTCTTTGGTGATTTTAAAAGATGAAAATAAATGACAAGTCTGTACGTAATAAAGTGGCCTGATGTGTTTGTCTCATCTGGAGCCAGTCTGACCCCTGACCTCTGACCTCAGGGCTTCAGCACTCTGGTGTTTTTACCTCAGAACCGCCGCTCACTGGAGATGTTTTTCTCTTTTTCTTTGGACTGTTCTCTGTAAACTCTAAAGCAGTGATTCTCAACACTTTCACACCAAATACCACCTCACAAAATATCAAAATAACAGTTTAAAACCAGGTCCAAACCAATGAAATATGGATTATAACAGAAAAAATGCAAATAACAACAGAGTAGGGACTAAAACCAGGTCTAAACCAGGTTTTAACCAGGGCTAAACTTATTCTAAAGTAGGTCTAAACCAGGACTAAACCAGGTCTAAGTCAGATCAGTACCTGGAGGACTGAACCTAGTCCAAACCAAAACTTTACCAGGTGTATAATAGGGCTACACTAGGTCTAAACCGGGACAAAGTCAGGTCTAACCCAGGACTAAGTCAGGTCTAACCCAGGACTAAATCAGGTCTAACCCAGGACTAAGTCAGGTCTAACCCAGGACTAAATCAGGTCAGTACCAGAACTGAACCAAATCTAATCCGAGACTCTCCCAGGTGTATCCTCGGGCAAACCCTGGTCTTAACGAGTCCAATCCCAAGTCTGGTGATAAATTAAACCAAATCAGGACTTGTACTGGACAAGGCTCCTGCGTACCACCAGCGGGACCTATACCACAGCTTGAGAACCACTGGCAGACCCGTCCATGCCACGTTCAAAGTCTCTTAAATCCTCTTCCTCCAGGTTTGTTTCCCTCCTCTCCCTCAGCTCATTTCTTTGTTTTTCTTGATCATCTTTTTGCATCTGAAGCATCAGAGCAGGCGCGCGCCTCATGAAGTGCCACTGAGATTATCCGTGTGATATTTTTACAAAGTGCGTCAGGGGCATGGAGTTTCCAAAGGGCGCTGAAAGTGCTGCGTAATTGCGCACGCACCTGACCAGGAAGACGGCACCAGGCAGACTGTTGTTGTGTTGCAGCTGGTGAGTCTCTGCTCTCAGTGTTCACTTTCTGTTTATAGAATCTTTTAATCTATTTTTAGAAATGTGCCGTAATTATAACTTTGTCTGACGTCGAACTCATTGCTGCGCAGTTAAATTTAGATTTGATTTGTAAGCGACAGAATAAATAAGTTTAACACGGAGGGCGTTGTCAGCAGCGTGCATGTGTGCGCGTGTGTTATCAGACTCTGCTGATCACGCAGAAACAGTGCGGTAAACTCAGAGTTAAAGTGACTTTAATAAACAAATAAAAACAGAGCGCACTCAGTGAGAATCGAAACCTAACTTCCAAGCGACCAGCGCTGGCAGCGCTGAGTAAACACCAGCTCTGTTTGGTTTATGATCTGTTCATTGCTGCAATTACACTTTTATTTACCCCGCGTGCCCCAATGAAGACAAAAGTCCTTCTCACATTTTATTTTTTGATAACTTTCCAGTGGTTCTTATCTTTTCTCTGTGTCTCAGCTGTGTTCATGTTTACTCAGGCTGATTTCCTGAACACAAATCTAATCTTACTTCATCTTTAGTCTCTGTGTTACGTTGCTCCTGTTCAGAGACAAAAGTGTCATCCTCAACAAAACCTCACAAGCATTAATATTTTAACCAACCCTTTTTATGCCAGGGCATGTAATAGCATCTCATTTGTTTAGTTAAAAAAAAAAAAAAAAAATTTAATCTTTGTAATATTCTCAAAGCAAAGTGGATTTTTTTTTTTTATTTATTTTTTTATTTATTTATTTATTTTTTGTGCTTTTTCCAGCCTTGGGTCTGTCAGAGATCACCAACAACATTTATTTAGATGGATTTGAAATTTTTTTTGTTACAAGTTACAACCAGTTTTACAGGGCATAGGTTTTTAGATTCTACAGAGCACAGCAACAAATGATCTTTGTGATATTTGACAGACCCAAGGCTGTCATTCGTTTTTTCTTCTGGTTAAGAGACCTGGTTTAGTCCTAATGTAGTCCTGGTTTAGACCTGGTTTAGTCTTAATGTAGTCCTGGTTTAGACCTGGTTTAGTCTTAATGTAGTCCTGGTTTAGACCTGGTTTAGTCTTAATGTAGTCCTGGTTTAGACCTGGTTTAGTCTTAATGTAGTCCTGGTTTAGACCTGGTTTAGTCCTAATGTAGTCCTGGTTTAGACCTGGTTTAGTCCTAATGTAGTCCTGGTTTAGACCTGGTTTAGTCTTAATGTAGTCCTGGTTTAGACCTGGTTTAGTCTTAATGTAGTCCTGGTTTAGACCTGGTTTAGTCTTAATGTAGTCCTGGTTTAGACCTGGTTTAGTCTTAATGTAGTCCTGGTTTAGACCTGGTTTAGTCTTAATGTAGTCCTGGTTTAGACCTGGTTTAGTCTTAATGTAGTCCTGGTTTAGACCTGGTTTAGTTCTAATGTAGTCCTGGTTTAGACCTGGTTTAGTCCTAATGTAGTCCTGGTTTAGACCTGGTTTAGTCTTAATGTAGTCCTGGTTTAGACCTGGTTTAGTCTTAATGTAGTCCTGGTTTAGACCTGGTTTAGTCTTAATGTAGTCCTGGTTTAGACCTGGTTTAGTCTTAATGTAGTCCTGGTTTAGACCTGGTTTAGTCTTAATGTAGTCCTGGTTTAGACCTGGTTTAGTCCTAATGTAGTCCTGGTTTAGACCTGGTTTAGTCCTAATGTAGTCCTGGTTTAGACCTGGTTTAGTCTTAATGTAGTCCTGGTTTAGACCTGGTTTAGTCTTAATGTAGTCCTGGTTTAGACCTGGTTTAGTCTTAATGTAGTCCTGGTTTAGACCTGGTTTAGTCTTAATGTAGTCCTGGTTTAGACCTGGTTTAGTCTTAATGTAGTCCTGGTTTAGACCTGGTTTAGTCTTAATGTAGTCCTGGTTTAGACCTGGTTTAGTTCTAATGTAGTCCTGGTTTAGACCTGGTTTAGTCCTAATGTAGTCCTGGTTTAGACCTGGTTTAGTCTTAATGTAGTCCTGGTTTAGACCTGGTTTAGTCTTAATGTAAGTCCTGGTTTAGACCTGGTTTAGTCTTAATGTAGTCCTGGTTTAGACCTGGTTTAGTCTTAATGTAGTCCTGGTTTAGACCTGGTTTAGTCTTAATGTAGTCCTGGTTTAGACCTGGTTTAGTCCTAATGTAGTCCTGGTTTAGACCTGGTTTAGTCCTAATGTAGTCCTGGTTTAGACCTGGTTTAGTCTTAATGTAGTCCTGGTTTAGACCTGGTTTAGTCTTAATGTAGTCCTGGTTTAGACCTGGTTTAGTCTTAATGTAGTCCTGGTTTAGACCTGGTTTAGTCTTAATGTAGTCCTGGTTTAGACCTGGTTTAGTCTTAATGTAGTCCTGGTTTAGACCTGGTTTAGTCCTAATGTAGTCCTGGTTTAGACCTGGTTTAGTCCTAATGTAGTCCTGGTTTAGACCTGGTTTAGTTCTAATGTAGTCCTGGTTTAGACCTGGTTTAGTTCTAATGTAGTCCTGGTTTAGACCTGGTTTAGTCTTAATGTAGTCCTGGTTTAGACCTGGTTTAGTCTAATGTAGTCCTGGTTTAGACCTGGTTTAGTCTTAATGTAGTCCTGGTTTAGACCTGGTTTAGTCTTAATGTAGTCCTGGTTTAGACCTGGTTTAGTCCTAATGTAGTCCTGGTTTAGACCTGGTTTAGTCCTAATGTAGTCCTGGTTTAGACCTGGTTTAGTAGTCCTAATGCAGTCCTGGTTTAGACCTGGTTTAGTTCTAATGTAGTCCTGGTTTAGACCTGGTTTAGTCCTAATGTAGTCCTGGTTTAGACCTGGTTTAGTTCTAATGTAGTCCTGGTTTAGACCTGGTTTAGTCTTAATGTAGTCCTGGTTTAGACCTGGTTTAGTCTTAATGTAGTCCTGGTTTAGACCTGGTTTAGTCTTAATGTAGTCCTGGTTTAGACCTGGTTTAGTCCTAATGTAGTCCTGGTTTAGACCTGGTTTAGTCCTAATGTAGTCCTGGTTTAGACCTGGTTTAGTCTTAATGTAGTCCTGGTTTAGACCTGGTTTAGTCCTAATGTAGTCCTGGTTTAGACCTGGTTTAGTCTAATGTAGTCCTGGTTTAGACCTGGTTTAGTCTTAATGTAGTCCTGGTTTAGACCTGGTTTAGTCTTAATGTAGTCCTGGTTTAGACCTGGTTTAGTCTTAATGTAGTCCTGGTTTAGACCTGGTTTAGTCTTAATGTAGTCCTGGTTTAGACCTGGTTTAGTCTTAATGTAGTCCTGGTTTAGACCTGGTTTAGTCTAATGTAGTCCTGGTTTAGACCTGGTTTAGTCTTAATGTAGTCCTGGTTTAGACCTGGTTTAGTTCTAATGTAGTCCTGGTTTAGACCTGGTTTAGTCCTTAATGTAGTCCTGGTTTAGACCTGGTTTAGTCTTAATGTAGTCCTGGTTTAGACCTGGTTTAGTCTTAATGTAGTCCTGGTTTAGACCTGGTTTAGTCTTAATGTAGTCCTGGTTTAGACCTGGTTTAGTCTAATGTAGTCCTGGTTTAGACCTGGTTTAGTCCTAATGTAGTCCTGGTTTAGACCTGGTTTAGTCTTAATGTAGTCCTGGTTTAGACCTGGTTTAGTCTTAATGTAGTCCTGGTTTAGACCTGGTTTAGTCTTAATGTAGTCCTGGTTTAGACCTGGTTTAGTCTTAATGTAGTCCTGGTTTAGACCTGGTTTAGTCTTAATGTAGTCCTGGTTTAGACCTGGTTTAGTCCTAATGTAGTCCTGGTTTAGACCTGGTTTAGTCCTAATGTAGTCCTGGTTTAGACCTGGTTTAGTCTTAATGTAGTCCTGGTTTAGACCTGGTTTAGTCTTAATGTAGTCCTGGTTTAGACCTGGTTTAGTCTTAATGTAGTCCTGGTTTAGACCTGGTTTAGTCTTAATGTAGTCCTGGTTTAGACCTGGTTTAGTCTTAATGTAGTCCTGGTTTAGACCTGGTTTAGTCTTAATGTAGTCCTGGTTTAGACCTGGTTTAGTCTAATGTAGTCCTGGTTTAGACCTGGTTTAGTCCTAATGTAGTCCTGGTTTAGACCTGGTTTAGTCTTAATGTAGTCCTGGTTTAGACCTGGTTTAGTCTTAATGTAGTCCTGGTTTAGACCTGGTTTAGTCTTAATGTAGTCCTGGTTTAGACCTGGTTTAGTCTTAATGTAGTCCTGGTTTAGACCTGGTTTAGTCTTAATGTAGTCCTGGTTTAGACCTGGTTTAGTCCTAATGTAGTCCTGGTTTAGACCTGGTTTAGTCCTAATGTAGTCCTGGTTTAGACCTGGTTTAGTCTTAATGTAGTCCTGGTTTAGACCTGGTTTAGTCTTAATGTAGTCCTGGTTTAGACCTGGTTTAGTCTTAATGTAGTCCTGGTTTAGACCTGGTTTAGTCTTAATGTAGTCCTGGTTTAGACCTGGTTTAGTCTTAATGTAGTCCTGGTTTAGACCTGGTTTAGTCCTAATGTAGTCCTGGTTTAGACCTGGTTTAGTCCTAATGTAGTCCTGGTTTAGACCTGGTTTAGTTCTAATGTAGTCCTGGTTTAGACCTGGTTTAGTTCTAATGTAGTCCTGGTTTAGACCTGGTTTAGTCTTAATGCAGTCCTGGTTTAGACCTGGTTTAGTCTTAATGTAGTCCTGGTTTAGACCTGGTTTAGTCTTAATGTAGTCCTGGTTTAGACCTGGTTTAGTCTTAATGTAGTCCTGGTTTAGACCTGGTTTAGTCCTAATGTAGTCCTGGTTTAGACCTGGTTTAGTCCTAATGTAGTCCTGGTTTAGACCTGGTTTAGTCCTAATGTAGTCCTAATGCAGTCCTGGTTTAGACCTGGTTTAGTTCTAATGTAGTCCTGGTTTAGACCTGGTTTAGTCCTAATGTAGTCCTGGTTTAGACCTGGTTTAGTTCTAATGTAGTCCTGGTTTAGACCTGGTTTAGTCTTAATGTAGTCCTGGTTTAGACCTGGTTTAGTCTTAATGTAGTCCTGGTTTAGACCTGGTTTAGTCTTAATGTAGTCCTGGTTTAGACCTGGTTTAGTCCTAATGTAGTCCTGGTTTAGACCTGGTTTAGTCCTAATGTAGTCCTGGTTTAGACCTGGTTTAGTCTTAATGTAGTCCTGGTTTAGACCTGGTTTAGTCTTAATGTAGTCCTGGTTTAGACCTGGTTTAGTCTTAATGTAGTCCTGGTTTAGACCTGGTTTAGTCTTAATGTAGTCCTGGTTTAGACCTGGTTTAGTCTTAATGTAGTCCTGGTTTAGACCTGGTTTAGTCCTAATGTAGTCCTGGTTTAGACCTGGTTTAGTCCTAATGTAGTCCTGGTTTAGACCTGGTTTAGTTCTAATGTAGTCCTGGTTTAGACCTGGTTTAGTTCTAATGTAGTCCTGGTTTAGACCTGGTTTAGTCTTAATGCAGTCCTGGTTTAGACCTGGTTTAGTCTTAATGTAGTCCTGGTTTAGACCTGGTTTAGTCTTAATGTAGTCCTGGTTTAGACCTGGTTTAGTCTTAATGTAGTCCTGGTTTAGACCTGGTTTAGTCCTAATGTAGTCCTGGTTTAGACCTGGTTTAGTCCTAATGTAGTCCTGGTTTAGACCTGGTTTAGTCTTAATGTAGTCCTGGTTTAGACCTGGTTTAGTCTTAATGTAGTCCTGGTTTAGACCTGGTTTAGTCTTAATGTAGTCCTGGTTTAGACCTGGTTTAGTCCTAATCTAGTCCTGGTTTAGACCTGGTTTAGTCCTAATGTAGTCCTGGTTTAGACCTGGTTTAGTCCTAATGTAGTCCTAATGCAGTCCTGGTTTAGACCTGGTTTAGTTCTAATGTAGTCCTGGTTTAGACCTGGTTTAGTCCTAATGTAGTCCTGGTTTAGACCTGGTTTAGTTCTAATGTAGTCCTGGTTTAGACCTGGTTTAGTTCTAATGTAGTCCTGGTTTAGACCTGGTTTAGTCTTAATGCAGTCCTGGTTTAGACCTGGTTTAGTCTTAATGCAGTCCTGGTTTAGACCTGGTTTAGTCCTAATCTAGTCCTGGTTTAGACCTGGTTTAGTCCTAATGTAGTCCTGGTTTAGACCTGGTTTAGTCCTAATGTAGTCCTGGTTTAGACCTGGTTTAGTCCTAATGTAGTCCTAATGCAGTCCTGGTTTAGACCTGGTTTAGTTCTAATGTAGTCCTGGTTTAGACCTGGTTTAGTCCTAATGTAGTCCTGGTTTAGACCTGGTTTAGTTCTAATGTAGTCCTGGTTTAGACCTGGTTTAGTTCTAATGTAGTCCTGGTTTAGACCTGGTTTAGTCCTAATGTAGTCCTGGTTTAGACCTGGTTTAGTTCTAATGTAGTCCTGGTTTAGACCTGGTTTAGTTCTAATGTAGTCCTGGTTTAGACCTGGTTTAGTCTTAATGCAGTCCTGGTTTAGACCTGGTTTAGTCTTAATGTAGTCCTGGTTTAGACCTGGTTTAGTTCTAATGTAGTCCTGGTTTAGACCTGGTTTAGTCTTAATGCAGTCCTGGTTTAGACCTGGTTTAGTCTTAATGCAGTCCTGGTTTAGACCTGGTTTAGTCCTAATGTAGTCCTGGTTTAGACCTGGTTTAGTCCTAATGTAGTCCTGGTTTAGACCTGGTTTAGTCCTAATGTAGTCCTGGTTTAGACCTGGTTTAGTTGGGATTTAAACCTGCTGAAGTCCGTCAGGCCTGGTATTGGCTCATTTTAGCTAAAAATCTTGATCTTTTCCAGGTTAGTAGTTGGTGTGGAGCTGCAACAACAAATCAGATGAATCGATTATAATTGATTATTGAAATAATCAACTAATTTAGTAATCGAATAATCGTTACCTGGAGTATTCATAGAATGTGAGAGGTATCGTGCTGAGAGAAAGGTTTATTACTAAGACAGAGAAACAGTTAAAAATATCTCTGTGTATGTCAGCTCTATCCAAATGTTCTCAGATGACTTATAGCTTCATCTGGCTCTTTTTTTTTTTTTAAATTGTGTGATTTTTGGTAGAATTATCACCATTTTTAACAGGAACTAAAAACACCTCAGGTTTTTAACCACGTCACACACCTCACTCTCCCATCATTAATGATCTCATCATAAACATTTATCAAAATAATAAAGCGGCTGAACTGACTCCACAGCTCTAACTCCTGTCTCTGTCCTCCATCGTCCTCCAGCTCGTCCTCCAGCTCGTCCTCCATCGTCCTCCAGTTTGTCCTGCAGCTCGTCCTCCATCGTCCTCCAGTTTGTCCTGCAGCTCGTCCTCCAGTTTGTCCTCCAGCTCGTCCCCCAGCTCGTCCCCCAGCTCGTCCCCCAGCTCGTCCTCCAGCTCGTCCCCCAGCTCGTCCCCCAGCTCGTCCCCCAGCTCGTCCCCCAGCTCGTCCCCCAGCTCGTCCCCCAGCTCGTCCCCCAGCTCGTCCCCCAGCTCGTCCCCCAGCTCGTCCCCCAGCTCGTCCCCCAGCTCGTCCTCCACCTCGTCCCCCAGCTCGTCCCCGTCCTCCAGCTCATCCCCCAGCTCGTCCTCCACCTCGTCCCCCAGCTCGTCCCCCAGCTCGTCCCCCGTCATGTCCGAGGTCGTCCCGTCTCCGAAGGCCTTGTGTCCCATCTGTCTGCAGCCGTTCTCTGACCCGGTGTCCCTGCCCTGTGGCCACGCCTTCTGCCTCTGCTGCCTCCGGACCATGGGCGAGGGCCTGGACCGCCACAGCTGCCCCGACTGCCACGCCGAGTACTACCCCCAGTACTACTACACCGAGTACCGCCCAGAGTACTACCACATACAGTACTACCCCACCGAGTACCCAGGAGCCAACCGAAGAGATCCCAAAGCTCACAGAACTGAAAATACTATCACAGATGTGGTAAAGAAGTTAAGGAATCAACAAGACACAAGAGCAGCGATGGAGGAGGAAGGGTTGGAAGAGGAAGGAAGTGGTGGATTTCAAAATAAAACTCCACTTTTAACAGCTTCAGGACGAGAAAGTATGAGAATTCACCACCACAACACAGCAGAAGGTGGAGAAATGGAAGATGAAGACTTGGAAAGAAGAGTTTTAGGACCAGAGAGGGTCAGAAACAACCTCCAAAACATAATAAACGTTGGAGAGATGGAAGGGGAAGGTTTGGAAGAGGGAGGAAATAGATTTCAAAGTAAAACTCCACTTTTAACAGCTTTGGGGTCTGAAACTGTCAAAGAGAACCACCAGAACATAACGGCCGACGGAGGCATGGAAGAAGAAGCCAGAGATATTAAAGAATTACAAAATAAAACTCCACTTTGTCTACCAGATGACAGAAGAAAAAATAGATCTATTCAACAAAACCTGAGCGCAGCAGGTGGAGGGATGAAAGAGGAAGGTTCTGAAGGGAAAGGAAGTGGTGAAATGCAAAATAAAACTCCACTTTTGACAGTTTCAGGGCCAGAAAGCATCAGAATTACCCACCAGAACATAACAGCAGCAGGTGGCGAGATGGAAGAGGAAGCTGTGGAGAGGGAAGGAAGCGGTGGGTTTCAAAATAAAACTCCAGTTTCCGAAGAAGACCAAAGAAAAATGGCAGAATCTAAATCAAAGCTGGCGTCACAAGTCGCTCATTTGACCCTTGAACTTGAAAAGGCCGAGAGCATCTTGAAGAAAGAGCGAGAGTACGAGGGAAACGTGATGGCGGCTAACGCTAAGCTCAGAGAAAACGCGCTGAGTTTAGTGGGAGAGGTCGTTAGCTCTGCGCAGCGCTACAGCGAGCAGGTCATGAAGCTCATCGAGGAAGAACTCGGTCCGGGAGAAGCCGTTGTTCGTAACAGAGTGACAAAAGCATCAGAGGTGAGCGCTCAGATCAAGAAAGCCATGCTAGGAGCTGAATCCATGCTGAAAGAACAAGACCAGAGAGTTTTTACAAGCAACATCCAAAGTTTAGAGTCAGAAATAGAGAAACTTAAAGGAACAGAGCAACGAGAAGAAACTGTAGAAGTCAAATTTACTCTGGCAAAAGTCTGTCCTGAAATAGAACGACTGAATTCTGAATTCAAAGACAGGTTTGGGGAGATCCAGAGGTCGCTGAGGAATACCTTTAATCCCTCAGAAGTGACCTTTGACCCGGAAACAGTCCATCCAAACCTGGTGCTCTCAGAAGACCTGAAGACGGTGAAGTTCAGCGCAAAGAAACAGGAATACACGCCTTCGCCCAAGAGATTCACCAGCTTCTTCCAGGTACGGACAGGAAGAGGAAGTACAACTGGCAGAAGTAGTAGGAGTCAAGTGTTTTTGTAGCGGTCATACTATTTTCAGTAGTAGTAGTGGTGGTAATGGTTGTAAGAGTAGTAGTAAATGCAGTAGTAGTGGTAGTAGCAGACGTAGTACTAGCTGTAGCAGTAGTAGTACTGGTAGCTGTTATTAGTAACAAGTAGCAGTGATGGTAGTAATAGTAGTAGTAGTAGTAGTAAATGCTGTACGGGGCATCTGGTCCATAGAGGGAAATACAAATAGTAATAATAAGAAAAATAGATTGTATATGTATTATACATAAAGGCAGGATCGCCAGTGACTCCACATTTTAGATGTGAACCTAACAGAGCTGATCCTGGGACAGACCAGAGCTGGTGTGATAGTGTAAGGATTTGTTCATTTTGGGTGAAAGCATCAAAGAGGACGATGATTCAGAAGTGTAATCAAGTCAGAAGTTTATTCAGTAAAAACACAGGTAAGGTTACTATGTATGACGATCTCTGCATAGCATTATCTTCTTGGCTTCGAGTAACTTTTTTGTGCATAGGGCAGGGCCACAAAAAGTTCTCAGTTTCTGCAGAGTCTTCCCACCATCGACAGGAGCCCCCCCTGCAACCTTGGCTCTGATAACTTTGTAGCAAACTCATTATTTGTGCCATATTTGGAATGCACCTAAGAGTAGAGCGACCTTAGAGTGAAAGAAGAAAAACATCACATAAAATCAAAGTATTATTATCACTAATGTTGAATCATTATTAACCTTAGCAGTAGTACATCAAAATATAAGTTTAATGGTAATACGCAAAGGTATATGTAGAAATATTCAATAATAGAGTTGCATTATTTCATGACTCTGCACATGAATGAATAAATAAAATGCTGCACAAGATCATACACCACAGTTTACAAACATCTGACCTCCACTACAGTGTCTCAGGACCTGCAGTAGTTTCCTCATGGAGTCATTGTACACAACTGTGTCTCTGCAGCTGCACCACAAGTGTGCAGTATACAGAAGGCAGCAAAAAGTTCTATAAAATGTCATTTTAACATCAGCTGAGCACAGGTTGAACTTACAGATGTAAATGTGCAGATATAGTTTACATTTCTGTCTGAGAGCTCACTGCTGACATAACGTCCAAGATATTTATCCTCCTCAGTGACGGAGAACATTTCCACACAAATAAAAATCAGGAAATACAAGTTTCTGATCCTCCTTTGTTTTTACAGTCATGATGTTACTTTTTACAGAATTATATTTGATTTCATATTCTAAACCAGTGGTTCTCAACTGATCTGGCTTCGGGACCCACCATCACTCTATCAGGACAAGCCACGACCCAAATAAAAAAGCTATCAAAGAAAATTAAGAGATATTTCAGGAAAATTAGAAGATATTGAGGAAAAATTAAGCAGTGTTCACATCAACCTTAGGTATAACAGTAATGTTATAGAGCTGGATTTTTTTCTCTGGTTGAGTTTCTTTTATATTATTTTATCCTGTATGTTCCACACCGCCGCCTACTGGTAAGAAGTGTAAATTGATGATTTATTTTTAAAAATTAAACTTTCCTTTTTTGCCCTGGCAAAGGTCCGTGACCCACTTTTGGGTCCCGACCCACCAGTTGAGAACCACTGTTCTAAACCATACTGAAAAAAATATTTAGGAGCTGCTGAAGGCCTGCACTGTAGGGACAAAAAAGTACCAAGTCATCAGCGCACATCAGAAGAAGTAGAAGAAGTAGTACTCGCTGTAGTAGTAGTAATAGTATTAATGCAATTTACTGTGCACTATAAGTACCAGTAGTATTTGTAGTAAGAGTAAGCAGCAGTAGTAGTGAAAGAAGTAATAGCTGTAGCAATAAAAAGAGTTGCAGTAGCAGACAGTAATAGCAGTAGTAGAAGTAAGTAGTAGTATCAGTAAATGTAGTCGAGGCATTAGTACCCACAGCAGTAGTAGCAGTAGTAGTGAAACACTGTCCTGTGTACTTTCCTCCAGGTCCTGAGTACTCAGAGCTTCTGTGAGGGGGTCCACAGTTGGGAGGTGGAGCTGGAGGGCGCCCCCTGGATCCTGGGGGTGTGTACTGCGGCCTCTCTGCCCCGGAGCGGCCTGCCCTCGGCCCTGGAGAGCAGCGGGACGTCCTGGAGCCTCATGTGGAGCAGTAACCTCCTCACGGCCTTCGATCGGAGCCGGGCCGTCCCGCTGAAGAAGACCCTGGAGGTGTCCCGCCGCGTCCGGGTCCAGCTGGACTGCGAGAGACGGGAGCTGGACTTCTACAACGTGAGCCAGAGCAGCGGGACCAGCCTCATTTACAGGTTCAGCGTGGACCTGAAGGGACCGGTCCATCTGGGGTACAGGATGCTCTCAGGGGCCCCAAAAGGAAGGGCCACAATATGTTTATAACAGTACTTCAGCTTTTACTCAAATACAAATTACTTCTGAGTGCAGGCTGCTACTGTAATGACTACTGAGACCCCAAAGGAAGGGTCACTAAGTACTTGTGTAAAGTACTACTTCAGCTTTTACTTAGGTACACATTACTTGTACTGTAGTGTTGTGACCCGAAGCACACAGCAGTCAATGTTTTTTTAAGTTAATTTTTTGTTTGTTAAACTTACAATTTTTTTTAGATTCAAAAACTCCTCCTGTGCAAAAAAATAGTGGTGGAAGAAGTACTCAATTACTTTACTTGAGTAAAAGTACAGATAAAGGGACAACATTTTATTCAAGTAAAAGTAAAAGTATCACATGAAAAATTCTACCTAATTAAAAGTATAAAAGTACTTACTTTCAGATGTACTTGTGAGTATTTCGCACAGATTCAAGAACTAATGAATGAGTTAAATGTGAGGGATTTTGCTGAAAATTGGTGCAGGTTTTTCTGAAAAGTACTACTTTACTGCATCTTTTATATTTATGTACTGTGTTTACAATGACGACACGGCAAAAACTAAACCAAACTAAAAATACTTTTTACTTCAAACCAATTCAAAAATGTAGTGGAGTAAAAAGTACAGATAGTTGCTTTAAAATGTAGTGAAGTAAAAGCAAAAGCACCCCTTGTAAAATTTACTCAACTAAAGTACAGATACATGAACATTGTACTTAAGTAAAATAACTAAGTATTTTTACTTAGTTACATCCCACCACTGCCAGAGGAAGTAGTAAAGGTTGACTGTGTAGCGCCAGCCCAGCAGAGCAGAGGGGAGGCTGCAGGAGCCACCGCCGTGCCCTGGGGCAAAGCATCCCACAAATTAACCTGAGAACAGAAAAGTCCTCTCCAGGTCCACAAGAGGCTACGATGCTAACAAAAAACTCTGCTAACAAAGCACTGGGAGGGGCCTGAAGTGTGAGCAGTACTAACTACTACTCCTGAAACACCTTCTACTACTACTATGCCTGGTATTGCTGGGGTTTCTGCTTGTGAGGAGCACTTACAGGGTGTTTTTTTTATTTTTAAAATTTACATAAATATTAATGTGTTTGGGTTTTTCGTCTTCATGTTTGATGATAGAATTTCTCTTTTCATCTTGATTGTTGGCATCAGTGGTTTTATATTTTAACATTAAACATTATACTCATAAAAGTTCACAATTTACTTGAAATATAAGTATATAAGAAAAGACATTTTGTGGTAGAAATTACTTTTTTTTTATTGTTTTCTATGTGTCAAACATTATAATTTTTATAAATAAATGATTGTTCAAGTGGACAGCAACAAAAGCATAAGGGTAAACAAAACCTCTGCAGATCGATACAATACTAATTATTACTTCTCTACATCAATAGTAGAAAGTACAGCCTGTAATCTGAAGCCTAAAGTTTACAGTGTGGATTAATCATTGACTGAAATATCTCTAAAACCAAAGTCTACGTGTCTTTACTGTAACTGAACAATGCACAGCTGGAATAAACTGAACATAAATTAAAATACATTTATTTTTCTCTTTAATAAACCCAGTGTGGCGTGATATTTCTCTGTGTTTTTATTTTTTATTTAATTATTACTGTTTTTCATGAACTCTCTGCGCCGTCTGTCTGTGAGATCTCTGAAATCTCGCGAGACTTGCTGCGTCTGGCGGAGTCAGCTGACCGCTGGGAAATTTACCCCAAAACGAAAACATGACATTTTTCAGCTCCGATGGCACAAACCGGACACTAAACAGACTCTGAATTGACCTCAGCTCAGCCTTTCACATCCGTCTGCTCCACACAGGTGACATTACGGTTTTTACACTTTAAACTTTTCATTTTTATCAACAACGTTACTCTCGTGTTTTCATGTTTAGCTAACGTTAGTATTGGCTACACGAGTCCTGCTACAAATGTGTGATTAAATGAAGGCATATTTATGGTTAAACGTCGCCAATTTACGAATATTTTTTTGTAAATGTAGAAATATCGACAGTATTTTAATTACATAACAAGATAAGCCGAGGGTCTGATGGCTAGTGTTAGCATTGCTCGGCAAACGCTGTCTCAAGTTCGCTTTAACCCAAAGTTTAACTAAATCTTGGCCTTATATTATGAACTTACTCACGCATTTGGCCTGGCAAGTCTTTGGCTAAACCATTCTGTGTATATTAGGATTATACAGAGTCTTACTAAGCTATTGAATGTATTACAAAGCTATTAAATGTAATAACCTTTCGCTGTGGCTGGTAGATAAATGTTTTTCTGCTGAAGTTATCGGGGATCACTAATGTTATCTTCAAAAAACACACTTTTGGAAGTAATGTAAAGGCTTGAACTTACCATAAAGACAGTTTAAGTGAATGGACATTTTTTTGGCTTTGATGAAAAAGCTCTGTTTGTAAGATCTGTGTATGTTTGTTTAAAATCCATTACCATTAACGAATATCAATCATTACAAGAATCAAGTCGTACATATTTGCTACAAAATGCATCCAAGAGTCCTTAAATTAGATACTTGTAGGTCCGTCTTGTTCAAATTTGGGAAAAAACAATGCAAATTTTTGTATTATTATTTTGTAGTTTGGAACTACTACTGTGTTACTACTACTACCTGTACTACTATTAGTACTACTACCACTACTACAGTGTTTCCCACAGAAAATGTGTAGGTTAAGGTGGTAGCCAACTCACTGTGCCTCCAAACTGTCAACCTACAAATTATTGTCATGTATAAACTGCACTTGCAACTCCTAAATGCCACAAAAAGTTAATTTAACATAAACACTGCGGGATAAAAGCATTCAAGCATTAAAATTTGGTTTGTGGGGAATAAACTAAATAAATATATTACTTTGAATATCCTATCCTGAATGGTAGTCAAGGTGGAAGGTGGTTGTAGCCAAGGTGGCCACTCTAACTATCAAGTGCTGGGGGCAACACTGTACTACTAAATATATATTCTACATCAGTGTTTCTCAAACTGTGGTACTCGGGAGTCTTTTGCAGTTTATGGCCTGATTTAGTTTCATTTAGAGCCAGTTTAATTCCTGTTTTAGTCCTGCTCTAGTTGGGGCTTAATTTTGAAGTGTAGAGCACTGCTTAGTCCATATTTAGATCTCTTTTTAGTCCTGTTTTAGTCTTGGTTTAATCCTGGTTTAGTCCTGATTTAGACCTGGTTTAGTTCTGGTTCAGTCCTTGTTTTTGTCCTCGTGTTTATCCTGATTTTGTCCTGGTTTAGACCTAGATTACTTCTAGTTTAGTATTTGTTCAGTACACGTTTTGTCCTGGTTTAATCCTTGTTGTAGTCTTAGTTTGGTCTTGGTTTAGGCCTGGTCCAGTCCTTGTTTTAGTCCTGATTTATTCCTGGTTTAGTACAAGTTTAGTCCCTGTTCAGAACTAGTTTAGCCCTAGTTTAGTTCTGGTTCAGTACAGGTTTTGTCCTGGTTTAGTTTGTGTTGTAGTCCTAGTTTATTCCTGTTTTTGAGGTTGATTCCTGGTTTAGTCCTGGTACTTTGAAAGCCATATATTTCCTGAGGTGGTACTTGTATTTTTAACATCTCTTTGTTAGTTGTTTGTCTTGTTTGTTGTTGAACAGACCCATAAACACGTGACTCTTGTGTCCTCTTCTTCTTGGCCCCCAGGTCCCGTCACCATGTTACCCACAGTCACCGCTGTGGTCAGGTTTGCTCAGTACAACTCCAGCGTCTCACCCACGGCACTGGAAAATACTTCAGTGTTCCCCACTCTGCAGCCGGACACTCAGACCAACATCACCAAACCACACACATGTCTGCAGGTGCTGTACGAGGACATCGGACATTCCAGGTAATCTCCCAGAGCAAGGCTATGATACTGCAGTACTGTAACATGAAGATACTTTTACTCTAGTACAACAACAACAACAAACATACTTCCTAAAACACACATTTACTTTAACCTGAATAATGTGGTCATAGCACACACAGCAAAGTAGTTGCACTTGCAGTAGTAGTACCAGTAATAGTAATAGTAGAAATAGTATTAGAAAGTACTAGGAGAAGTAGCAGCAGGATTAATCAAAGACATAGTTGGCAATAGTAGTAGTAGCAGCAGAAGTACTAGTAGATGTAATAGTAATAGTTGTAATGCAGTGCTGTCTTCTTAGATTTGAAGAAAGCTTTTGACTCTGTAAACCATGAGATCTTGTTGTCCAGGTTGACTCATTTTAACTAAGGGTGCTCCGATCAGGGTTTTTGAGGCCGATCACCGATCACCGATCAGCCTCTGCTGTGATCGGCCGATACCGATCATGGCCGATACCGATCACGTGGTCTTCAATGTAGTAATGTATTGTATGCAGGCTGTTATTAGTTCCATTTGAAAAATACTGTAGCCTTTGTAAATATAAAAGAACAACAAAATTCTACCTTTTTTTGTTTTAGAAGAGGTTTTGTTGCATTATTGGTCTTTAATGTGTGCCCAGTGTCTGTGGCTTTGTTTGAATGCTCCGCTGATGTAAAAATCAGCTGTTCTTAATTGGTTCCTTTAATGCGAGTCTGCGGGTGCAGCGCCTGTGTCCGCGTAACGCGCAGCCAAACCAGGTTGAAACACAGAGGAGTAAAGAGCAGACAGCTCCTGCTGCCAGGTCTGACAACGTCTGAATGAAGAAAATGTGCAAAGAGAGCAGAGAAGACAACGATGAAAGCTGCTCCTCTCAGACTCACGGACACATGGGCTGCCTTTTTACTTTCTCTTTCCATTAACAGCCATTTGGTGCAGTTTAAGCCACAAAACGCACAGTTTTCTCCGCGCAACAAGACACAGGCAGACTCTGAACTTTCTTAATCCTTTTAACGTAAATGTTAGCGGGTTAGCTGTAGCTCTATTTACGTTGGTGTTTGCAAATACACGCACTGCTGCGCCTCGGTTCTGTCCCGTGCGCTCCTAAAGCAGGCGGGGACACAGCGGGGACACAAAGCAGCGCCTCCAGGGCAGGTTTGTGTTCGTTATAACCAGGGCTTAACTTAAAAACACTGCTAAAATAACGCTACTGCTGTTTAATCAAACCGGAGTTGCAGGACAGTAAATGTGAGAGCCTCGCGTGTTTATTGTAATTTGATCGGCCCTTCTGATCGGCCCATTTTACCGATCACCGATCACTCTATTTTTAGCCCTGATCGGCCGATCATGATCGGCGGCCGATCGATCGGAGCACCCTTAATTTTAACATTTCAAATCAGGCTCTCCAGTGGTTTACATCTTATCTGTCCCACAGGAAGCAGTATGTGGTAGTTGATGGTGTAAAATCTTTGTGCTTAGATTGTAAGGTCGGTGTTCCACAGGGGTCTATCCTTGGACCAGTTTTGTTCTCACTTTTTATCAATAACTTGCCAAACGTTTGCCCAAATGTCTTCTCACAGATGTACGCGGACGACGCAATTATTTACAGTCAAGCCAAAAGTACTCCGCAAGCTGCTGAAAATCTTACAGCAGCCTTGTCTTCAGTACGTGGCTGGCTCAAGGATTCATGCCTCATGTTAAACGCCACTAAAACAGTTTGCATGTATTTCTCGAAACGTCATACTGATTTAAATCGATCCAATATTTTTCTTAATGGAGTAGAACTTGATCTAGTCCCAGAATTTAAGTACCTTGGGGTTATTCTGGATCCAACATTGTCATTTAATAGCCATATTTAAAAAGTAGCTCAGGTAATTCAATTTAATAATGGTAATTTTCAACATATTCGGAAAAATCTACCTACAAGTGCTGCTAAAAAATACTTTTATTCAATGATTATCTCGCATATTGATTATTGCTTGACTAGTTGGTCACTCGCTTGCCCCACAACTTTTAAAATCATCGAAAGTCTTTACAATAGAAGTTTAAAGATAAAAAACCTATCTCTCACCATCATTGTCGTGTCCTGGCAAAGCATAGACTTCTGAACCTTAACAACATGATTAGTCTTAAAAGAACATGTCTAATCTACAAAGTTTTACACTCTCTCGCTCCTCCACCTTTGAGTGAGTATATTAAATCTAAAGATAACTTAGCGAGGAGCACACGGGCCACTACTGGAGGAGACTTGGTGATACCTCACCGACGCACCACCTTTGGTCAGACCGTCCTGTCTGTCCAGGGTGGACATCTGTGGAATAGTCTCCCCTTAACACTGAGAGTATGTCCTACGTATAATTCTTTCAAAGCTCAAATGAAGAACTGGTTGTGGACAAACCAAAGTTGCACACATCTGTAACAGTTAACTAACTTAAATTTAATTTGTTTTTGTAAGATATAATTGCATGTGTGGGCTGTTGAATGGAGTTATATGTGTCTGAAATGTGATTGTATTGATGTGCAATAGTGTGGACTGTGCAATAACGGGAGCTGTGTAATGAGCTGATAATGTAGTGTTTGGGAATGTGCAGTGAGGGGAAATTGTGCAATATTTTTGTATTTTTGTATTATGAAATGTACTGTATTTGTCTGCCCCACTGTGACCCCTGCCCTTTGGGACAACGGATGGAAATTAGCCTCGGCTACAATCTGGTGTGTTTACGGTCATGCTTTGTCATGTCTGTTCATTAACATGCACTGTCCCAATCAAATAAATAAATACATAAAATAATACCTGTAGTATGAGTAGAAGTAGTAGTAGTAGTATTAGTAGTATTAGAAATAGCAGCAGTAGGAGTAGTAACTGGTCAACACTGTAAATAAGAATTTGTTCTTAATGTTCTTCCTGGTAAAATAAAGGTTAAATGAAAAAAACAATAGTAGCAGTAGAAGCAATGACAGTAATAGTAGCAATAGTTCCAGCAAAAGTAGTACTAGCAATAATAGCAGTACCAGTTGAAGTTGCAGTAGTAGTAGCAGTAATAGTAGTAATAGTAATAACAGCAGCAGTACAGTCTTTTCTTTTCCTCAAGTAATTATTTTGTTTCGACTATTTCTGCTTATACTTTTACTTGTTTATTTTGAAGTAACAGTACCTTTACCTGAGTACAGGTTATGAGTACCTCCTGCACCTCTCACAGTACTTTTGTGTATGTCTCTGTGTAAAGGGTGAGGTACTGGGACCTGCTGCTGTTGGTCCCAAACGTGGCCTTCTTCGTGTTCCTGATGTGGAAACTCCCTTCAGCCCGAGCCAAGATCCGAGTCACCTCCAGCCCCATCTTCATCACATTCTACCTGCTGGTAATTCATCTGTAATGTGTTTAAAGAAGACAGAGGCTTGGAAGAACAGACAGGAGCAGAGCTGGTGGTGTCTCTGTTCTCTTTGTTCACAGGGTTTCTCAAAAGCATTACATTTGTGAATATAAATATGTACTGTATAGATAATTGTTACGACCTGAGGATGAAACATATTTAAGAAGGACACAGGAGTCAAAGGATCAAACCTTTCTGTGCCCAAAGTAAGAAAAGAAACGACCGCGGTGAGCCCAACAGAACATAAGGACAGTGTGATGGACAGGCCAGTCCTGCTCAGGGCCACAGTCCTGCCACCGCACTGCTACCCCTGCCCTAAAACAAAACAACCCAAAACCTAATCCCTAATCAAAAGAAAAGCGAAAACAGGACCTCCTACCCCAGCATTATATACATTTTCGTAGCCTACACGAGCTTGATAGATGGGCAGAACCAAATTACCCAAACACCGGCTGTCTGACTTCCAGCATTAGTGGTGCTTTATGGACCGTATTTTACAAGACTTGCAAATAAATTTTCACAATTTAAGCTGCCACGATTGTATGTTTGTGGCATTAAAAATGTTAAAAATGGCTTTCAAAAGCATTACATTGGATGTACGCCTGCATGTACTTTCAAGATTTAGTTGTCATTAGTATTTTTTAATCTTTTCTTTATTATTGATTATTATTTTTCTTTCACATTTTCACTTTAGTGCAAAAAACCATATGTATATTTAAATAGAGAATGAGGTTCCCCATGCCCCTCCCTATATAATGAACACACCTGTTCTGAGTTGGATAGTGCACCTTGAGGAAGGCCTTTGGGCTGAAACGCGTCGGTGCGTTTTTAATTCTTTAAGCCATGTTGGAATAAAGGCTTTTTAACTGAGAAACAGTCAGAGTGCCTTGGATTTGTTTGCTTTTTAGTTATAAGGTATCACCGCTTTTCTTGCCAAAGAGCACCTGACTTGTTTCTTTTTGGTCTTTTTGGTTTACCTGAGCACCCACGAAGCGCTCCCCGCCACGGTTTTTCAATTGAGCATTAAATTAGACTTGCTGATACCTGCAGCAACCCTGGTTTATGAGGATTAGAAATGAGTCCACAGAGGGACAGCTCAGAGTTTCTGGAGATAACGTTTCCAGACAGAGCTGGAGGCCTAGAGAGAAGGTTTATGGATGTAGTGAAAGAGGACATGAAGTTAGTCGATGTGAGAGAAGAGCGTCAGAGAGAGGCAGAGCACCGCTGATTCCTGGAAGGGGAATATGTTTTTGTTATTCATAGCAGTGACAATGCACTTCTCTTTTTTCTGTTTCAGGTTTTTGTTGTAGCAGCTGTGGGGATTACCAGAGCCATAGTTTCTATGACGGTCAGTGCGTCCAGTGCTGCAACCATCATCGATAAGGTACAGTACTCTGAAATATAAATAAGTTTAGATTGTCTGAAAAAAGGCAGTGATCTCAGACGGAGTTGACTTGGGACCCAAAGGTGTAGGGTGCTTACCTACTTAGACATCGTTAGTCATTTCTTACCATCTTCTTATCGCTGAACATAATCAATAACATGTTGATGTCTCCCATAGATGCTTGTTTCATTAGTGACCAGCGTAGCTTTACATGTCTGCATCAGTCTAAAGAGGAAATGCATGTCTCACATTTCTCACATTCCTGACTGCTCCCTGTAGAGTTCAGTGTTATCGTTACTGTTCCCGTCAGGCTGTCTGGAGATGTGGCAATGAATTTTCTAGTTTTGTATCAGCAACAAGTTCTAGGTCATCATGTGTTACATCTTTGCGTGTCCTTCCACTGATCAGTCTAACTTGGAACGTTTTGTATGAACTTCTTCCTGGTTAAGGTCAGGCTTAGGATTAAACTCACAGGACACGACTCCAGAGCATGGCAAACACTTCACGGTGCTGTTTTCACTTTGGCACCCAGCCGTGAAGAATGGGGCAGCCACACACATTTCTCACGCTGCTGCTTGAGTTCATCCTTGAAAATAGAAGCCTCGCCTATTTTTCACGCTTGCATCTAAGGATCACTGACTCTGATGGAATTAGGACTTTCGCTTTTACCTGTAAAAAGGTTCTCGTTTGCAGTGACCAAGCTGCAGGCAGTAAACAGACGACCGCTAGAGTCAGCTGTAGTCGGCACAGGCCTGTTGTGACTGGGGAATGGCTTTACTGTAGAGCAACCAGAGGTGAAGCTGCCAGAAACAACGCGGCTCACGCTGTTGGTGTGCACACACTCACAGAACACAGCAGGTGCCGCGGTGTGAATTATGTTTTATCACCACAATTTAATTTATTACTTCTACTTACTAACTCTAACAACTGAGACCAAGAAAAACACATTTATCCAACTAAAAATTACTAAATACAATGGTCTTCTTAACTATATTATACTGCCTGTATTTTCCGCACTATAAGGCGCATCGGATTATAAGGCGCACCTTCAATGAATGGCCTATTTTAAAACTGTTTTCATATATAGGGCGCACCGCATTATAAGGCACATCCACTAGATGGCGCTGCGCTAAAGGGAATGTCAATAAAACAGTCAGATAAGTCAGTCAGTCAAACTTTATTAATTGAATACAAACCAGCGTTTTTACAACTCCCTCATTGAAAACAATGTATTTCCAACTCCATTTGTCACAGTTCAAAGCTACATGAACAGCGTTCGAGCGCTCAGTTTTCTGTCCCCTCAATGTCACAACTCTTCTACTGAGATGGAGCAAAGGCCACGCCTCCTTGTTCTTTTGCGGCAGGATCCATAAACACGCCTATGGCACACATGAACAGCTGGGACTGGAATTCCTCTTTACCGTTTTTACCGCTGTCACTTCGGCGACGCCCCCTGAATACGGTAGCCATAATTAACCAACACTGATCCATATATAAGGCGCATCGGATTATAAGGCGCACTGTCGTTTTTTGAGAAAATTAAAGGCTTTTAGGTGCCTTATAGTGTGGAAAATATGTTAATCTTAAACGTATATATTTTTATTTTTTATTTATTTATTTTAGAAGGGACATTGTACATTAATCAACATTAAACAATGTAAATGCACTCGAGTTAGCTGAATTAGGCTAATTTTCATCGGTAGTCTCTTTGCCAGTTGTAAAAAGGCAACCTTACAAAAAACACAAGCAGCATAAAATCACACAGTAAAGTACACGATGTACTATAAGTTAACAATTAACACCAACCTTCATTTACAATACTGTATTTTCCGCACTATAAGGTGCACCTAAAAGCCTTTAATTTTCTCAAAAACCGACGCCTTGTGCGCCTTATAATCCGATGCGCCTTATATATGGATCAATGTTGGTTAATTATGGCTACCGTATTCAGGGGTCGTCGCCGAAGTGACAGCGGTAAAAACGGTAAAGAGGGAATTCCAGTCCCAGCTGTTCATGTGTGCCATAGGCGTGTTTATGGATCCTGCCACAAAAGAACAAGGAGGCGCGGCCTTTGCTCCATCTCAGTAGAAGAGTTGCGACATTGAGGGGACAGAAAACTGAGCGCTCGAACGCTGTTCATGTAGCTTTGAACTGTGACAAATGGAGTTGGAAATACATTGTTTTCAACGAGGGAGTTGTAAAAACGCTGGTTTGTATTCAATTAATAAAGTTTGACTGACTGACTTATCTCTTTACTTATTGACATTCCCTTTAGCGCAGCGCCATCTGGTGGATGCGCCTTATAATGCGGTGCGCCCAATATATGAAAACAGTTTTAAAATAGGCCGTTCATTGAAGGTGCGCCTTATAATCCGATGCGCCTTATAGTGCGGAAAATACGGTAATTCATCAGTGTATCATCAGTGTCCAGTCTCAACAAGCCATTTTTTAACATTCTCCTTAAATTAATAGAATGATGGTATCGTGTATTGATTCTGGCGCTGAGTTCCACTGCTGAGATGCTCTTAAGGAGAAGACAGTCTGACCAAATGTAGTTTTTCTTCGGGGGATGATGCAGTCTTCCCTCACTGCTCCTCTGCTTACTCTGACCTCACTGGATCTGAAGCGTATGAATTCACACAAAGGAGGAGGAGCTAAACCATGCCTTATCTTGTAAACTAAGCAGATGTTTTTGTATTTAATGAGAGTTAATGAGTTTTAGTGCTTGTTTGTATAACGCTTCCATTGGTTTTATTGTTGTGACCTGTGTATTGGACCAACTTATTAAACAATAAGTAATATGGGAAAGTATCATAGCAAAGAAATACATCTCAGCAGCTTCAAGTGAATGGCAGCCAAGCATCTTCTCCTCATGTAAACTGAAGAGAAGGAACTTCAGACTGCTGCAGCTGTTAATGAAAACCTCCTCAGCAGATTATGATACTGGTTTCTTCTGCAGGTCCTGTGGGAGATCACTCGTTTTTTCCTTCTGGCCATTGAGCTCAGTGTCATCATCCTGGGGCTCGCTTTTGGTGAGTGTCACGTCCCTCCAGATTATTTGTGTTAATGAGAAGCTCTACTTGGGTTTCCTCTGTTTGAACTCCTCTCTCTCTCTGTTTTGTCAGGTCACCTCGAGAGCAAGTCCAGTATAAAGCGAGTCCTGGCGATCACTGCGGTTCTGGCTCTGGCCTATTCCATCACACAGGTGGGTAATAGTTATTTTATTGAATTAATATTGTGGCCACACGACTCAGTAAATAAATGTGTGTTTGTCCGTGTCTCAGGGGACTCTGGAGATCCTGTATCCAGACAGCCATCTTTCTGCCGAAGACTTCAACATCTACGGCCACGGAGGGAGGCACTTCTGGTTGGCCAGCTCCTGCTTCTTCTTCCTGGTCAGTAACAAAAGAAGACAAACACCTGTGGATATTGTAGAGCAGTGTTTCCCAACCAGTGGTGCGGGGAGTTATCTGATCATCTACAGAACCTTTATATATTTGGCTTTTAAAGACTAAAATAAATCTAAATCAGGACTAACCCAGGACTATAGAAGGACAAAACAGGGACTAAACTAGGACTAAACTAGGCCTAACCTACACCTAAAACCATAACAAAACTAAGATTAAACCAGGACTAAGGCAGGTCTAAACCATAACTAAACCAACAACAAACCAGGTCTAAACCAGGTCTAAACCAGGACTAAACCAGGACTAAACCAGGACTAAACCAGGACTAAACCAGAACTAAACTAGCTCTAAACTAGCTCTAAACCAGGACTAAACCAGGTCTAAACCAGGACTAAACCAGGACTAAACCAGAACTAAACTAAGAGTAAGCTGGATCTAAACCAGGACTAAACCAGGTCTAAACCAGGTCTAAACCAGGACTAAACCAGGTCTAAACCAGGTCTAAACCAGGTCTAAACCAGGACTAAACCAGGACTAAACCAGGACTAAACCAGGTCTAAACCAGGATTAAACCAGGTCTAAACCAGAACTAAACCAGGACTAAACCAGGACTAAACCAGGACTAAACCAGGACTAAACCAGGACTAAACCAGGACTAAACCAGGACTAAACCAGGACTAAACTAGGCCTAACCTACGCCTAAAACCATAACAAAACTAAGATTAAACCAGGACTAAGGCAGGTCCAAACCATAACTAAACCAACAACAAACCAGGTCTTAATCAGGACTAAACCAGGACTAAACCAGGACTAAACCAGGTCTAAACCAGGACTAAACCAGGTCTAAACCAGGTCTAAACCAGGTCTAAACCAGGACTAAACCAGGACTAAACCAGGACTAAACCAGGTCTAAACCAGGATTAAACCAGGACTAAACCAGGACTAAACAAGGACTAAACCAGGACTAAACCAGGTCTAAACCAGGACTAAACCAGGTCTAAACCAGGTCTAAACCAGGACTAAACCAGGACTAAACCAGGACTAAACCAGAACTAAACTAGCTCTAAACTAGCTCTAAACCAGGACTAAACCAGGTCTAAACCAGGACTAAACCAGGACTAAACCAGAACTAAACTAAGAGTAAGCTGGATCTAAACCAGGACTAAACCAGGACTAAACCAGCTCTAAACCAGGACTAAACCAGCTCTAAACCAGGACTAAACCAGGACTAAACCAGAACTAAACTAGCTCTAAACTAGCTCTTAACCAGGACTAAACCAGGACTAAACCAGGACTAAACCAGGTCTAAACCAGGTCTAAACCAGGTCTAAACCAGGACTAAACCAGGACTAAACCAGGTCTAAACCAGGACTAAACCAGGTCTAAACCAGGACTAAACCAGGACTAAACCAGAACTAAACTAGCTCTAAACCAGGACTAAACCAGGTCTAAACCAGGACTAAACCAGGACTAAACCAGAACTAAACTAAGAGTAAGCTGGATCTAAACCAGGACTAAACCAGGTCTAAACCAGGACTAAACTAGCTCTAAACCAGGACTAAACCAGGACTAAACCAGGACTAAACCAGCTCTAAACCAGGACTAAACCAGCTCTAAACCAGGACTAAACCAGGACTAAACCAGAACTAAACTAGCTCTAAACCAGGACTAAACCAGGACTAAACCAGGACTAAACCAGGTCTAAACCAGGTCTAAACCAGGACTAAACCAGGACTAAACCAGGACTAAACCAGGACTAAACCAGGACTAAACTAGCTCTAAACTAGCTCTAAACCAGGTCTAAACCAGGACTAAACCATGCCATAAACCAGAACTAAACTAAGCGTAAGCTGGATCTAAACCAGGACTAAGCCAGGTCCAAACCAGGACTGAATCAGGTTGGGAACCACTGTTGTAGAGAATTATTAAACTTATTTTCCCTTTTATTTAGATTTACTCTTTAATAGTGATTTTGCCCAAAACACCGCTGAGAGAAAGAATATCTTTGCCATGTAAGTAGCGAGACAATTTTAACTTTTTAAGCACATTTTATCACAACCACAGCTTTAATTGTTATGTTTCCATGTGTTGTGAGCAGCTAAGAGGAGCTTCTACCTGTACGCTGCCATCCTGTCCTTACTAAACTTCGTGCAGGGCTTGGGCAGTGCGCTGCTCTGTGCTGGAGTCATAGAGGGACTCTGGTGAGGCATTTACTGTAAACACTGCTTATAGTAAAATAACTAGATTTTTTCCCCTCCATGGGATAAGTCTGACTTGAAAATGCTCTCTGACCCACAGCTGTGTGGACGTCACTACATTCCTGTACTTCTCGGCCTTTGCTCCACTTATTTATGTCACATTCCTCAAAGGATTCTTCGGGTAAGAACAAAACACGCCGCACTGAATCTGTGTATCACTTCTTTAAGAATCCATAAACACAGTAATGTTTAAACCAGGTGGGTCCAAACTTTTTCCAAAGAGGGCTGGATTTGAAGACGTGCAACAGTCCCTCCTCATGTTTTTAGGAACCACAAAAAAACACAAAAAGTATACTGTTTTATAAGTATTTTGTTTTCAAAAGCCATTATTCATTTTCCTTGACAACAAAATCCAAAACAAGATCCAACAAAATAACATAGATGAACATAAACATCCTCTAAGTCTGTGGTTCTCAACTGATCTGGCTTCGGGACCCACCGTCCAAATCCAAAAATCCAAATCCACTTTATTTGTACAGCGCATTTTACAAACAAAACAGTTTCCAAAGAGCTGCACATAGAACACTAAATAACAATAAATTACTCCACTCAGCTCCACCAGTCCCCATTAAATAATAAGAACCAGTAAAACCAAATAAAAGTAATACAATAAAATAACAATAAATAAATGCCAAGAATTAAATAATAAAAACAAAACAAAACACCATCACTTTATAACAACAAATCGTGACCCAAATAAAAAAGATAGTGAGGAAAATTAGGAGATATTTCAGGAAAATTAGAAGATATTAAGAAAAATTACCAAGTAAGTACTCACGTATAACAGTAACTTTATAGAACTGGATTTTTTTCTGTGGTTGAGTTTCTTATATATTTAGTTTAGTTTCTTATATTATTCTATTCTATATGCCCCACACTGCCACCTACTGTTAAGGAGTGTAAATTGATGATTTATTTTTAAAAATTAAACTTTCTTTTTTTTGTCCTGGCAAAGGCCTGTGGTCCACTGAAAACAGTTCTGCGACCCACTTTTGGGTCCCGACCCACCAGTTGAGAACCATTGCTCTAGGTAACGTGTTTAGCTCAGGCTGATTTTAATGCTTACTATGAGGAATGTGTAATAGAGTAATTTGTAATTCTTAAAAACATGCTAAACATAGAAAACACAAGGCAGGGAGATGAGATGCACAAATGGTCAGATAAAGCCATGGAAGCCCTGTACAAAAGTGCTGCTGGGCCATAAGTAATACATTTTGTAATGGAGGCTGAGGGCCGTATGAAACCTTAACACGTGCCACAAAAGGCCCCCGGGCCGCACTTTGGACACGTCTGGTTTAAACAATGAAAAATGTTTAGAATGTTAAATGTTAGAAATGATTTGTTTTTAGTGTTGATCTTGGAAGAGTTCTGAGGATACTTTCTACTTCTTAAGTAAATATATCTCTGTGCTAAAGCAGGGAGCAAAGTCACCTCCAGAAAGTCCTGGCTTCAATCCCAAAACTGTAATAATAATAAAAAATAATATATCAAACTTATATAGCGCTTTTTAGGACATGCAAAGACACTTTCTGAAGAAAAATTGGTGATGACTGACAACTAAGGGAATAAATATACTTTTACTTAGAATGTTCAAGTCTCTAAATCAGTAAAAGTATTTTTTATCTTGTGGGTGAAAGTAGGTCAGGGCCTGGGTTCCAGTAGTAGAGTTATTTAAAAATGAGAAAGAGACGCTCGCTCACTAACCCAAAGGTTGGCGGTTCGATCCCCGCTACCAGTGCTGCCATGTACCTCGGTCATTGGGCAAGACACCCATCTTGCCTTCATGGATGAGTGTGTGGTTGTGTGTTTGGTGGTGGTCAGAGGGCATGGGCGCAGAACGGCTGCCACTTCTTCGTTCGTCTGCCCTCAGTTCGAACGGAGACGGTGAAGGACTAATGCACCAAGTTATAAAGTGACTTTAAGCGCTATATAAGCATTTATTATTATTTATTATCCCTTTTGAGTATTGTGAGTACTTCTTTTGACTACTACAACCTCTGTCATGTTATGTCCTAAACCGTGCACAAATTGAGTTCATCCTGTAGTGATTGAGGGACTAGGGCAGGGGTCTCCAACCAGTAACTCTCAACCTCTTTCCAAGTAGCTCCACAAGTGCTTTATGAGTCCTACATAAGCTTGATTAAACTAATTTGATGTATTATTTAGAAAACAAACTTGTGTGTGTATCTGATCAAATTCATCTTTGTGCAAGTCAGTTTGATAAGAAATTGGCAGTAAACATTGCAGCTAAGAGGCAAAAAACACACAAGTTTTCTTCCACAAATGTAAACGATAAGTGTCAGTCACTAACAGACATAAAAAATACACATGCAGGCGAACTAAATATTTTTGTTTTAATTTAAATTGTGAGTTGTGGACATCAACATTTTGTAAATGTTCAGATGAATGTAAAGCAAAAATAAATGGTCACATTTATACAGCGCTTTTCTACCTTCATCAGTACTCAAAGCGCTTTACATCAAGGAACCATTCACCCATTCACTCACACATTCATACACCAGTGTGCGCAGACACTGGAGGCAAGGTGGGTTAAGTTTTATTCATTTTATTTATTTATTTATTTATTTATTTATTTATTTATTTATTTATTTATTTATTTGTTTATTTGTTTATTTATTTAATAGGGACAGTGCATATTAATGAACATCTATTCAGTCAGTGACAGATGTAAACATGCTGGATTATAGCAACAATGCTAATTTGCATCCATAGTCCCTGGGGAGGTAACACAAAAACATGACAAGACAACGGAGAAGACAACAGATCACAATAAGAGCACATCACAACAGGACATTATTAAGAAGTTAAAAGTCAGTGGTTACAGGACGGGTTTGCTTTAAACCACTGCTTGAGCTGAGTTTTGAAAGTAGATAATGTTGGACTTCCCTTATGGAGAGTGGAAGACTGTTCCAGATGTTGCTGGCCTTTACAGAAGGAGCATTTTGTCCAAAGGCTGTTTTTCTGTGTGGGACCTCACAGTCCTCTCAGAGCAGGCCCTGGTCCTGAGACCACTGTGACCCCTTTTTAAAAAAAAGTCAGACATGGGAGGTGGGCGAGTCCATGTAACACCTTGTACATCAAACAAGCAAATTTAAAATTTTTAAAGTTCTCGAAGCTCAACAACTTATACTTTTTCAAAATATTACAAACATGGAATGACACTGGTTTTCTATCAAAGACCTTAAGTGATTTTTTGTAGAGTGATTCTATGATTTTGCAGTATTTACACCTCCCAGGGACCAACATGTGATACAATATTCAATGTGTGACAGAATCATTGAATGCAAAAACATTCTAGCAAGTGTCTTGCCCAAGGACACAACGACAGTATGCAACAGTGGGAGTGGGGTTTGAACCGCCAACCTTTTGGTTATTGGACAAGCGGCTCTACCAACTGAGCTACTGCTGCAAAAACAAAATGAACTTTCTTTGGATTGAAAGCGTCAGCTCTGCCACAGTTACTGGGACAGAGAAATATTACAAAACACGAGTAGCTCTCTATTTTCATTTTGTAAAAGTAGCTCTCAGGGGAAAAAAGGTTGGAGACCCCTGGACTAGAGCCTTGGTTTTGGTCACAGCCAGTATTTAACACTTCTTCCTTCCTCTCCTTTCAGCTCCGAGCCCAAAATCCTCTTCTCCTACAAATCCCAGGTGGACGAGCCGGACGAGAGCGACGTCCACCTCCCTCCCACTTTAGCCTCCAACTTCCACCGGCGGGACGTGTTGGACCAGGGCCTGTACTACTCCTCCACCCAGATCGACGCCTCGGCCCAGGGCGGCGCCAACGTGGTGGGGGCCTACCTGGACGACGTGGCCTCGGGGCCCTACGGCAGCAGCACAGAGGACCGCTGGAGGCCCATCAACGCATGACCACACAGAGGAGAAAGACTTCCAGTATCGCGTGGCGTTAGGAGACCAAAAGGACCAAGGTTTTTGTTTTAGGGATCTTTGGTTTGAAGACGGAGAAGAAGCAGCCACTACAATGGGACCTAAGATCTACAAACCTTAAAAAAAAAAAAGAAAAAATGTTGGGGCACTGTGTAAAATGTAAATAAAAATGGATGATCAGCGAACCTCATAAACTACAGAAACAAAATCACAGCTTTAAACTGAGATATTTTACCATTATATGAAAAACTGGAGATATTTGAACATAGCAGACCTTCACTCAAACATCGTCCCTATCTCGCAATGGTAAAGATATAGAACCAAGAAGTAGATTCAAACCAGGGATCTTCTAGTTCAGGGATAAATGCTCTATCCTTTGAGTTAAAAAGCCCTTATATCTCACAATGGTAAAGAATCCACTTAAACTAATCATTCCTTTACTGACCCCTTGTGGCTGGAGTCAGTACCTTTGGCCCTATCTTGCAATAATACAAATTCCTGGATCCAGATGGGGTTCCAGGTCCACACCAAAAATGAAAACAGTTTTTTCTTGGCCCATTACTGATCTTTAGTGGAAATCTAAACAAAATCTGGCCGTTGCTTTTTAATTAACTCGCAAAGAAATCATTGTTGGTGTAATATCTCAATGTGAATATGATGGCAGCAACATGTCTCAGATACGTTGGGACAGGGGCAACAAAAGGCAGGATGTAAGCTTTTTGCAGTTAAATGCCAACACTTTGTTCACTGTGTGTCGTTCGAGCTACAGCGCCTCTAACAGGCCTGGCATATGTACTGCAGTGTTTCCAGTGGTTTTGTGTGGACTTGTTGGACACACATTTTCCAAGATGGTTCCATGTTTATGGAAACGTTTCTGAAACAATAACAATTTCATCTCTGGTGGATGAAGCCTAAATTAAGGCAAAACAGGGACTAAACTAGGACTGAATCTGATCTAAACAGTGGTGGACAAAGTCCACTTCTTCTCCCCCTCCCTGAGTTTTGAACCCTGACCCTGTCATGTACTGCACCTCAGAGCACAAAAAGTACTTCTACTTCCCTGGACAATTTAAAATTTTACTCAAAAAATTACTCAAGTAAAAGTATGTTCTACAAAATGTACTCAAAAAGGACTTTTTCTTCAAAAAATGTACTTAAGTAATTTACTTGAGTAAAACTATCAAGTTACAGCTTGAACTAAACCAGGTCTAAACCAGGACTAAGCCAAACTTAACCAGTACTAATATTTAAGAGTAAACCAAAATAATCTAAACCAGATCTAAACCTAGGACTAGCCCCAACCAAAGCAGGACTAAAACAAGAAAAAAAAAAAGTTTCTAAATTAAACCTAATCAGGTTCCATGTACCACCACTGCAACCCCTCCCACAGTTTGAGAACCACCGACTTACCTCCATTTTACACAGTGCTCTGGCTTTTTAGCCTTGTGTCTGTGGATTATCTTGAAGAATGTGAATTATCAGCTGCTTCCGTGACACTGTTGCAGAGTGTGCTTCTGCTGTAGCTCTACAGGGGGCGCCGTTTCCCCTCTGCACCCACGGACGACTTTGATTGCCTCAGCACTTGTTTTGCATTCCTGGATCAGCGACTGAATCTTGAAAAAAAGACAACGCTCTTTTGGTGGCAAGTAACCGCGCCTCACTGAAGGATCTGAGTGTTCTGCCTTGCACTAGATTTAAGACTAAACCACAAAATTAATCGCGTTAATTCTGGCTCTAAGGTTAAAATTTGTAGAGGGGCTATGTTATGCAAAATCTGAGCTTTCTCCAAAGTTCTAATGTTGTTCCTCGTCAGAAACAGACCTGGAGTTGTGTTCTGTTTGAGTAATCCTGTATTCTCTGGCGCTGAGTTTCTGTGGCCTCAGAGCGCTCGGTTCCACCACAAAGCCCCGCCCACTCCAGGAAGCACTGACCAATCAGCAACAAGCTCTCTACATCCATCTGCTCTCAGTCATTTACCCAAGAAAACAAAACAAAACGTGTACAACTCTGTTTCCACTGAGTCCTCAGACATTTTTTAACATTTGGAGTAAAATGGCGTTGGCATTTGTTTCTGCTCAGAACATTCTGCCCTCTGCTGCCCTCTGCTGGTCTCTTCACCTGTGTTTTTATGGCTCCAGTAGAGTACTTATTAAAACGTTTTTCTTTTAGTCACAATGTTTTTAACAGCTGTAAAACATGCTGCTGTTCTAGAGGAGACCAAGGTTTAAAAATATAAATAAAAGCAGAACGTAGCCTCTGTAATAAAAACCTGAGTGTGTGGGATAATTCAGACCTTTCTCCTTTGTCCGAATCACCAAAAAGTAAAAGAAATCTTCGGCTTTTCCCTCCTGGAGTCTCCACAGTAAATCATCCTCCTCCTAAGAGTACGGTGATTTGCAGATTAAATTGAACAAGCATAGGTTTTTACACCAGATGCCCTTCCTGACACAACCTTCTCCATTTATCCAGGCTTGGGACCGGCACAAGAGTACTCCAGCTTATGACTCCTTGTGGCTGGTTTGCCCAAAAGTAAATATTCTTGTGTTTTATTTGATATTGTTATCCCTTTATTTATTCTTGGCAGTACATTTTTAAAAATGGCCACTATGTTTTTGTTTTTTTTGAGTTTCTGTTGCCTTTCTTTCATCTGGAACCAGTCTGGCATCATTAAGGCATTTTCTCTCTGTTTTTGGATCTATCTACTAAGGGTGCTCCGATCGATCGGCCGCCGATCATGATCGGCCGATCATGGCTAAAAATAGAGTGATCGGTGATCGGTAAAATGGGCCGATCAGAAGGGCCGATCAAATTACAATAAACACGCGAGGCTCTCACATTTACTGTCCTGCAACTCCGGTTTGATTAAACAGCAGTAGCGTTATTTTAGCAGTGTTTTTAAGTTAAGCCCTGCTGCTTTGTGTCCCCGCTGTGTCCCCGCCTGCTTTAGGAGCGCACGGGACAGAACCGAGGCGCAGCAGTGCGTGTATTTGCAAACACCAACGTAAATAGAGCTACAGCTAACCTGCTAACAGTTACGTTAAAAGGATTAAGAAAGTTCAGAGTCTGCCTGTGTCTTGTTGCGCGGAGAAAACTGTGCGTTTTGTGGCTTAAACTGCACCAAATGGCTGCTAATGAAAAGAGAAAGTAAAAAGGCAGCCCATGTGTCCGTGTGTCTGAGAGGAGCACCTTTCATCGTTGTCTTCTCTGCTCTCTTTGCACGTTTTCTTCATTCAGACGTTGTCAAACCTGGCAGCAGGAGCTGTCTGCTCTTTAGTCCTCTGTGTTTCAACCTGGTTTGGCTGCGCGTTACGCGGACACAGGCGCTGCACCCGCGGACTCGCATTAAAGGAACCAATTAAGAAGAACAGCTGATTTTTACATCAGCGGAGCATTCAAACAAAGCCACAGACACTGGGCACACATTAAAGACCAATAATGCAACAAAACCTCTTCTAAAACAAAAATAAGTAGTAATTTTGTTGTTCTTTTATATTTACAAAGGCTACAGTATTTTTCAAATGGAACTAATAACTAGCCTGCATACAATACATTACTACATTGAAGACCACGTGATCGGTATCGGCCATGATCGGTATCGGCCGATCACAGCAGAGGCTGATCGGTGATCGGCCTCAAAAACCCTGATCGGAGCACCCTTACTATCTACAGAAGTGTGTTGCTGTAAAAAAATTAGTATAACAATTTTTTTGATGAGATAATTTTTCACCTAATTACAAGCTACTGGCCTGTCACATTTTTACAGATAAACACTTGTAAAAGGTAAAAAGATCTGATTAAAACGAGGTTAAGTATTTATCGTGTAAAAACTTGATAACTGGTTTCATGTAAAAACAAGTGAGTATCATGTTAAACTGTGATAAAGAGGAAATGTATGTTTTATCCTCACAGGGCAGCAGTGCGCTTCTGTACGATCCTCTGTCTCAGGACCACAGCTGACTGCTTTTATATTTGCATTTACAAACGTTAGAACAGATGCTCCTGTAATTTAATACCTGCCAATAACATCATTATTTTGACAATTTTAAATAAAACCAGTAACGTAATTACATTTTTGAGCCAATAACGTTGACTTTGCAGCATCCAACAAAGACAAACAGCGGTGGAAGAAGAACTCAGTTTCTTTTCTTAAGTAAAAGTACAGATAAAGGCGCAAATTGTAAAAGTACTTGCTTAAATGTACTTGCAGGTTAAAAAGTAAAAGTATTTCTCT
The DNA here is from genome assembly GCA_020698575.1 of Bostrychus sinensis. Lineage (NCBI taxonomy): Eukaryota > Metazoa > Chordata > Actinopteri > Gobiiformes > Eleotridae > Bostrychus > Bostrychus sinensis. The sequence goes on along the minus strand of CM036241.1, from coordinate 2,274,585 downwards.
CATGAATGTGGTAAATGTGAAGGATTTTGCTGATTCCAGATGAAATGAGCAAACTGCTGCAGTAGAAGAGACTGAATCTGTCGCTGAGTTCTTTATCATTCTGATGTTTCTAAAGCAGTACTACTTTACTGCATCCTGTGTGTACTTCTTTACTGCATCTGTTATATTTAAGTACTGTGTGTACTACTTTATGGATCTGTTATATTTAAGTACTGTGTGTCTGCAATGAGGACACTGCAAAAACGCATGATTTTAAACCAAAACTCTAAATACTTTGTACTTCAAACCAACTCAGAAATGTAGTGGAGTAAAAGCACCCTTTGTAAAATGTACTCAAGTTAAATCTTAAGTAAAGTAACTAAGTACTTGTAGTACTTAGTATTTGTTCCACCACTGCTGTCAAAACATAAAAACTCTCTTAGTTGTGAAGACAAAACATCTAAAACTCTAAAGTCCAGCTGATTTATTTTTAAGTTTTTTTGTTGTGATTTATCTCGGCTGACTCTCTTCAGAGACCTACGCAGATTAATAATATTCTGAATATAACATTAAGTAAAAACTTTAACTAGCTCTTACATAATCAGCTAAACTAAACCTATTTCTGATGAGCAAACTGCACAAAACTGCAAAAAAAAGAAGAAAAAGTAGTCCTATTGATGCATTATTACATTATAGACCGCAGTTATTACATAATTTCAAAGGATTTATTTTTAACGCTCGGCCAATAATTTTATAACGTATTACATTACTGGCAACATGTTATGTTATTGGCTCAAAAATGTGATTACATTATTGGCTTTATTACATTTAAAATTACTGAAGTTATTGCATCATCAGCCATTATTACATGACCGTACCTAATAAAGTGTCCAGCAGTGTTTTAACAGGTCAACGATGTTTCAGTTTTCTTCAATGTGGCTTTTTTTTTTTACTTCTGCTGCCAAAACAACTTTATCCCTGTAAGATGAGAACATTTCCTGTTAAGCTGCTGCAGTATTTATTCTGACTTAAGTAGTGTTCATTAAAGACAAAGCAGTATTCCCTACTATTGGCACTAAAACATATCGTGTATATGAATTGTGTATTTTGGATAGTTCACTGCTGAAAGCTTGTTGTTCTGAAGTTTCACGACACTTATATGCACAAATCCCTTTATAAGAATGGAATTTGTTGTGTTTTTTTTCAGTGGATTGAGTGTAAAATATAAATCTGTTCATTCATTCCAGTCTGTAAAAATAAACCATCTTTACCTCTAACGTTGAACTGTGCAGTGATTTCTGAAATTATTTTTTTATTATTTTATTAAGATACATAAAGCCAACTGTAGTAACTTTTACAAACTCGTCATTCTTCTTCTGATAATTATCATTAGAGAATTAATTTTCTTGTTATTTTGCCGAATGTGTCTCAGTTACCTACTTCATTTACTGAATAAATGTCTTGTATTTTTAATTGGTAAGTAATAACTTAATAACTTTAAAGTAATAAAGTAATAACTTATTTCTATTAAATATAGTATGGAATTTAATGGAATCTACCCAATAACATAAAAAACAACCTAATAAATAACAAGTAACCTTATGTTTATGGTGAAAACAAATAAGTTTTGGCGTTTTTCATATATATATTTTTTAACTGAATGAATATTATTTTTATTACATTATACAAAAGTCCTGGGTGGGTTGTTTTTTAATTTCTTTATTGTGCAACAATTATATGAAAACCACAACAAAACAACATTAAAAACAGATATTAGAAAAAATAATTTTACACTTCATTTCCATACACAACATTTAAAATATTCTACATTTGTAACATTTCATGCATATTTAATGCAGATTTTTAGCTATTACAGAGTTGCAAAGTGTAAGTGTAGGAATATTACTCACTATATTATAATAAAGACTTAAGCAGGGTTTTATATTTTTGTATTTTTGATTTGTGAATGTGAAATTTTCCCAATAAATTCATTACATTTGTCTTATTTTTAATGAATTATCTTTAATATTTGCCCCAATTATCACAGTTTTGCATTCAATTTTAACATTTTTTAATTTAATTTTTGTAAACTAAAATTCTTCTAAATCCATCCACGTTGTCAGCGAGAACGTAACGTCTTTCATATTCTATACTACATCTCCCATCGGCCCTTTCGTCACCGTTATCGCAAGGCCGCAGCTGATTGGTCTAGAGTCCTGTCGCTCAGCCAATCAGCGCCGCCGTTGCTCCGCGGTGCAGTGACCTCTGCCGGAGCGCTTCTCCCGGAGCCCGCCGCTGGTCGCTGCTGTGGTTCCGCGGTCCTCTGCTCCTCCTGCGGCTAACGCTCAGCTCCTGGGCTCCGTCCCGGGACCTGGCACGGTTTTGGAATATTTTTGGGACACAGACCGCTCGGTAAAAAAAAATCATGGGGGGCAGCGGGAGCACGGGGAGAAAAGTGTCTTTCGGACTGGACGAAGAGGAGAAGGTCACGGTTGTTACCGGAGTGAAGGTAACGCTACAGAAAAGAACATTTCATGGTTAATAATGAGAGCTGTGAGTTAAAACTGTGATTGTGTTTGCATTTACGGCATTATTTCCCAAAGACAGAGCTGACACAGTGAACTCCGGCGTAAGGACACTTCCCATGTCCTCACGTGAACTTGTCCCAGTCCTAATGTTGTCCCTCCGCACGTGACCTGCTGCTGTATTTACCCAAAAACACAAGCTACACTATTTATACTTATTATAAATGTGTAGTAAATATTTGTGCTAACGTTACACAATCGTGGACAAAGTACTCAAAAGCCTTACTCAAGTAAAAGTAAAAGTTACTTCAAAAATAATATTACTCAAGTAGAAGTAAAAGAACCCTACAAAAAATTTACATCGGCAAAAGTAAAAAAGTATTGAGTAAAAAATGTACTTAAGTAGAAAGTACTTTTGAATGTTGTTGTAAATTCTTTTTCTTTCTCCTCAAGAACTACTTTTACTTCCTCAGACACTTTAAAGTTTAAGTAAAAGTAAAAATCTGCCAAAATTTACTCAAGTAAAACTAAAAGTATGTTTTACAAAATGTCCTCCAAAAGTACTTTTAAGTAAACTACTTGAGTAAAAGTATTTAGTTTTTGTCCACCACTGAGTATGTGGCGTAACTTTCTGGCTCCAGTGCATGTTAGACGTCTGATCGAGGCTGAGCAAGATTTTTAGACCAAAAACTGGGACACACATTTTTTAACTTGTCACGTTGCATTTGAACAAACCGAGTGACAAAAAGCTTCTGAAATCCATACAACTTTCTGTCGTGTTATTAAAGAACATGACTCTAGGGCTGAAGTTTTGTTTAAAGATAATTAATTTATAAATGATAAACTCTTGGTCCTGACCTTCAGAGCCTTGCACGGTGAGGCTCCTGTTCAGGTCTCAGTCCTGCTCCTCCTCCTGTGGTCTCAGATCTTCAGAACCTCGCCCTCGAGACAGATCCTCTCAAACTGTTGCACCCCGACTCTGGAACAAACTCCCACTTTCCCTCTGCTTCCTGGGCTCTGTGGACATTTAACCTGTTAAGCTCTGAGGCCTTTTTCCCGAAACCGCTATATCTACATTTATTATGGTTTTACTTAGCATTTACCAGGTGTACATAGCTAACCTTGGTAGCAAATTAATTGGTGGACTTTGGGGATTACTGTGGAAGAGAAATAATATTAATAAATTATATTGTTTGACCATAAATTGAGGTTGAAATGGATTATTCTAATTTCCGCCTGAAAAAAAAAAACACATATTTGCCTCCAAAAAAGCCTTTTTCCTTCCTGTAGTGAATCAAATAACAACATAAATTGAAAATTTCACATATCTTGGTCTACTGCAGCAAAATGTGTGCCAAATAAACAAAGTAATGGAAAGATATACATGTTTTATTTTTAAAAAATCCAGGCGGAATCCAACTGTTGAATAGAAATTGAAGTAGATAGTTTTGTTGCCATGAATTGTCTGAACACGAGGATGTCAAACATGTGTGTGTCAGCCGTTGTATCTCCCCGCTATGGTCCCAACAAGCGGACGCAAGGGGGCGGAGCTCTGTCGGGCTGTGTTCAGGTTTAAGAGGTTATTAATAAGCAACTTAAAACATTCTTTTTCAAACAAGCTTTCTAGCTTCAGTGGGTGCCTGACTTTGCCATATTTATATTATATTTTAAAGTGTTTTGTATTTTTCTATTGTGAAGCACTTTGTGACTTGTCTGAGAACGGAGCTACATAAATAAACTTACTCGCTGGTAATACAACAGCTGTTAGTACAGAAACTGCGTCTGTCAGGGCAGCGGGGAACTTTGCTGTTTATTCTCAGTGAATGAAGAACTTTTCTGGTCTGAAGTTTATGTTAAAGATGCTCAGAAATCACAGTTTTCCTCATAAATGTCTGACCCATCACAAAATTTGAGTTTTTGCGTACTCCGCCTCCAGGTGCAGTGACATCTAATGTGGAAAGCTGCCTCCCTGTGCCACCTCTCCCTGTTATAATCGTAAAGTTAGAGATTAGGGCGTAAATGTGTAAACTGTAGATATCTCTGCAGTTACATTCAACAAAGGTAGGAGGGAAAAGATAATAGTTGAATGTGAGACTGAACTGAAATGATTTAGCTGGAAGTTTCTGTCAGTATTTGTCATACACCTGTCCTGCACACAACTCAAGTTTAAATAAAGGCATTAACTTAAGAAGACAAATGTATTTTTATCTCTGTTCCTTCCTCTGCAGCTCTCGGGGGACGTTTACAGGCGAATGAAGGAAACTCAGGGACAGGACTCAGCCAAACCAACTCCGACAGAGCCGAGCCACGACAAACCAACAAAACAACCCACAAGTATGTTCTTCTCTGAACCTGCTTCTAGTTTAAGCTTGTTTTTTTTCTTATAATATAAAATCAGTCCAATAAAACCTTTAAGGATTTTCTTCTTTGTGTTTTTGATTTGGTTCAGGCCCAGAGGCAGCAGCGCCTCCAGCCACAGAGATTCAGGAGGAACTGCTCAGAAAGTAGGTCTTCATCTTCTGCCAAGTGTGACATACAGTAAATCATATTTTTTATATATCAGTATGCATTTATTTTTTATTATATATGGATGCTTTGTAAAGGTGACCTTTAGTTTGAACTAAATGAGCTTTTATTCATATTTTTATCCCAATTTTGGTCACCTCTGGAACTACAGCACATTTTACAGCCTTTAAAAACATTGTGACTAAAAGAAAACATTGAACACAAACAGAGGATAAAGAGATTATTATTTATTTCTTTAAACTTTTTGTCTGATGCCATTTTACTACAAAATTAAAAATGTCTGTGAGGAATCAGAGCTGTGCACCGGGAGAAAGAAAGGAACTTTTGCCTAATAAAGCCCCTTTAAAAATTAAAACAGATTGGTTAAAAAAAAAATACTGACAAAATATAATTTGTAGGGGACCGTAAGATCAAGATTTGTCACATTACTTACTAAAAATTATCTCTTTATTCTTCTTTCTGAAGACAGTGAACGTGTAGCACAATGTTGTAGCGTGCACGTTTTATGTAAAATAAAAAGGAAAATAAGTGTTTTAACCATTTTCAAAGGCAATGGGGAAATGGTAAAAGAAAACCCTCCCTGTGTTATTTTAAAGTCCAACTCGTTCAACTTTCAACAACAAACCGAGGGCTTGGAGGCAAAGGAGCGTCAGTGGCATTTTGAGCAAATATGAGATCTTTTCACTGGCGAAAGGACAGAACTTAAATGTTGACCCAAAATAAGTAATTTAAAGTTACACTGTGTAAGATTCCCGGTCTTGCGCCTCTAGAGGCCACAGGTGCCACTGCACCGTCGCAAAACGTAAACACTAGGGCCCCTCCTCCTTCTGAAACTGTGCGAGCGTGCGTCTATTTCCATCATTGTTTCAACTTTAGTTGACCTGCTGCTACCTTTGGAAGTTTGGACTGGATCTTCTATAGAGTTAGCGCTAGTGTTAGCTTATCAACAAATATCGCGCAATGGTCGCAGTAAAAACAACTAATAACTGTATGAAAAAGCACGTTCTAAAGAAAAAATAAAGAGGCTAATTTACCTGCCCAACAATAAAGAAGCAAAAACGTGATCTGATTTGCAGCCTTCTCTGTCTCTCATCTGACGCCAGCGAGCAAAAGTCTGTCCGATGTTGACTCTTGTCTGTGATCTGGTGCGGTCACTTTCACATTTTCTTTTTCTTGCCTCGTCCGACATTGTCTTCATCTTCTTGTGTCCTTCGGCCCTGACGAACTGGCGAAAATAACAACGCTAAAAGTAGCTTCCTGGTTATACTGCGCCTCAAGTCGTTCCCTGTCACGTGACTCTTCCTGAACAGCGGAGCGCTCCCGGCCAAGTTGCGAGGGCGGTTTCTCAGTACAGAAGCCCCGCTCGGAGCAACAGATCGCGCCTCAGGCCTTATAATCGCTCGAAAAATCACAAAAACAAGTCAGTATGCCCCACATATTTAGGAGAAAAGTTACACAGTGTAACTTTAAGAAAAACTAAAAGGCGTAACTGTAAAAGCTGGGTTTTGTTCAGTGGCAAAAAGGCCTAAGTTCACATTTGCCCTTTGACCCTGAGCAAATCAAAGCTAGAACCTTCTCACAGCACTGAGGCAGAACTCAACAATGCAAATATTTATAATAACATAATATAATAATTATGATTTATATTTAACCTTTATTTATTAAGAAACGTCTTATTTAGAATAAAAAAGAGGCACGCCCTTGTTTTATGTCGGCAATGGAAACATCTCAGTGTTTTTATAGCTTTAAGTTTCACTTCACCAGGAATGTGGTGCATACATAAAACATTGTGTTTTGAGAAACAGGTTTAACCATGTAATATGTAAAATAAAACAGGGCAAAATGAGATATAAATGGACTAACCTAAATTTACTAAATATACAGATATGAATTCAATTCAATTCAATTCAATTCAGATTTATTTGTACAGCCCAATATCACAACAAAAGTCGCCTCAAAGGGCTTCACAAACAGTTGATCAAACATAAACACACAATCAGACTTAACACACAATCAGCACAAACAATAACTACACTAAACTAAACAGACCCAGGACGCTCCTGTCCTTAGACCCTCCTTCTCGGTAAGGAAAAACTCCTAAAAAACCCAGGTACGGGAAAAAAGAAGAAACCTTATGGAGCCCATATTGAAGGAGAGATCCTCTCCCAGGACAGACAGGCAATGCATCTAGGAGTTAGTCCCTTAGTTCATCTATAGGATCATAGATCAGCTCTGTAAGGATTCATCCAGACGAGAGTGGGTGAGATAGGTTGAGGAAGTCCATAGGATGCAGCAGGTGGCCTCATCCAGACAGGTGAGTGGAGAGAGATAGGTCCGGGAGATCCGGGCTGCAGCAGGGACCTCATCCAGACAGGTGAGTGGGTTGAGGTAGATCCGGGAAATCCTTAGAGGTGAGGTTGAGGGCACACAGGTCGGGACAGGAGCACAGATGGGGTCAGCTATCCAATGAATGAAAGTGTTTATGTGTAAAGTATAACCTCTCAATAATAATCTCTTTATTGTGAGATATTGTAGATAAGGAGACTGCAGAATTGTGTTAAGAGTTGATTTTTATGATGTACTGAAAATATAATTAGTTAATTAGTTGTAGTGATGGTTTATATCTTTTTTAATGTTTTTAAAATAAAAAATAGCATCAGTTTATTTGATACTTGATACGTTTTCCACAGAGCCTTGTGAAAGTTGCTGTGTTCAAAGATGAAAATCTTCATTATGTCTTACTTTCATCTAAGTTCTGTAATCATTCTGTAAGTTTCTTGGTAAAATGTTAGTGTCAAAAAGGTGTATCCCTCTTTTTTGGCCATTTAAAAAAGTTTAACAAATAATTTCCAACTAAGAGTGCAGTAGTATGAAATTCAATTCATTCTCAATTTTATAACAAAAAATATCAAATATTGTGTTTGATTTGAAGCAGCAGCAGCTGGTTCAGTTTTGGTTTAAATTTTTTTTGGCTCTCCTGTAAAATCTGTAAAATTGCTTTATTTTGAAGGTAAAGGCTTAGATTTATTAGGTTTTCATGAAAAAAGTATTATAATATGTCAGGATTACAGTATGTCAAAAATCTGTCATTATAATGGAAGTCAATGGGCCCAAACGTGTACCTAAACAACAAGTATAACAAGTGTAAGTTTTTACAAAAACCTGTCTTTGCTCCAAAAATAAAAGTGCATCAAAACCAATGTTGTTATTAATTATTGACTTAGTCAAGGCTCGAATAACTTTACCCCAAGTGATCCACTCTGCAACTCATTTTTGGATAATATGGCATTTTTTTTTGCCTTTTTGTCATCTAAACAAGTTGGGTTTTGTTGACAAAAAGGGCATAAAAACAGACAAAAAGTTGATTAATGATAATAAACTTCATATCTATGGCTAGTTCTGAAGTGGTATAAAAGATTTCATGTGAAAAAAGTAAAAAAATATATTATTATTTGACACTTATTTAGCAATTTTTATGAGTGCCCCAAACCAGGTCCTTAAGTTAACAAGTCCTGAGGGTTAAAGGGGCATCGTGATTCATTTTTTCCTGCACCGATTCAAAATGTTTTTCTTTTGCATTGATTTTTAGCTGATTTACGAAGAATCGTTACATCCTTATTAATTTAGTTCCTCCTGTCCAGTTTTGTTCGTCAGCAGGAGCTGGTGCAGGAGCAGCTCGCCCGCCTGGCTGAGAGAGAGAGAGAGGCTGCGGTGTCCACGGGTCAGAGGTCAGAGGTCAAGCACTGAGGTGATCCTGGAGAGAGGGAAGGCCCAGCAGGAGAAGGACAAGGCCAAACTGCTGGTGAGGAGCTGCTTCTCACTTTGTCAGATGTTTTCAGACTGCGTTTAGAGTTGATGGGTTTCCAGTGTGCACCGCTGCTGAATGAACTCTGCACTCACAGTTTTCATATTTGCTGAAAACAGAGAGCAGCAGTGTTGTAGTGGCTCGGAGGAACAGACAGGAGTCAGAGCTGAAGATGTTTCTTTTTATTTATTTATTGGTTTATTTTAGGGATGCACCGATACCGATACCATGTCCAAGTACTCGTACTCGTATTCATAAATGTGGCCCGATACCAACAACCGATACCACTTTACAGCACTGTCACGTGACCTTCCCCTCTCAGCTGAGCAGTAAGAGACCTGCAGAAGGATTTCAAAGTGAACTGTACTGAGATAAAAGCAAAGCTGGCTCTACATTCTGCTCAACCAGACTTATCCCAAATCATACGTGAGTCCTGAAACTTAAGCAGTTGTCCTTTTGTTGTCCTAGTTGTCCTGAAAATGATATAAGCGCGGAGTCTGAAGCAGTTGTTGTCTGATAAAACATAAGAAGTACTGTTGCTAATTGTGTTAGCTCCTGTTTGTAATGGTGCGCAGATGCTCAATCTGTCTTTAAAATGATTTTAGCGAGGTATAACATGTCCATATTCAGCAAATTTTAGCCATGGTTTGTTGTGTTCAAACCACTCGGTTGTAAAAATAACTTAGCATCGCAGAGCGGGGATAGACGGCAAAAAGATGACACGGTATGGGATGAATGAGATACAGCAGTGTGACTGTATAAACTATAAAGTAACTCCTATATAAGTACTCGTATCGGTACTCAGTATCGGCGAGTACTCAAATGGAAGAACTCGTACTCGTATCGGTTTGAAAAAAGTGGTATCGGTGCATCCCTAGTTTATTTGACAGGGACAGTGTACATTAATAGCATTGCTGCAAATGCACCAGAATTAGCCAAAAGGCTATTTTTCATCTGTTGTCCCTGGACAGATGGCAAAGCTGTCTCCCTAAAAACAAGAGCAAAAATATTATACAACGAAAATTACAATATACTATAGAAAAACATTAAAAACAGATAAACAAACACTGTCAACAAAAGTGTTCAGAAAAGACAAAACACAGGCATCATACAAGACAACAGTCAACAGCTGTTCCACAACATCCACATCCAGCGGTTAGTCAGGGGAAAGTCATTAGTATTGTTAATGCAGACATGTTTGATGCGTTATGAACCAGTTTTTTAAATGTTTTTTGAACAGAATATAGGCGTTCATCTCTGTGATGTTCTGAGGGACTGAGTCCTGTGCAGCTGTAACTGAGAAGGTTCTGACTGAAGACACTTCTCCTCAGGCAGACGCTCGTGTTTCCCTCTGAGCTAGTTCTTATGTTTACAAACTGACAGAGCGGAGGGGGTGACAGAACATTAATGATTTTAGAGATTAGATTATATTCTCCCAGCTTAACAGTTTATGTTTCTGTAAAATGGTGCAATGATGATGTCTTGAAGGTTTTTTATCTAGAATCTTGATTGTCTGTTTGTTTAGTGATTCAATGGGTTTTAGCGTTGTTTTGTTCGGTGAAGGAGTTCTCTTTGTTCATGACGAGGATGGACACGAACAGTTCATGAGTCCATCAGAGAAACAGTTCATGAGTCCATCAGAGGAACAGCTCATGAGTCCATCAGAGGAACAGCTCATGAGTCCATCAGAGGAACAGTTCATGAGTCCATCAGAGGAACAGTTCATGAGTCCATCAGAGGAACAGCTCATGAGTCCATCAGAGGAACAGCTCATGAGTCCATCAGAGGAACAGTTCATGAGTCCATCAGAGGAACAGCTCATGAGTCCATCAGAGGAACAGTTCATGAGTCCATCAGAGGAACAGTTCATGAGTCCATCAGAGGAACAGTTCATGAGTCCATCAGAGGAACAGTTCATGAGTCCATCAGAGGAACAGTTCATGAGTCCATCAGAGGAACAGCTCATGAGTCCATCAGAGGAACAGTTCATGAGTCCACCAGAGGAACAGCTCATGAGTCCATCAGAGGAACAGTTCATGAGTCCATCAGAGGAACAGCTCATGTGAGACGTTCTGGAGATAAAGTTTCCAGACTGAGATGGTTGGACAGGTACAGAGGAGGGACAGTGGATACCTGGGTAAGAGTGAGGCTGAGGTTCGACCTGGAGGATGTAGTGAAAGAAGAGATGAAGGTTTATCATTATTGTGGCCAGTGAGTGGATATTTTATACTGAAAGTGCAACAGCGCCCTCTTCTGGTTTGATAACTACTGACTCTTGCAGACTTTGGCGTCACTCTGTGCTGCTGTTGCTTCCCATTAGGGCTGGAACTAACAATTATTTTTGAAAATCAATTACTCTGACAATTTTTGGAGGGGGATTAATTGATTAATAATCAGATAGTGAAGTATGATTTTAATTCTTTTTTTTAGTTTTACCCAGATGAAGAGTGCCACTTGAGGACTTTTGGATGGAGAATATATACAGACATTTTCTCATCTAAAACACAAAATGTATATTCTCTTTTACTGTTTTGTTGAATTTACTGCACTGTCTTAATAATAAACCTCCTCAATCAGCACATTTTATGTTTCAAAACCCACATATACTCCAGTTATCGATCACTATATTAGCTGACGATTATTTTATTGAGTGTTTCTATTCGCCCTACTTCCCATAGCTTGCCTACTACTACATACCACTTGTACTTCTAGTAGTAGTAGTAGCAGATGTAGTAGTATTAATAGCAGCAGTAGGAGATTTAACTTTATCAATCTCACAAGTGGAGAAATTAACTTGTTAAGGCGGCTCTTAGTGCAGAATAAAGTTCAGAAAGCAAGCAAATAAAGTGAGCATCAAAAACAAAAGGTGCAATATAAATTATTTACAAGAACGTCTAAAGAAAAGCTAAAATATGTAACATTATAAATATGAAATTAACAGTGCAAGTAGCAGTAGTAGTTGTAGTAACCAGCGGTGGAAGAAGTGCTCGATTTCTTTACTTAAGTAAAAGTATAAAAGTACTAACTTTCAGATGTACTTACAAGTAAAAAAGTAAAAGTATTTCTCTCATGAATGAGTTAAATGTGAGGGATTTTGCTGATTCCAGATGAAATGAACAAACTGCTGCAGGAGAAGAAACTGAATCTGTCTCTGAGCTCTGAGCTCTTTATTATTCTGATGTTTCTAAAGCAGTACTACTTTACTGCAGCTGTTATATTTAAGTACTCTGTGTACTACTTTACTGCATCTGTTATATTTAAGTACTCTGTGTACTACTTTACTGCAGCTGTTATATTTAAGTACTGTGTGTACTACTTTACTGCATCTGTTATATTTAAGTACTGTGTGATCTCTGTACTTCAAACCAACTCATAAATGTAGTGGAGTAAAAAGTACAGATACTTGCTCTAAAATGTAGTGAAGTAAAAGAAAATGTACCCCTTGTAAAATGTACTGTATGAAAATTGTACTTAAGCAAAATAACTAAGTACTTTTACTTTGTTATGTTGCACCACTGATAGTAACAGTATTAGTAGTAGCAGTAATAGTAGCAGTAGCAGTAGCAGTAATAGTAGCAGTAGCAGCAGTAGTAGCAGTAATAGTAGCAGTAGCAGTAGCAGTAATAGTAGCAGTAGCAGCAGTAGTAGCAGTAATAGTAGCAGTAGCAGTAATAGTAGCAGTAGCAGCAGTAGTAGCAGTAATAGTAGCAGTAATAGTAGCAGTAGTAGCAGTAGTAGTAGCAGTAATAGTAGCAGTAGCAGTAATAGTAGCAGTAGCAGCAGTAATGGTAGCAGTAGCAGTAGTAGTAGCAGTAACAGTATTAGTAGTAGCAGTAATAGTAGCAGTAGTAGTAGCAGTAATAGTAGCAGTAGTAGCAGTAGTAGCAGTAACAGTATTAGTAGTAGCAGTAGTGGCAGTAGTAGCAGTAGTAGTAGCAGTAATAGTAGCAGTAGAAGCAGTAGTAGCAGTAACAGTATTAGTAGTAGCAGTAACAGTATTAGTAGTAGCAGTAGTAGCAGTAATCGTAGTAGTAGCAGTAATCGTAGTCTCACCGTGACTTTCACTTTCTCCTCTTCATTAAATCCTGTTTCTTAGATGCCGGTGTTAAAAAGCCTTATCCCTGGAGAAGCAGCCTCCCTCCAGTACAAAGATAGTTGTGTTTATGTTTTTTTAGGCGTCTGAGGAAATTCAAAGGCTGAGCGTGTGTTGCCTGAGCGGGTGGGCTTTCCTCTCTTCAGCGTTTAGCACTGACCTTGGACGGCGCGCGCAGCTGGAGTCTTCAAAATAAGACGTCACGCTGACTTATTCTTTCTAAGGTTTCTTAAAAGCTTCCTGAATGGATTTATTTTCCAAAGGACTGGGACAAAGGCGTTCACTGCAACACTGCTTCGTTATTTAGAGACACATTTGTGCTGTAGAAGGAAACGTGTGTGAATAACAAGTATTCATTAACATTCTGTTGTCTTAAAAGGTCTAGGTCTTATTATTATGCGGTAGTAGTATTTGTTGTTGTAGCCATAAGAGTAGTTAGAGTAAGAGTAGTAGTAGTAGTAGAAGAAGTAGTATTAGCAGCAGTGGTAGTAGGGGTAGTAGTGGTAGCAATATTTGGCGTATTAGCAGTAGGTGTAGTAGTAGCTATAATAGTAGTAGTAGCAGTATTTGGAGTATTAGCAGTAGTAGTAGCAGTATTTGGAGTATTAGCAGTAGTAGTAGCAGTATTTGGAGTATTAGCAGTAGTAGTAGTAGCAGTAGTAGTAGTAGTAGTAGTAGCAGTATTTGGAGTATTAGCAGTAGTAGTAGTAGCAGTATTTGGAGTATTAGCAGTAGTAGTAGCAGTATTTGGAGTATTAGCAGTAGTAGTAGTAGTAGTAGTAGTAGTAGTAGTAGTAGTAGTAGTAGTAGCAGTAGCAGTAGCAGTATTTGGAGTATTAGCAGTAGTAGTAGTAGTAGTAGTAGTAGTAGTAGTAGTAGCAGTAGCAGTATTTGGAGTATTAGTAGTAGTAGTAGTAGTAGTAGTAGCAGTATTTGGAGTATTAGCAGTAGTAGTAGTAGTAGTAGTAGTAGTAGTAGCTGTTGTTTTAGCCCTAAGATTAGTGGTAGTAATAGTAGTAGTAACAGTAGTAGCAGTAGATTACGGTTGAACGATTTTGAAAAAAAAAAATCTAATTGTAATTTTCCTGTTAGATGTTGCGGTTGCCGTGGAGATTTGCGATATATTTTGTAAAATCAATGTTCAGTTCACAGTTGACATTTTAATTAATGCATTTGATTCAGCAACGATACTTGGGAGACAATTTAAACATTCACTGCTCAACGAATCTAAGGAATCACCGGCTTTCAGCTCACGTCAGGTCTGAACTACAGCTGCCACAGTTTATACAGAGCAGGATCCAGGATATTTTGTTCTCTACAGAGGACATTTTATCACCTGAATAACTAATAATTGCTAAGTGCAACAGTTCAAATTTCAATTCAATTCAATTTTAATTATTTATGCAGCTCCACAGTAGAAGTAGTAGCAAGCATTAGTATTAGGAGTAGTTGGTGTACAATAAACTAGCGCTGCACGATATGGAGAAAACCTGCGATATTTGATATCTATGTTGAAAATTGCAATAACGATATCATTGCGATATTTGAAAATAGAGCCTACTTTTGGAACATAGTAAGTTAAATTCACTACATTTCACAAAAATTTAAGTTTCTGTATTTACAAGTCAAAACAGCCACAAAATCAAAACTTAACACAGACTAAACCAGGAATAAAACAAGGCTAAGCTGTGACTAAATTAATTAAATTACCACTAAAACTGGACTTTTTAAACATTTTTATTTAGTCACAACACATGTTCTTTTAAGGCTCTGGTGGAAAATGATTCTTCAGTGTAAATCTCTGTCAGATGGAAGACCACAGCGTTATTGTGATATATTTAGATTCTTGCGATACGGATATTGCGTTTGCTGATATTGCGATAACGATAATTTTGTGTTGTGTTTTATGGTCCACTGTGTAATGATTTAAGATTTCTTCTATTTGAGAAAATTCAGTGTAAAAATCCAGACTTGTTTTGGCTGTCGGTGTTATGTTGAGTTAGTTGTTTAAAAATTAGACTTTTGGTTTTGCAAGATTTCTAGAGAAGACATGGACACTGACACAGAAAGCTCTGTGTCAGTAAACATGAGATTATTAATAATGTAGTTATGTTGCTGTGTAATTGTTTATGTGGGGTCATCTTTCTCATAAATGTTGATAGTGCACTCAAATAAAAAATATTCATTCAGTAGCTGTAATAGTGGTAGCAGTATCAGTAGAAGTAGTAGCCGCAGTAGCAAAAAAAGCAGTAGTAGTAGAAGTGTTAGGAGTAATAGTAGTAGAAGAAGAAGAATATTTATTTATATAGTAGTAGCAACAGTTGTAGTATGAGTAGCTTTAGTAGTAGGAGTAGTACCTTCAGTAGTTGTAGTATTAACAGTAGTAGTAGCTGTAGTAGTTGTAGTTTTTGCTTTGCATTAGACAATACTTCTGCTTCTACTTACGTGTTGTTACTTTTACTCTAGTAATATTTCCTTGAACACAATAGAAATTCCCTCCTGACTAATATTTTTTTTGAAGTAACAGTGCTTTACCTTGAGTACACATTTAGATGTTAAATATCCTGTCTTTATAAGCAGCATCAGCTCTGTAAACACAGTACACAAGGTTCAGTATCAGATTTAGTTCTGCTGTGAGCTGTGAGCGGCTCCTGACAGATTCTGGAGCTGCTCTCTCCATCGCCTGCAGCGCTGTCACCTCCTCACATTCACTCAGACTCTGTCTCTGCTGCTAATGGGAACTACCTGGATCTGCCTCTATCTGCCTCTATCTGCCTCTATCTGCCTGTATCTGCCTCTATCTGCCTCTGTCTGCCTCTGACTGCCTCTATCTGCCTCTGCCTGCCTCTGTCTGCCTCTGTCTGCCTCTGCCTGCCTCTGCCTGCCTCTGTCTGCCTCTGTCTGCCTCTGTCTGCCTGTATCTGCTTCTGTCTGCCTCTGTCTGCCTCTGTCTGCCTGTATCTGCCTCTGCCTGCCTCTGTCTGCCTCTGTCTGCCTCTGTCTGCCTGTATCTGCCTCTGCCTGCCTCTGTCTGCCTCTGTCTGCCTCTGTCTGCCTGTATCTGCCTCTGCCTGCCTGTATCTGCCTCTGTCTGCCTCTATCTGCCTCTGACTGCCTCTGTCTGCCTCTGTCTGCCTCTGACTGCCTCTGTCTGCCTCTGTCTGCCTCTGTCTGCCTCTGCCTGCCTCTGTCTGCCTCTGCCTGCCTCTGTCTGCCTGTATCTGCTTCTGTCTGCCTCTGTCTGCCTGTATCTGCCTCTGTCTGCCTCTGTCTGCCTCTGTCTGCCTCTGACTGCCTCTGTCTGCCTCTGTCTGCCTCTATCTGCCTCTGCCTGCCTCTGTCTGCCTCTGTCTGCCTCTGCCTGCCTCTGCCTGCCTCTGTCTGCCTGTATCTGCTTCTGTCTGCCTCTGTCTGCCTGTATCTGCCTCTGCCTGCCTCTGTCTGCCTCTGTCTGCCTCTGTCTGCCTGTATCTGCCTCTGCCTGCCTCTGTCTGCCTCTGTCTGCCTCTGTCTGCCTGTATCTGCCTCTGCCTGCCTCTGTCTGCCTCTGTCTGCCTCTGTCTGCCTGTATCTGCCTCTGTCTGCCTCTGACTGCCTCTGTCTGCCTCTGTCTGCCTCTGACTGCCTCTGTCTGCCTCTGTCTGCCTCTATCTGCCTCTGCCTGCCTCTGTCTGCCTCTGCCTGCCTCTGCCTGCCTCTGTCTGCCTGTATCTGCTTCTGTCTGCCTCTGTCTGCCTCTGTCTGCCTGTATCTGCCTCTGCCTGCCTCTGTCTGCCTCTGCCTGCCTCTGTCTGCCTCTGCCTGCCTCTGCCTGCCTCTGCCTGCCTCTGTCTGCCTCTGTCTGCCTCTGCCTGCCTCTGCCTGCCTCTGTCTGCCTGTATCTGCTTCTGTCTGCCTCTGTCTGCCTCTGTCTGCCTCTGTCTGCCTCTGCCTGCCTCTGTCTGCCTCTGCCTGCCTCTGTCTGCCTGTATCTGCTTCTGTCTGCCTCTGTCTGCCTGTATCTGCCTCTGTCTGCCTCTGTCTGCCTCTGTCTGCCTCTGACTGCCTCTGTCTGCCTCTGTCTGCCTCTATCTGCCTCTGCCTGCCTCTGTCTGCCTCTGTCTGCCTCTGCCTGCCTCTGCCTGCCTCTGTCTGCCTGTATCTGCTTCTGTCTGCCTCTGTCTGCCTGTATCTGCCTCTGCCTGCCTCTGTCTGCCTCTGTCTGCCTCTGTCTGCCTGTATCTGCCTCTGCCTGCCTCTGTCTGCCTCTGTCTGCCTCTGTCTGCCTGTATCTGCCTCTGCCTGCCTCTGTCTGCCTCTGTCTGCCTCTGTCTGCCTGTATCTGCCTCTGTCTGCCTCTGACTGCCTCTGTCTGCCTCTGTCTGCCTCTGACTGCCTCTGTCTGCCTCTGTCTGCCTCTATCTGCCTCTGCCTGCCTCTGTCTGCCTCTGCCTGCCTCTGCCTGCCTCTGTCTGCCTGTATCTGCTTCTGTCTGCCTCTGTCTGCCTCTGTCTGCCTGTATCTGCCTCTGCCTGCCTCTGTCTGCCTCTGCCTGCCTCTGTCTGCCTCTGCCTGCCTCTGCCTGCCTCTGCCTGCCTCTGTCTGCCTCTGTCTGCCTCTGCCTGCCTCTGCCTGCCTCTGTCTGCCTGTATCTGCTTCTGTCTGCCTCTGTCTGCCTGTATCTGCCTCTGCCTGCCTGTATCTGCCTCTGTCTGCCTCTGTCTGCCTCTGCCTGCCTCTGCCTGCCTCTGTCTGCCTGTATCTGCTTCTGTCTGCCTCTGTCTGCCTCTGCCTGCCTCTGTCTGCCTGTATCTGCTTCTGTCTGCCTCTGTCTGCCTCTGTCTGCCTGTATCTGCCTCTGTCTGCCTCTGTCTGCCTGTATCTGCCTCTGTCTGCCTCTGCCTGCCTCTGTCTGCCTCTGCCTGCCTCTGTCTGCCTCTG
Source organism: Bostrychus sinensis (assembly GCA_020698575.1). NCBI lineage: Eukaryota > Metazoa > Chordata > Actinopteri > Gobiiformes > Eleotridae > Bostrychus > Bostrychus sinensis. The sequence goes on along the minus strand of CM036241.1, from coordinate 2,256,737 downwards.
TCTGCCTCTGTCTGCCTCTGTCTGCCTCTGTCTGCCTGTATCTGCCTCTGTCTGCCTCTGTCTGCCTCTGCCTGCCTCTGTCTGCCTGTATCTGCCTCTGCCTACCTCTGTCTGCCTCTGCCTGCCTCTGCCTGCCTCTGTCTGCCTCTGCCTGCCTCTGTCTGCCTGTATCTGCCTCTGCCTGCCTCTGTCTGCCTCTGCCTGCCTCTGTCTGCCTGTATCTGCTTCTGTCTGCCTCTGTCTGCCTCTGCCTGCCTCTGTCTGCCTGTATCTGCTTCTGTCTGCCTCTGCCTGCCTCTGCCTGCCTCTGTCTGCCTGTATCTGCTTCTGTCTGCCTCTGTCTGCCTCTGCCTGCCTCTGTCTGCCTGTATCTGCCTCTGTCTGCCTCTGTCTGCCTCTGCCTGCCTCTGTCTGCCTCTGCCTGCCTCTGTCTGCCTCTGTCTGCCTCTGTCTGCCTGTATCTGCCTCTGCCTGCCTCTGTCTGCCTCTGCCTGCCTCTGCCTGCCTCTGTCTGCCTCTGTCTGCCTCTGCCTGCCTCTGTCTGCCTCTGTCTGCCTCTGTCTGCCTCTGTCTGCCTGTATCTGCCTCTGTCTGCCTCTGTCTGCCTCTGCCTGCCTTTGTCTGCCTCTGCCTGCCTCTGTCTGCCTCTGTCTGCCTCTGTCTGCCTGTATCTGCCTCTGTCTGCCTCTGTCTGCCTCTGCCTGCCTCTGTCTGCCTCTGTCTGCCTCTGTCTGCCTCTGTCTGCCTCTGCCTGCCTCTGTCTGCCTCTGTCTGCCTCTGTGGGTTAGGATAAAGTTAAAGAGAAATGCAGCTTAGAGAGTTGGAGCTTAGCATTTAGCCTCTTCATATAAAGCATAGAGAATACTCATCATGTAAATGTATATACGCTGTAGGCTTTGCTGTGGGCTGCATGGTGGCAGAGTGGTTAGTGCTGCTGGGTTAGGTTTAAGGTTTATCATGGGTTCGATGCCTGTGTTACTGTATGTTCTCTCCTCTTTCACCCACCTTTGACCAAACACACGCATGTACAGGTGAACTGGAGACTCTATGATACGTTCACACTGCAGGTCTTAATGCTTAATTATGATTTTTTTTTGCGAGAATCTGATTTTTTTTGCATGGTTGTTCACATTACAGTTTAAATGTGACCTCCATCAGTCTCTGTGTGAACCAACTCCAGCCCTGACATGAGCCACATGTGCAGAGACCTGAGAGGACCTGGAGAGGTGGGACTGTGATGTGAGAGGCTTCACTCACAGTTTATCAGTTCAGGATATTGTGGAAGATTTTTGAATCCATGGTTCTCGACCGGAAAAGGGTGGCTTGCCCTCTCCAGGTTGGGGGGGAGTTCCTGCCTCAAGTGGAGGAGTTCAAGTATCTTGGGGTCTTGTTCACGAGTGAGGGAAGGATGGAGCTGAGTCTGACAGGAGGATCAGTGCAGCGTCTGCAGGAATGCGGTCGTTGTATCGGTCTGTTGTGGTGAAGAAGGAGCTGAGCCGAAAGGCGAAGCTCTCGATTTACCGTCGATCTATGTTCCTCCTCTCACCTATGTTCCTACTCTCACCTACGTTCCTACTCTCACCTATGTTACTCTCACCTATGTTACTCTCACCTATGTTCCTACTCTCACCTATGTTCCTACTCTCACCTATGTTCCTACTCTCTCCTATGTTCCTACTCTCACCTATGGTCATGAGCTTTGGGTCAAGACTGAAAGGACAAGATCCCGGATACAAGCGGCCAAAATGAGTTTCCTCCGCAGGGTGGCTGGGCGCTCCCTTAGAGAGAGGGTGAGGAGCTCAGTTACACGGGAGGAGCTCAGAGTAGAGCCGCTGCTCCTCCACATTGAGAGGAGTCAGCTGAGGCTCGGGCATCTGTTCCTGAGCCTCCTGGTTGCCTCCCTGGGGAGGTGTTCATGTCCCACTGCGAGGAGGCCCCGGGGAAGACCTAGGACACGCTGGAGGGACTATGTCTCTCGGCCTGGGAACGCCTTGGGGTGCCCCCGGTAGAGCTGGAGGAAGTGTCTGTGGAGAGGGAAGTCTGGGCATCTCTGCTTAGACTGCTGCCCCCGCGACCCGGCCCCGGATAAAGCGGAAGAAGATGGATGGATGTTTGAATCCATGTCGCACTCCTCAATCCTACTTTAACATTTCTTATCTAATTTCTCCTCAGTTATGATATGACCCTCAGGTTTAGCTTTAACAGGACTGTCACCTTAAATACAAATTAGGTTTAAAACCTATTTTTTTGGCACTGACCAGCTCCGTCAGCGCTGTCTGCTCGGCGTGTTATCATTGAATCTGGCCAGTGCCCATCGGCTCCAGTGCAGAGTTGGGCTGTGTTTTGCATTTCAGTGAAGTAAAAGTCAGATGAAACGTGACTTGTCCGTTCAGACTGAAGTCACATGGTAAAAAATCAGATACGAATCTGATTTAGGAGCACATATGAAAGTGGCATTTGAAAAAATCACATTTGTGCCATGAAAAAGTAAGATATGGGTCACATATGGGCAAAAAAGTCAGATTTGGGCCACTTTTGCCTGTAGCCTAAATGTCTCTTAGTGAATAAATTGCTCAGGGTGGACCTGCTTGTGCTTTTTAGGGCTGCAGGATACGGAGAAAACATGCGATATTTGATAACTATGTTGAAAATTGCGATAACGATATTATTGCGATATTTGAAAATAGAGCCTACTTTTGGAACATAGTAAGTTAAATTCACTACATTTCACAAAAATGTAAGTTCCTGTATTTACAAGTCAAAACAGCGACAAAATCAAAACTTAACACAGACTAAACCAGGAATAAAACAAGGCTAAGCTGGGACTAAATTAATTAAATTACTACTAAAACTGGACTTTTAAGGCCCTGGTGGAAAATGATTCTTCAGTGTAAATCTCTGTCAGATGGAAGACCACAGCGTTATTGCGATATATTTAGATTCTTGTGATACAGATATTGTGTTTGCTGATATTGCGATAACGATAATTTTGCGATATATTGTGCAGCCCAAGTGCTTTTGCAGTCCATTCGACCATTACAACTCAGTTTGACAGAGAATCACTGATCAGATGTATCATTCTGAGCTCTGACAGGTGAAGAAGTGAATAACACAGACATCTCTTCATCATGGCACACATCAGGCAGGCAGCAGGTCAACATTTTGTCCTCAAAGTTGATGTGACAGAAGCAGGAAAAATTGGTAAAAGATCCGAGCGAGTTTGACGAAAGGTGCACACAACTGGGTCAGAGTGTCTCCAGAACTGCAGCTCTTGTTTAGTTTAGAAGGAAGGGAACAGAGGTGAACTGGAAACAGGTGCTTTCTGCAGACATTGTTCTCTCTAATCTAAAAACATGTTCCGTCTTGGCACTGCACACCAGCTTTTATCTGTCTTTCCTAATCTGTCATTTCATTATCGCCTGTACCTGTATTTGTTCTCTTCCCTCCGACTCCTGTCTGCTCCTCCGAGGTGTCATTCTCACTGCAAATAAAACGGCGGCAGTATCAGTGTGCGCTCAGGTATTCACCCCCACTCTCAGCAAGCTTCTCCTCTGCTCTCTGGGATTTCATTTGAATAAAACCTGGCAACAGATCAGGCTTTTTTTTTTGCTCCCAGTATCCAAGTTCATCAATGCCATTAAATGTGTTGCAGTTCACGATATTGTCAGTAGATGGCACTGTTGGAGCATTTTGAATCTGCTAAATATGGGTGTTGCTTCCAGAGAAGGTGGTGTCATTTTATATCCGACATTTATTTTTAGCTTTGGGCCTTGCTCTCTGTGTTTGAGCTGTAAGTGTTGTTAGTGGTAGATGTCAGCCCTCTGAAAGCTCAGTTTAGTATTTATTCTGAGGAGAAATATTCAACTAATAGCTTAATATAACAATAGTGTAGAGACAGAACTGAATTATCCACTTCCTTTGTTAGTGACAGACATTTAAGTGTAGACCGACCAGATATATAATTTCTATTTCTGTTTAATTTATTTATAAAGTGACAAACAAAGTACATAATAATGAAGAGGCTGATGTCGATACTTGGAGACAAACAGCAAACATAAAGATACAAAGAAACAGAGCACTTTCAGACATAATACAGAGAATGACAATACTGAAATACAGCGCCATCACAGTTACAACAACACTTTCAAAATATAATGTATGGAATTCATAAACAAGAGGTTTAAGTAAAGTTATGACAATATTATGTAACGTCATGATAATAACGTCTAGACCAGTGATTCTCAAACTCTGGTATGGGTTTTTTGGTGTCTTTTCTGTGCTGATTTAGTTTAATATAGAGACAGTTTTAGTCCTGTTTTTTCCATGTGAAGAGACACAGTTTAGACCTTGATTTAGTTCTGGGTTTAGTCTTAGTTCAGGCTGAGTTGTAGCTCTGATTTTAGTCAGTAAAGTACCAGTTTTGTCCTTATTTAGTAATGTATATTTCTGTTTTTTCCCTCTGTTTAGACCTGCGTTCGTCGAGATTTAGGCTTTTTTAGGTTTTTAGTCCAGTAAAGATGGTACTTTGAAAGCCAAATATTTTCTGAGGTGATCTGTTTGAGAACCACTGCTTTAGAGGATGGATTACAGTCTTGTTTTTTCACATATATTGTGACGTGATTCCTGTCACAATATACTATTAGGAGATTAAACAGTTTTCCTCAAATGCAAGAAAAAAATCACATACTTTCTTCTTTTTTCCAACACTTCTTTAATGGAGAACTGGAGTCATTGCTATTGACTTTTATTCTAGTAGCTGCAATGAAAACAGCACCATGGACAGAGACAGTTCAGCAGAATAGGAGAAGAATAAGAAATGAAAGCCTAAAAAAGAGATTTAAAGGTGTCCCAAATTTCCTTTAACTACCTTTCCTGCTTTTATTTGACTTGTATGTTTATCAGTAAAACTGGACCACTTCTGTGTTGACAAGAACTGTAGACCGACCACTGGGAGCTGAAGAATAAAGTCTAGACGATGGATTAAGGTCTTGTTTTTTCACAGATGATTCCTGTCACAATGCACTTTTAGGAGATTACTCTGTTTTCCTCAAATACATGATTTTTTTTTCCAGCTTAAGATAAATAAACTGCTAAATACAACGGATTAATGAAGATTATCGCTTACTCATTTCTCCTTGTTACTGCAGCGGTATCTACACACACAGACACGTCTAAATTGGTTGTTATCTTCTTGTTCAATCACCGACTTGACATCTTTTCTGCTCGCCGAAGCTGCTAACCTCACTCTCTCTCACACATACCACTGTCGAGAGCTAAGGTAATTCCCGATGAGCAGAAAAAGATGGGATTTTGATGGTCGCGGAGCTGAATCCGCGTCGGTTCAAAGGACAAAGTGTGTAGGAGTGTGATACGGCTCCCGACAGAATACAGGCGGTATTTAATGAGACGGCAGGACGTGTTACTGAGGGAGGAAATGCTTGTTATTATAACGGAGATGGATGGTAATGGGCTGTAAATGAGGACAGAGGAGAGAAAGTCAATAGTTTTGAACCTGGATCTATCACGTTGTAAGGAGAGAGACTGGTGTGATGTGAGGCAGCGATGATGAAGTGAAGCTTGATCTGTTGCTCTGTAGTTAAATGGTTTTTCTATTGTTTATTTACATGGGCAACATCCAGGGCTTGACATTTATTTTTTTACTTACTGACCACCGTGGCTAGTCTTTGTCAAAAGTAGCTAGCCAGTTAGTTTTTTTACTAGCCACAACTGGATTAGTTAAGTTTTCATGTGTACTTTTTACATACAGAAATGTAAAATCTGGTTTTATGCATGGACAGGGATTTATCAAATGTTAAAAAACAGGTTTACATACTGGCAGTGTGATGGAAATTTTTATAGATTCGTACTTGCAATGTTATTTTGTGCCATTTGTCTGCATGGGAAACTCAAGGTGTAAATCTAATTAGCACATAGGATTCAGGAACCCCACTTCACACCGCCTACCTTTTATTCTTCGATATGTATCAGGAAGTTCACCCCACCCCCTGCTCCTTTTGTCGCCTCACCCTGTACAGTTTAAATACCTGTCTACCCCATCACTCGGGGTCAGACCTGCTGGGTTCTTGCAATGCTGTCTGACCTTTCTTTGCAAAGAAATAAAACCATTGTTGATCCAAGCCCATGTTTCACGACTCATCAGTGCTGAGAAGTTACTGATATTTCCACAACAGCAGAATAAACTGTATTTCTGTGCATTTTGTTTAAATTACTTTTGTTTTTTTTGTTTTTTAATCACGATGGCGTACACTTAAGCTCCAACAAATTAAGACCTAACATCTAAAGTTAAAATGTATGCATAAAATTCTGGTTTGTGAATATTATCCAGCCCTGGAAACATCATAACAAAGGCTTTCTCCAGATCGACAAAGCACACATGATCTGGTTGGGCTGCACAATATATCACAAGATTATTATCACAATATCAGCAAACGCAATATCTGTATCGCAAGAATCTAAATATATCACAATAACACTGTAGTCTTCCATCTGACAGAGATTTACACTGAAGAATCATTTTCCACCAGAGCTGTCAATGAAAATGTGTGACTTAATGAAAATGAAAGAATTCTAAAATCAATTCGGATGCGAACAGGGAGCCAGTGAAGGGAAGTCAGAATTGGGAAAATGAGATTATGCTTTTGTGAACCCGTTGAACCCGCTGTAGGTGAGTGAGAGAAGACTGGTTGACATAGCTTGGGTGATGAACAAGTCCACCTCTGAGTCCCCAGCTCTCCCCTGTTTCCTGAGAGCAAGGCATGTTTGTTATGATTAAATGCATATTTTTCAATTAATAGTATAATTACTGTCACAAAAGTGCAGTATTCGAACACCATTCAGGTCCAGATCTAGGCTCTTCCTCCTGGTGGCGCTGTCTTGGCTCACATGAGCGCTTGTGTCCAGTCAGAGGACACTTCATTCCCCTCCCACAGACTCAGAGAAGGCTGTTTACTCTGCTGTTTATCCCTTGGCAGCAAACCACAGTGAGAATGGACCTGACCTAAATGGCTTTATATATATTTTTCTCTTCTTTGTGCCTTTTTGTTATATATTTTTTGTCTTTTACTTCTCACTGACAAATTCCACAGTTGATTCCCAGCTGACCTTTGAGCAGAGTTCTTGTGCAAGTCTGAATTTCTTCTCTCTTTCTTTCCTCTGACCGTCTTCCCCCCTCATTAAAAATCCAAACTGGGACCTGGATTGTACAAACCAGTGACAGTCTCCAGTCTAATCCTTATTTAGCCCCTCTCCCCTCTCCGCTGCTGAAAACTTCACCAAAACACTTCTCCCCAAACACATGTATTTATTCAAATCTACTATTTGCATAATTCAGTATTTACATAATTGATTTCCATGGAAGTGTTTCTCCCCACGAGAGAGGAAAGAGGGGAGGAGGGAGAGGTCTCATCCTCCAAATGCTGCATGTGTGAACAAATACACACACACATTTTCACTTGTAGACACTTGGGGGCTGTCAGAATATTGGGGTCTAAACTGAGCATGAAGCGTTACCAACCTGATGCATCTGTGACCCTCATGGTACAACCACAGCAAACGTGTTCAGTCAGTCATGTAATCGTACGCACTTGGAGCATTCATTAATCATTTGGTTCAAGTATAGGCTGCACTAATTTATGCTTTAAGAGTCATTTTGCATTGTTTCATTATTGTCGTACAGTGGCTCAAGAAGGTTAAAGCAGTAACTTTTTTACTTTAAATAAACAGTTTCGGAGTCCGTGTGATGTAGGGCTGCAGGATATGGAGAAAACATGCGATATTCGATAACTATGTTTAAAATTGCGATAATATTATTGCGATATTTGAAAATAAAGCCTACTTTTCAAACATAGTAAGTTCCTGTATTTACAAGTCAAAACAGCGACAAAATCAAGACTTAACCAGGAATAAAACAAGGCTAAGCTGCGACTAAATTAATTAAATTCCCACTAAAACTGGACTTTTTAAACATTTTTATTTAGTCACAACACATGTTCTTTTAAGGCTCTGGTGGAAAATGATTCTTCGGTGTAAATCTCTGTCAGATGGAAGACCACAGCGTTATTGTGATATATTTAGATTCTTGCGATATAGATATTGCGTTTGCTGATATTGCGATAAGGATAATTTTGCGATATATTGTGCAGCCTTAATGTGATGGTTAAATGAGTTGTTGTGGGGTAAATAAAGCGTGCAGCAGCTCCCCCTGGTGTCTCTGGGCTGTACGTGACATTTGCAACTCTGAGTGTCGCCGACCTGGAGTCACAGAAGTCTCAGATCTTGCGAAAGAAAGCGGCACATTGTTAGCAAAACAACAAGCTAGTGGTGGCTTTATTTCTCGGTTTTCGGCGTGCCAGAGCGACCAAATGGAAGAAAAAACTTTGTACAGATACGCGGAGAGGAAAACGAAAGTAAAGTCGAGCGAGGGGTCACACAGGAGTCAACTGGACTTGTGAGTATTGTGCTTTACTCTGAACTGTAGGGGGAGCTTTATAGAGGAAAATAAGGCAAAAAGAGCGAAGAAACGAGCAACGTTACTGAGTTCCGCTTTAAGTGTTCATCTACCAAACAGAAACTAGGCAGTTTGAACATCGCCTGAAGCACAGACGGTCCCTGGGCAGGACACTTCACCCACATTGCCCACTACAGTCACAGTATGTGGCTTATTGTGACTGAAACGGCATTCGGTGTAAAAAAGCACCGGTCCCTCCTGACACACATCAAGTATAAATTAAAGGCACACAGTATTTTATTTTCAGAAGCCAAATAATTATAATTTCTTTGAGAACAAAATCTAAAACCATTTCCAACATAACAAATATCCTCTAGGTAATTTTTATTTTTATTTTTTTATTTAGCTCAGCCTGATTTTAAATGTTTCTAGTTCAAAACATACAAAACTTGCTCTGACCTTTTATACAAACACAGACAAAGCTATAGAAACACTTTATGAAACTGCTGGTGGGACATTTTGTCATAGAAGCTGAGGGCCATATGAAATCTGGCCTGTGCCACAAATGGCCCCCAGGCCGCACTTTGGACATGTCTGATATACAGGAACAGAACAAACTGACTGGCCTCTCCCTGTGAAAAGTGCAAATAGAAACTGATCACACAAGACAGATTTTCACCTTCAGGAGAATCTCGTGACATTCGCACACTGCTCCTGACTCCGCACTGAAGTTTGGCTCAAAGGCAGAGGACAAATTCCTCTACGGGGGCAATAAAATCTACCTCAACCTTCGCCTTACTGTCTGCATTCAGCTCTGACTGTGTGGAAAAAGCCTTAAATGTCATGACGCTTATTGTGATGTGGTTGTATCGATTAAGCCAAAGTTAATGAGAGATTTTGTGTTAATGTGATGTTTCCAGGGGTCACTTTAGTTATTTTAATAGATTCTTTACCATTGGGAGATATCAGGCTTTTGTGGCTCAGTGTATAGAGCAGGGGTGTCCAAACTTTTTTCCTTGGGGGCCACATACTGAAAAATGTATGTGCAGGAGGGCCACTCAGTCGAGGCGCCATATTTTGCATCACCACAAAACAAAATATCACTTTCCTTCAGGGATCTTCACAGTGAATCATTCTTATGGATATTTTTATTGATTTGTTTTACTCTTGACCCCCTTTGACAATCCCACATTTGGGCACCAGCACATAGTATGTTTTTTTTTTTTTGGTGCCACCAACCGCTAATTTCGTTTTGTTTTTTTCTTAATGCCAGGTGCATCTCACACAAATCAAGTTTTTTACCTGCTCTTCAACCTTGCAGTGAACAGTGCTACCTGTGGCAATTTGGGCCAATTGTGAATGAAGCCCGAGGGCCAATAAAAAATATTCTGCGGGCCACATTTGGTCCCCGGGCCATAGTTTGGACACCCCTGGTATAGAGCATTTACCTCTGAACTAGAAGAAGATGAGTCTAAGTCTGGGCTCTGTTTCTTTACCATTGAGATGCCTTGGTGGAGCTCTGTTAGCACTCTGTTCTATTGTCTCTGCCACTTGCATTCTCTCTTGCTTCATGCTAAAATCTATATTTCCCTTTTTATCCCACTTCTTCGTATCTTTCCTTTATCTCCTAATCCGCTCATTCATATCTCTTCTATCTCTCTCTCAGCCTGCAGATGTGGACGCCTGGGTAAGCTCTGCACCCTCTCATCTCTTCATAAAACCAGACTTTATTTTTCCCCTTTTACCTGCTTCTCTTCCTTCTGCCTCTTCTCTCTCTCTCTCGCTTTTCAATTCAAATGTCATGTTTTTATTGTAAGTCGGGGCTGTGAGTGCGCGCAGCCACCATTTTTCCACACAGCACCACTTTGGAAGGTATTCAAGCTGAAAATTACATATCATCGGTGCTGCTGGCAGAGGCAGAGCTCAGACAGAGGAGCAACGCAGTGAATACAATATAGTTTAGGCTTATAGAGAGCCTTTTAGCGCTTGTAAACAACATGGCTGCACATGCATTTAGCGAGTTAAGCAGAACGCAGTACACTTTCAATAGACGAATTAGCATTAGCCACCAAAAAATACAAACTGTTCTGAAATAAAAAGGTTTTTGCCGAATGGTAGCAGGCTGAATTGTCAGTGTCTGTGTAGCTGTTGTATTTATATTTATAGGGACGCCACAAGAGTTCTCTTTGTACTGGTCCCATGCCAAGATAAATGGAGAAAGTTCTGGGGGTACTTAGAATTATTTCATTATTTGATAGGAGAATATTTGTGATCTTTTTATATTAAACTTAATTGAAAAAACAAACAAACACAAGTGTCTTTTTGACAGTTAATTAAAAGGAGGTGAAACTACTAAAAATATTAATTAAATAGTTCTACAACTTGTTTCAAAGGAGAAGTATTCAAATTATAATTATTTCTGATTAATTTTGATTGTAAATTTTAGATTTTAAGAGAGTTTCAGATCATTTGTTTTCATTTTGAACATGAAATACTGTATACAGTAAACTGATTACTGTAATGGAAGTTTACACTGATCATTTTTTTTATTTATTTATTAATTTTATATTTATTGTCATTTTAAAAGTTACTCGTGGTATGACAAAAAGCACAGGGGAGTACACAACACAAAAAAGGTTGGGAACCACTGAGGTAGGGCATCCAGCATAAAACCTTCTGTCTGTCAAATCAGTGACACAAGGAGGCAGATAATTTGTTGTTGTGACTCTAGAAGGTAAAAGCCAAAAGGAAATAAGTTTGCTCCCTGACACTGGCACCAAATCCAAGTAACAGCTCCCCACAGAAGAGTTATTTAAGTTTTAAAACCTGAAATACTAATGCAAAGGAGCCCGAATTTATTGCAAAGCCTGAAAAAAGCATAAATGTTCCCTTTAATCTTGCAGTAATAGTTATATTTTCCTAACTTTCCTCTTTCTCTTTTCTCTCTCTGATAATTTGTGTTCGTAAACGCTGACACGACTGAACTGTCTTTGTGTGTGCTCTGTTCTTTTGCTTTGCCTGCTGCTTTTTTCTTCATGCCTCACTTCAGGCCCATCCTGCAGCCGTCTCCTGCCTCTCTCAGCTTTGACTCTGCACCTCATTAAAATGTTTAAGCTCATCGGCAGCTCCGGCACATTGGTTTTGACTGTAAGTTCCCAGACAGTCCCAGTGTTTTTCACTTTTCCAGCCTCTCTGTGTCCTCTTCGTGCCACTGTGGGTTCTCTCCTCTTCCTCCGTTTAACACACGCATGTACAGGACTGGAGACTTTAAATCAGGGGTCTCCTACCTTTTTTTTCCCCCTAAGAGCTACTTTTACAAACTGAAAATGGCAGAGAGCTACTCATGCTTTGCAACATTTGTTAATTTATTCACCTTCTTCCATTTATTACTGACCCAGTAACTCAGGGCGGGGCACACAGTGGTCACAGAACTGACAATTTCAACCCAAAGAAAATACATTTAGTTTTCCTTTAACATTTAACTTACCTTGCACAGCAGCTGGATTGTTGTGAAATTTGTGAGTTCACAAATTCACAAAATCTTCCAATCATCTTGTCCTGCTCCCGCTGATCCGTTTGTGTCCGGACCACTGGCGGCTGGGCCAATGGTGTGGCAGTACTGTTGTGAGTGGGCGGGGTTTAGGTTTGCCAACAACAACAAGCACTTTTAGCTGTCGTGGTGAGAGAATTTTTCCTGTGGTAATTATATGCGTCTAGCAGTATAGCATAAGCTAATGATAACACCTGAAAACATGACATGTCCAAATGAATTTCAATTATAAAAAACACATTGAAATATGGTTAAGCCTCTGCTCTAACAAAAACCCGAGTCAGGCAGAGTAACAATGTCCTTGCAGCGCGTCTAATGTGGTAGCTTCAGAAAAACTCACATGTTCACCTTATGTGGTTTGAGAGATGAGCTAAGGAGGCTAGCAGTGCTCCTCAGCAGCACTGACTCCACAGAGCGACTGTCACACACCTGTACCTGCAGGCGAGGAGAGAGGGAGGAGAAAAACCTCAGGTAGTTATCTCGTCACCAGGTGAGTCGATCGTCAGTCAAGTCTTCAGCTCCTCCTCTGAGTAACGCGTAAGGCAGATTTATACTTCCGCGTCTTCCTGATGCCAAACTACCGCCGTTGAGAACCCTCCATACTTCTGCGTTGCTCCTCTGCATTGTTTCACGCAGTGCCAGTTCACAGCGAGACCAAGCAACCAATCACAGCGCTTGCGTCCGCGGCGCCTCGACACTTAGTTACATTTTTGACCAGGTGCACGTCAGGGCTACACTGTAGATTTGAGAGCGCTCGCCGCGACGCAAAGGGGTCCGCGGGGCTACGCCATCGATTTGATGATTTGAAGTTTAAATCAGGCTTCAGCCCCGTGTCTGGTCGGGAAGCAGTTAGCTTCACTGAGGCAGCGCAGCAGAAGCCTTTTCTTTTCTCACCATTAATCCTCTGTTCTTCACTCCCAGTCTCTGAGTGCGTATATGTGCGTAAACATTAAGTGCTTCACAGTTTACAGTAAAATTAAAGTGTGCATCCCATTAGGGTCTCACTAAAATGATAAACTGCAGTTAGCGCGGTTGCTTGTGCCCCCATGCGGTTGCCCCCATGTTGTTAACAACATGGCGACGCATGAGGGCGGAGAAATGTAAGGTGTGCTGCTCTACATTTACAAAAACAGCAAAAATAATAATAATAAAAGTAAATAAATAAATCAAAATAAATTACCTGAACATTTACAAAATGTTGGTGCTCACAAATCACATTTTAAATTAAAAAAAACAACATTTTTAGTTCCATGTGTATTTTGTATATCTGTACGTAGCGACTGTCATAACCTCAGATCTGACACAAACACACCGATCATTTACAGTCACACTTACTGCCGATCTCATATGACTTCAGGTTTGTGTAGGGTTTATTAAGTCTTTGGGGAGCTACTTAAAAAGTGGTTGAGAGCTCCTGGATGGAGACCCCTGCTCTAAATGTCCCATAGTGAACAATATGAGAGTGAATGGTCGTCTGTCAGTGTGTGTCTCTGCGTGTTAACCCTGCGACTGCCTGGCCATTGTCCACTTTGTACCATGCCTCAGGCCTAAAGTAGCTCAGTCACTCATCCCTCTGTGAAACTATGAAGTAAAATGATCATATAAAGGATTTTTCGTGATCTTCTGTGTGATTTTACACAATAATTATTATTCTTGTGTTCCCAGGCCAGGCAGCTGGAGAATAAAGAGAAGGAGTTGGCCAGTATCTCCGCTTTCTACAAAGAACAACTGGAAATACTGGAGAAGAAGGTAAGAGACAGTTTTTTTGTGTTGACTTTGAAAAGTGGTTGAGCCTAAATAAATGCCTTTACCCAATGCCTTTTTTTGTTAAACCTATGTTTTATTCTTTCTTAAATGTATTGCTGCTGAGTTGTTTTAATGTATTCCATTTTTGCATTTAAGCACATTGAGTCTACGTGTATCATATGAAATGTGCTATATAAATAAAGTTTTCATTATTATTTATCCCAGTGATTTATTTAGGTACATTTTTGCAGAAAGCAGTACTTTTACTTGGGGACAGACATTGAGTAGTTTCACCTCAGAGCTGGTCAGAGCTGAGTTGCAGAGCTGTTTCTCTGAGAGCTGTACTTAAATGAAATGTACTGTGTGAGGTTTGTTCAGTGCTTTTAAGAAATTACTGCTCATGTTCCTTCCACATTTACACTTAACTGATATGTGGTGGACACAAAGGAAGGCTTTGAGAAATCCGGCCCATCTTTCGTGCAGTTATTGAAGGACTAGAAGACAAATTGGTACTGGAGAGGATCAAAATGAGGCCAATTCACATCAGATACATTTCTATAGGGCCCTCTCTTTGTCCTTCATTTCTCTATGGTAAACGTCCAAAGCCACACAAGTCTTGGGATTTATTAGTATGAACATGAGTGTACGGTTCACTTAAACCCTACGCTTGCTCAGGAGGTGGTGTACACACAGTATACACAATTTTTTAAAAAGATCATAAAATGCATTGCCTGACAAATCTATTTAATATTACAGCCCACTGTAACAAAATAGCATTTTTGCATAAATATTATACTTTAGCCCATATACTGAGCGGCATGAGCTGTCAGGAAAGTTTGTGTGTATTCTCAGCTATAGCTTTGATGAGGCTTAAAACTCCTGTACCAAATTAATATCCAGAGTTAAACAGGCGATTGTGGTTGGTTTAAGCCTAAAAACTACTAAGTGTAGCTACACAGAACTGATATCACCCCAGACCGGCCACACTCCAACGGTGTGAAAGCAATGTATTTGTTCTTCTGTGACTTCTCTGTGTTCTGTTCAGAGAAATGTCCCCTTTTGCCGTATTTTATGCTTTCATGCCGTAAACTCCATAGGTGAGGCCACCTAAACCCTGAATATTTAGGGGCATTTCCTTCAAATCATGTTTGTTTTCAGCTGCTGTATATATCATCAGCTGGTTGTACGTGTGCAGGGATTGGACCGGTACGCACAGTTTCATAAACCCCACACCCCCTCCAGCGCGCAATGCAGATATTTACGAAAGAATCTGCACCCGATTCCACGCAACTCTGATAAACGAGGGCCACTGGACTCAGCCTTTTTCTGTCAACCATTCATCCGCTCTCTGCTTTGTCAAACACGAGGCCCATGGGCAAAATGCGGTCATCATGTACAGGTTTATGAGGTCCTTGCAGCTATAGTTAAATATATATAATACCCAAACCCAGTCCTCTCCCTTCAGACCGAGGAGGAGCTTATCTCGTCCGTAGCCAGAGAAAACCTTTACATAGTTAAACGGAAAGGGGCTGGATGTGCTGCTGTGTGACTGAGGAGAGTGACGGGCAGCAGAGTGGTGCTGGATGCTCTCCTCTCTTCTCTTTTCCACCTGTCTGCTGCTGCTGTTTCTGACCTGAATGTGAATGAGGCGGCGAGAACAGCAGACAGGAGACTGAGAGCAGCAGATAAAAAACCCTATACTCTCCCTTTAACCATGGCTCCGTCCTCTCACCCCTCTCTTCTCTCGACCTGCAGCCAGTTCTATCCATGATAAAATAAATGGACTCTTAAAAGGAGAATCGTGATGCTCTGAGTCAAGCCGTATGCCCACAATGCAACTGTGTATAGGTAACTGAAATGCAGACTACAGCAAGTACAAAGAATATTTAAATAGATTGTTGTATGCCATTTTTTTCTTGTATTTGAGGAAAAATATTTGTTAAATGGTTATTGTGATAGGAATCATCAATAATAATAAAGGGGTGGTCTTCCTGATCACATGTATGTTCAAAATAATGTCACACCATGATTGAAAACGGCGGAACACTTTCAAAGAGTTTCACATACAGACAAAGAACAGATGTCCCAAAATAACATAGCACAAATTTATAAAATTTCCATCACATAAAACAGAGAAAGTTTCTATTCCAGCTGTTGAGAGAGTTACGCCAGCGGAGGTAGAATATAGATCAGGTCATGTGATTCACAAAGCCACTAACAGTATTGAAATTTGAGTTAAATCATAGATAAAATAAAACTTTGATTCTTTAAACATCTTACTCTTCAGAAATGCTAAACAGACAGCTGTCTAGTGCTACTATTCTGGGTGACAGACTTTTTGCTAGGAACTGTTAGGGTAAATATCTGACCCATTAAACTCAGTAGACTTCCCATTTATTCTTCTCTGTTGACTTTTCGAAAACTGTGTATATTAAGAGTTAAAAGCTTGACGGAGGCTGATCAGCTCTGTGGTAACTCACGACGATGATCGGCTGTCCGATATTATCAGCCGATATAGCCCATTAGAAAATTCTTGGTTATCGGCTGAAATCTGGTCGATATCCGCCAATATAAACAGTATTGTTTTTATTGTGTGCTGGCGTGCTGGATTAAGACCTGTTTACTTGCAAATGACAGCCTTTTGCTATTTGTGCAGCAGAGGGCGCTGGTGTTTCCAAACAGTTGGGCTTTTACTCTGCAGTTCATAGGAAACTCCCCAAATCTCTTTCTCATGGCCTGAAAAGCTCAAAAAGTCAATACAAATATTTAGCAATTTTTTTTTGTTTAAATAAAATTTAAATTAAACAAATAGAGCTAAATAAAATAAATACAAAAACATAATACATAATAATACTCCCCACACCAGTGCCCACTACAGCCTACAGAACAATCAGCATAAAGAACAATAAGCAGCTTTCTACAACATTTTAAAAAGATGTTTAGTCTAATAAAGTGGCCTGGGGTGTGCACGCCATATTCGTGTAAACAAGCGGAAAGAAAAATGCTTTAAAATACTTGATCCTAATGTACATCGGCCCATACAGTTGTACATTAGGTTGTTCATGTATCTATGTATGTGTAAAATACGTATTTTTAGCAAAACTAATCGTTTTATGGTCATGAAATGATTAGCCTCATTCGAGTCGTTGGAATTTTAATGTACAGATTTTTATGGAAGTAGATGGGAAAATGAGTGGGAATTTTACATCTGGAACCGGGATTGGGTGGTCACTGTGGAGCTCCATTGGAGTCCATGGAGATGTCATCACTCTCTCTCTCAGCCGCTCTGGTAGTACCTCGCTGGACCCTTCTCCAGATTTGAGCCAGGATTGTGGTCAGAAGTAGTGCTGGGTCGCTCGCGAGCCCGCTCTCACCGTTTACTTTAAAAAGCCGGCTCTTTAAAGTAAACGGCGAGAGCCGACTCCCATCCGTGAGCCGTTTTTTTTTTAAAAAAACGAGGCAGATAATAACAGAGAGAAGAAACCAGATCAGCCTCTGAGCTGAGGTTTTCCTCAGTGCCCTGAAAAAATAAGTTAAAAGTCACTCTTAGATAGTTGATGGTGTTAGTTCAGAGTGAGACACCTGAAGATGTTTGGTGCACATTGCAATATATTTCTATTATTTACTTTATATTTTGTTATTTATATATTGAGGATTTTTTTTTTCATTTTGAGGTTAGCTGTTGTTATTTTTATTTATTAATACTAAATAATAAAATAAATAATGTTTTATTAAATGTGTTTATATGCTGTGTGTAGTAAAGTGGTTCTGTAAGGAAGTAGGTTCATTGGGTAATTTCAAAGCATCAGAACTTTTGTGTTATACGTAAACGAGTACACGATACATCTCATTTGTCAAAACTGTGCTAAATTTGGCTGAAATATAAAAAGTATAGGCGGTAAAGAGCCATTTGGTGAGCCTAGCCAAATGATGCGGTGATGCAATCTCTAGTCTAAAACCCATCTGAGCAAGGGTCCGAGAATCGAACCCAGGACCTTCTTGCTTTGAGCCAGCATTGTTATCCACTTCTTCACCTTGTCACCAGCCGGAGTAAAAAAAGAAATATGGAAGGAAACAGCCATCGCGACATTATTCCTCTGCTCCTGTTTCTCTGGGGAAGAGCTATCTCTGGCTTCCACACTCGGGGGCTGCTCGGGGACAGAAGCCCCAGAGCGGAGTCACAGAGCGGGGGAGGATGGCGAGGGTCTGGGGGGCTGGAGGTACTTACCCAGGGATTAGTGTGATGCACATACATGCAGGTGTGCGACTGAAGAGCTTTGTACTCCAGTGGATCTGTGTATGCAAAGAGAGGAGGCTGGTGTCGGGGTATTTTAGGGTATTTTCAAGAGAGGGGGAGTTGGACGGAGGTGGATTATTATTTTTTCCTCGCGGGGAGCAGTTGACAAAGGCGGCGGAGGGGATTAAACAGGTGAATTTTAAACTAAGTCTTGTTTACAGAGTCGGAGGGATGTTGGCGCTCGAAGACAGATATACTCCACCTGTTCACGGCGAGAGAGAGATTAGTGAAGGATCCGCAAATAACCCAGACGTCTGGAGAGGAGAGGCACAAAGAGAGAGGCGCAGGATCGCTTCTGCCACTGTGCCAGCTGCAGGCATTTATTAGGTCGCTAGTTGTTTTTGTTTTCATGGGTTTCACAGTGACGTCACACCTGGAGGGCAGGAACATTAGTTTAGCGTCAGCTGAATCCTCTGTTTACTCAAGTTAATATCTGAACAGTGGCAGCTGTTTAAATACACACACATCTGCAGCAAACATAACTTTATAGGGCTGCATGTTATGGGAAAAATATGTGATGAATAACAATATTTTAAAATTGGGCCCACTATTTTGATGTAGTAAGTTAAATTTACTTAAAACAGAAATGTAAGTCCCTGTATTCAGAAGTCAAACCTTAAAAACCAGACTAAACCAGGAATAAAACAAAGCTAAATTGTGACTAAATTAAGGAAATTACCACTAAAACTGGAATAAAAAAAATAAAAAATTGAGTCACAACACGTTTTTGTTCAAGGCTCTGGTAGGAAAATTATTCTTCTGTGTAAATCTCTGTCAGATGGAAGACCATATTTATATTCTTGCGATACAGATATTGCGTTTGCTGATTCTGCGATAAAGATAATTTTGTGATATATTATGCAGCCCTATAAAGTTACAGTATTTAAATGAAATTGGCTTAAGCTGGCATTAACTAACGATAGTTTTCGTCTGTCTGTTTGTCGTGCTCACCTTTTATGATGAAAAACTAGTAATGCTCTTCCTATACCACAGGTTGATGACGCTCCCGGACTATAAAAATAAAATTTGGTGCATTTATAAACTGCTTTGAGTCATGGCGGCGGTATAGACGGGTTTCTGAAGTGCAGTTCTGACAGCGACCTGGCTATTGCTCAAACACAGGTCCCCAATATTTGTAGTTTTAGTCCATATTATATTTTTTACTGAGTTGTCAGGCCATGTAAATACTTATTTGGCTGCATCCTCTCGTCCCTGCTGCATGTAGCCATGTTTGCTTTGCCCTCCAGTGGAACGCGAAAGTCACGTGACTGAAATTTATGGTTATAAAAAGGGCTGGTT
Source organism: Bostrychus sinensis (assembly GCA_020698575.1). Lineage (NCBI taxonomy): Eukaryota > Metazoa > Chordata > Actinopteri > Gobiiformes > Eleotridae > Bostrychus > Bostrychus sinensis. The sequence continues at coordinate 2,237,378 of CM036241.1, read as the reverse complement.
TAGAAGGGAAACAGACAGGAGGCAAAGCTGAAGATGTTTCTGTTCTCTTTGTTCATGCAGAGGATGGATAGGATTAGGAACGTCAGAGGTTTGGACATGAACAGAGGAGGTACAGAGCTGCAGGAGACAGGAGGCCCAGAGAAAGACCAGAGAGGAGATTTATGGCTGTAGTGAAAGAGGACATGAAGTTAGTTGGTGTGCAGAGGAGAGGGTCAGAGAGAGGCAGAGGATTCACTGTGGGGAAGGGATGCAGTGAATCCGTCGCTTCATGTTTGTTGCTGTCATATTAAACCATGGAGTAAATAATGGAGTGAGACTACAGCCTTTAGTCAAACACAGTTGTGTGATAATGACATTCATCCTTTAGACAAACTGGACCGCTCCCCTAAATCCACACAGCTCATAATTAACTCTTTACTCAAGGGACAATTATAGACCTTAATAATGAGCAACATACACTGTTCAGACACAGCATTCTGTCCACAGACAGTTAGGTGAGTAACAGAGATTATCTCTTCATCATGGCTCCTGTCAGTGCGTGGGACAGGTCAGGCAGCAGGTGAACATTTTGGACTCAAAGTTGATGTGTTAGAAGCAGGAAAAATGTGTAAGGATTTGAACGAGTTTGACAAGGACCGGGTTGTGATGGCTACAGATGACTGTCCTGACCAGTCAGCCCCTCCTACTTTCTTTTTGCGTCTTAAAAATGCAGAAGCTACTCTTCTATCAGAAATAACCAAGATGGCTGTGGCTTATACAGAGTAAATATAATAACTTCTCCTCTCTGATTAATGGCGTTTAGTGCTTTCCTTCATCACCTGTTGGTTCTGCTGAAGTCCTCATTGTAGTCCTTGTCCTGTTTTCAAACAAACCCACTTTTTCCACAGGTCTTTGTACAACTGGCTTCTGCTGCTGCCCCCGTTCACAAATAAAGACAGAGCTGCTCAGGAAACCATATTTTCCAGACTATAAGTGGCTCCGGAGTATAAGTCACACTCGCCAAAAAATGCATACTAAAGAAGAAAAAAAACGTATATAAGTCACACTGGACTATAAGTTGAATTTTTTGGGGGAAATTTATTTTACAAAATCCGACACCAAGAACAGACATTTCATGTTGAAAGGCAAGTTACAGTAATAATAGAATAGAGAACAACAGCTGAATAGGTGTGCGCTATGCTAACGTAACACATTGATGGTTATTCAGCTACATGAAGCATAAACAACGAACTGAATAGGTGTCTCGTATGTTAACGTAATATATTAACAGTTATTCACATAACTATAGCATAAAGAACATAATATAACAAGTTCACTAAACTCACCATCTCACTCCTAATCGCTAAATCCTTTAAATTCTTCATCCTTGGTGTCGCTTCTGAACAACTCCGCCAACTCCGGAGGTAGACGAAGCGCCGCTTCCTCCTCTGCGTGGCTGTCGTCAGACTCAGCATCAGTTCCATTTCCAGTTATTCCTCTCTTTCTCAGTTGTCTTTATAGCCTAAGTTGTTGTTGGTAATGTTTACATTTTAAATTGTCAGTGGTACAGGTGCAGCAGATGCTGGTACACAAGCCTAGAGCGCCCTCTAACCAACACCTGAAATATTTACTTATAGTCTGGAAAATATAATACATAGGATTCTGGTGTTTTATTTCAAAAACAGCAACAAGCCAGGTTTGTGTGAGTTATAGGTTAGCAGAGCACTGCTTATGTCCCAGCATTCGTTTCTCTAATTGGTTACTCCGCTTGTGATTGTTCCACCATAGAAATGAGACTCAAGCAAAGGGATACCAGACTAATTTCTTTGTATAGAACAGGAACAGAGTTTGTCTGGGCAGCTCTCTCCAGAACTGCAGCTCTTGTGGGGTGCTCCGGTCTGCAGTGGTCAAAAATGGTCCGTGCAAGGACCAGAGGTGAACTGTTAACAGGTGATGCACGTGGGGAGTGAAAGCTGAGGCCTGTGTGGTGCAACCCAACAAATAACAGTTTCTGAAATACTCAGACCAGTCCATTACATGTTTAAAGTCCCTTCAATCCTCTTTCTTCTCTGTTCTGATGCTTGGTTTGGACTTCAGCAGGTTTGTCTTCAACATGTCTCAGCACTAAACGCACCATAATTAGATCTGTGCATTTAGAGCAGGTGTACCTAATAAAGTGTACCGTCAGTGCATTTGCCACTATTTCATTTCTCGCTGCTGTAAAGAGCCAGATTATTTGATTGTGTCTATAGTAATGCGAGAGAATAGGATTATGGGAAAATGCCTGTAACGCTACACAGAGACGTTCGGATGAGGAGAATCTCGTCTGTGGATATGAAATAATGAGATTTGAACATGACTGGAGGCGCTGGCGGAGCCCGAGTGGAGGAGATTTGAGTTTGATTCCGTCTCTGTCACACAGTTATCTGCCTCTTCCATCGGCTCATCTGTGGAGACTACACAGGGATGATTAAGAACGAGTGTGAGCGCCGTGTGATTGGTGTAAAATGAGGATTAATGGGCAGCGGCCGTGAGGAAGCCTGGAGGCATTCTTTACAGATAAACAAAAAAAAAAACACAATTAAAGTTAAATTTTACACTAATCTCTGTATTTTTGGGATAACTGATTTTCTTCTTGATATGAATTTTTTTTAATTGAAATATTAACTCATTAAAAATAGCCTTAAAAGCACTCCTCAGTTTTGATTAAATCTTCAGGTCAATAATGGGACATGGAAGAAACTTTCTGTACAATTGTGAGATATTCTAAAAATGCTCAAATGCATACGACCATCGCTGATACGAGAGCTCAGTACTTTTCTTACCAAGACTATAATGAAATGTAAAAAGTAAATGTTCACATTTATACAGCTCTTTTCTACCTCCATTGGCCTCAAAGTGCTTTACATAAAGGAACCATTCACACGCACACAGCTGTGCACGCAGACACCGGAGGTAAGGTGGGTGAAGTGTCTTGCTGAAGGACTCAACGACAGTACGCAACGATGGGAGCGGGATTTGTACCGCCAACTAGGGCTGCACAATATATCACAAAATTATTGTTATCGCAATATCAGCAAACGCAATATCTGTATCGCAAGAATCTAAATATATCACAATAACGCTGTGGCTTCCATCTGACAGAGATTTACACTGAAGAATCATTTTCCACCAGAGCCTTAAAAGAACATGTGTGACTAAATAAAAATGTTTAAAAAGTCCAGTTTTAGTGGTAATTTAATTAATTTAGTCCCAGCTTAGCCTTGTTTTATTCCTGGTTTAGTCTGTGTTAAGTTTTGATTTTGTCGCTGTTTTGATTTGTAAATACAGGAACTTACATTTTTGTGAAATGTAGTGAATTTAACTTACTATGTTCCAAAAGTAGGCTCTATTTTCAAATATCACAATAATATTCTTATCGCACTTTTCAACAGTTATCGAATATTGCATGTTTTCTCCATGCAGCCCTACTGCCGACCCTGGTTAGTGGACGAACGGCGCTGCCAACTGAGCTACTGCCGACCCAAATACTACACAAATGGTCGCAGTTAAACGGCACGGCTGCGTTCACGACTCGGCTTAATAAACGCCTGACTTTGTAAATTTGTGAATTTGTCAATTTTTATAGATTTTATGTCTATTGTGTGCTTATGAAATATAACTTAATTTTCTTGAACAGTGTTCTCATAAAGGTTAAAACCGTATTAAATTCAACCCTGCAGAAATCCTGGTATTAAAATACAACTTTCACATGTACTTAACATTAAAAATAATAATATTCTACACAGATTCAACAAGTAATTAATGTTTTAAATGTGAGGGTTTATGATTAGGACTGGTGCTGATTACATTGATGGAACTCATTAAAACTGTCCATATTCTGAGTTTCTATCAATCAATCAAAGTTTATTTCTATAGCACTTTACAACAACACAAGGAAGACCAAAGTGCTTTACATAAAAAAACATAATAAAATTACAAAAGTTTAATAAATACTATAAAATGTATAAAACAATAAGGCACAACACAAAAAAACAAGTCTAAACAAGTGAGTTTTTAGCCTGGATTTGAAGAGAGACAGCTCAGTGATCACACACAGATCCAGAGGCAGCGTTTTCCAGAGTTTAGGAGCGGCAGAAGCAAACGAACGATCGCCCCACTGTTTGTCCCGGGACCTGGGGACGTCCAGAACCATCTCAGCAGACGACCGGAGGCTCTGCTGGGGCGGTGGAGGGTTAAAATCTCTGATAAACAGGGAGGGGCAAGACCATATTTAAATTTTAAAATCAATGCGATAGCGGACCGGGAGCCAATGGAGAGAAGAGAGAACTGGGGGGATGTGGCTGTGTCTGGATGAGTTTGGTAAAAGTCGAGGGGCTGCATTTTGTACCAGTTGCAAACGGTGGAGTGATGACTGTGTGATACCGAAATATAGTGCATTACAGAAGTCGATACATGAACTGATAAAAGCATGAATAGCTTTTTCCAGATCGCTGCGAGACAGAAATGGCTTCACTTTGGTTAGAAGACGCAGCTGGAAAAAACTCTTTAGTTCTTTTTAGAATCTAAAGAGTTCTGCTTCATTACGCGATATTTAGGTGTTGCGTATTCACACTGAGGGCACAACAAAATAAAGTAATTTCAAACTAAAACCCAAAGAAACTGACACAAATGAGAACAAAGTGCAGATATGTGCTCTTAAAGATAGCAAAAAGTACCACTAACATCTACTCAGGTAAAGTACAGATACATTTGTACAGTACTGCGTTATATTCCACGTGTGTCAGTCTCAGATTGTTCTTCCAGTGTGGCCCTGTTAGCGCTGTTAACCCCACATCACTGATTACTGCTCAGGTCTCCTGGTGTTGACCTCTCCTTCTCTGCTCCGTCTGCAGTAATTGCTGCTTAAATGCCAATGTTTTTTACATGAAACCCAGAACAACAGGACGTTGTCGTTGAGAGAATCAGGAGCTGTGGTGGATTTAAAGGTCACTAATTTAACAAATGCGACATTTCAGATGTTTTATTACATTTTGTTTATCACAGCTGGTTTATTTTTGTCCTGTTCTAACGGCAGAAGCAAAGGAAGAACTCAAAATCTGGATTCAAGATAATACCACTCCCACTACTGCAACTATTACTACTACTACTAATACTACTACTACTGCGGCTGTTACTGCTACTACCTTAAATATTTATTGCTATTATAATGTCATGTAGTTTGGAGATATTCTCATGTGTCTCATGTTTTCTCATTCCTCAGAACCTTGAAAACTACAGACAGACGGCTGAGCAGTACAACGAGGCAGCGACGAAAGCAGAGGCTCACATCAGGTAACGCTGCTGCTCTAATACTCTCCTCACTCTCACATAGACTTTTGAAAACAGAGTCTGCCTGTGCGGAACAGATATACAACAGAAAATAGAGACTAACTGTGCACACTGCAAAATAATGTCCAACACAATAAGGGGAGGTTAAAATTATCTGGGGCAAACCTGTGCTAAAGGGAACAAACAGTAAATGCTTCCTTATGTCATCTACACTGCCGTACAAAGGTAAATCGCAGTAACTGCATATTTTGTCAAAAAAAAAAAAGTAAAAACTAGCTTCATATCATCTGTTTTACTCACGAACAAAGTTTTATGGCTCAAATGTGTCCCATTTTAGAGAAATCCTGTTGTTAAACTATGAATTTCACAGTAAAACAAAGGGAAAGTGCAGTAACTGCAGCTCAGAAAGTTCTGACTGATGATTTCTAACACAGTTACTGAACTTTTCCTTTGTTTTACTGAGAGATTACTGCAGTTACTGCAAAATGTTGAAGCATTTTTTGTTAAAACTCTGAAATACTACACAACTCTGTTAACTTCCTTTGTTAATACACATACTAATATACTTTAAGTGCTCAATAAATATGATTTTCAGGACACGCCATATAAAATACTTTAATTCCACATTTCAGAGGTCAAAGGTCAAAGGTCAAATCAGTGGTGATGGCTGTGATTTATAAAACTAAAAATATAAGCTATTCATGAGAAGGTACTACATTAATACACTACCATGAATGTTCCTGTGACAAACTCAGAGGGCCAGCATCAAAACTTTAAAGCCATTTTTCTCAGTGTCATTGTTTCTGCAGATACAGTGCTTTTCCTTTGTGGGGCAGTGTAGTGAGAGCTGCCTGAAGGCCAAGTTTTAGACCCAGTCACTGTTTACATTCAGAGCAGACTCCAACTCTGCTCATAGTCTCTCTCTCTCTTTTTCTTTTATCTAAATTTTATTAGATTTGGCAATTTATAAAGACAACTGTACAACAAAGAACATACACAAATCTCATGCAATTGTACAAAATGTTTTAAATTTTTTTGTCTATCTATGCGTTAGCTTCTCTATTGGGAAAATGTCCTCAGTCGTTGTCATCCATTAATCCTTTGATGTTATGTTAACCCTGTTCCTTGTTATAGTTTTTTAGCTGCTAACATTTCCTTATCACTATTTATCACTTTCATAAATAGTACCATATGAAAAAGTGGATAAAAATGGGAATTTTTTAGGAGTGAAGATATCACTGCGCCAATGCCGAAGTGCTCCTAAAGTGTTATTACGTGATGGTACCTATTTTTATCCGCTTAGAAAATCGCCACTTTTCATTTTTGTGTAACTGTACTTGGGCCATGTAACTACTCAAGTAACCGTATTTAAATCGGGAAAACGTGGAAGAGCTTGGTTGCTTCTAACTTGAGCCACGTTTGGTTCCATAGGGATAAGCTTGGCAAAGCTAAATGCTAACAAATTAGCGTTGCTCCCCAGGCAAAGGGCACAGAGACCAGAGAGGTTTGCATCAACTCAGCTAAGACCAGGGAAGAACATAGTTTAGTCTGGAAAAACGGTGGCCTGTTCCTTTGAAGCACCCATCAATGTATAATCTTGTATTGTTACTAGAATTGGAAAAAACTAAAATTATTTGTAAGCTTGGTGCCTTTTAGAAAGGGTTCTTCCCCTTTATCAATGAGTGTATTACTTTGTCTGCGATTTATGAATGTGTTTGTGCTCCATACCATGTACATGGTCATGAGCAAATAAATAAATTAAATGAATGGAATGGAATTTGCAATGCTAAGCAGCCATTTTACAAGGAGAACCTGCAGAAGTAGAAGTTACGGGGCTCAGTAGACACAGCTTCCTGTTTAAACAGTGAGTAGTCTGTAAAACCAAGGAGAGAGATCCATATGTGCAGCGTAACAGCAGCAGCTCTGACGCTTTTGCTGAAAATGTATGCTTTTAAACAGACGTGTGTAAAACCTCCTGCTGTAAATTTGGGTAAGTTTTACTGTTAAATATAAAGCGTTCCTCACATGTAATAAATGTGTCATGTGCAGCTCCATAAACAAAGCTACGGTCGAGCTTTCACTTTTAAACACAATGAACCAAAACAAAACACAAGCGGCAGGGACCTGTGATATGGCTCGTCACCGCTCTGTGTGATTCTCACTGGACTAATGTTGTTCTGTCTGTTTAGTACCGAGTGCAGCTGAATGCCTCTCCTGCTGAAGTGGAGTTATGAGAAATTTGAATGACTGCCCCCCAGTGGGAGTCCAAGGTTTACCTGCAGTTAAAAACTCCTGTTATAATTGGAATCAGGCAGTAATTCTTGACCTGCATGTAAACGTAGTGACTAAAGATGGTGAAAAAGATCATTACTACCACCCAGAGGTGCAAAGTTACTCCATACTTTTACTAATTTAAAGACATGCACGCTGAAAGAGCTGCAGAGAGAAACAGACATGCAGCGATTTAACTTTGGTATCAGGCCGTTGGCTAAAAGCAAACAGTATTTTGTTAACTGCGGCAATAATTTCAAATCCCTTCACAATTTTCTTGTTCAGTGAAAAGGCCACACTTTTCTCTCCAGTGAGACCATTATCCCTGCCTTTGGTCCAAGATGTTTGAGTGTGGCCCGTCCATTAGCTCTGCCATGGGAGTCCAGCCACCAATTTATCCACAAAATATTCACCTTAGAGACCCACAACACTGCAGCTTAGCCTTCTAAAAATCCACTAATCCTCTTTAAAAGGTGTTGGTAAAAGAACAGGCGCTTTGTGGACCTCTAGAGGAGTTTTCTGATAATTTTTTACATTTTTATTTACCTAGCAACCTATAATCACCGGCCACTTTATTAGGTACTAATGCAAATATCTAATCAACCATTCACACAGCAGTAAGTCAGTGGATTAAGACATGAGACGAGTTGAAGAGAAACCTTCTGTAGTTCAAACTGAGCATGAGAAAGGAAGAGAAAGTGGATTTAAGGGACTTTGTAGGAGTGGGTCAGCTGCTTTGGGCCTGAGGCGGGGTGCACCTTGGACAGTGGCCAGGTAGTCGCAGGGCTGACGTTTAGAGACACACACAGACAAACAACCATTCACTCTCTCATTCTCATTCAGTGGTTCAGCCTCGCCAGGGCAAAAAAGTAAATACAGTTTAGTAATATGTAGGGTACATATATAAAAATATATACACTGAACTAAGACAAAGATTAAGAGTAATAACTCCGCATTGGTACCAGTTAGCCTTGCGCTAACGTGCAGATTAAAACACCTAAACTAATGTCTTAAGAGGGAAGGATTGACCAGGAGGGACTCAGTTTAATAGATAAAGACCACCAAACTCAACTTAATTTAGATTAAGTATAACGTTTATTTACACAATAAGGTGGAATAGTGTACTGAGGCACAGGTAAATATTGAAAGGAATGTAATTATGAACAGAACCGTTACGCAGAATTATTGATTAACTAATGATGAATTGCAGTGGAGTAAGTTATAAATTAACTTAGTAAATGATTGGAAATTTAGGAATAAGGAAACAGACTCTGAGACTATAAACGCCAACTTTGTCACATACATAACACTGGTCTACCGTCTTCGGAGCAGGAGGGGAAGGTGTTGACGACAGCCAGCCTCCGGTTTCAGCCAGGGGCTCAGATGTTGTTTCCTCGTCCTTTAGAGCCGCGGGGTGTCACAGGGTTGGTCTTCCCGGTCCCAAGCTGTGGGTTGTGGTGTGTCCTCCAAGCTCCACAGCCAGTCGCCAGGTGTCCCGTTATGTTGAACAGGAGCGTGATGCCGCTCAGGGAGAGTTTAGCTGTTGTTCAGCGTAAGGCAGCGTCAAAGTCTCAGAGCATGGCAAATGTCCCTTTTAATGCCAAATGGAAAATTCAATAAAAATCCTTTCACGGCGACTCAAAACTTTAGAAGTATAACTTCTTAAATTAGCCGCTTTGGTCAAGGCAGCGGTTGTTAAAGCTGGCGGATGTTGCGCGGCGCGAGGCTTTTCAAAATAAACTACAAAAATGATACTCGAACAAAAGTTTGGGCGACTTATTGTGAAAAGATGTTATCACCGGCAAAGTAAACTTAACGCAACAAAAATGACAAAAAGAGAAGAAAAATTAAACTTAAAAGACGAAGGAGAGACGGAGACGAGACGAGACAAAGACAAAGGCCAAGACTAAGACAAGACTAAACTGAGGAATGTGGGCCGCACCCCAAGATAAGACTGGAAGGGTGTCTCTGGTAGCAGACTTCTCGTCTCCTAAAGGAATGTCCATTTTTGATAGAATTTCAGCAGTGATCCAATACTCCTACAAATAATAATAGAAAATGTGGCAATATAGGACATAAGGTGTAAAGAGGAAACCCAATAAAAGGAAAAAGTCTAGTTCTGTAATAACACCGTCTAAGGTTGAAGTGAGGTAAAAAAGGCTGAAGTTTCTGACCTGAGGAGTTAAGGTTCTACATTAAAATGCAGTTTAGTGAATGTAGAAGAGAATAGTTCCCTCTCGAGCATCGCCACTTGTTTGGCTTCTCTTTAAATATGTTCCTTTTTGTGTTGGTGGCTCCCGAAGCCAAACCAGTTGAGAACCAGTGGTTTAGATTCTCCAGTTCACTGTACATGGGGGCAGTGGTGGAATGTAATGAAGTAAAAGTACTTAGATACTTTACTTAAGTACAATTTTCATCTATCTGTACTTTACTTGAGTGAATTTTACAAGGGGTTCTTTAACTTTTACTCCAGTACATTTTAGAGCAAGTGTCTGTAATTTTTACTCCACTACTTTTTTAAATTGGTTTGAAATAAAAAGTATTTTGAGTCTGATTTAAAATCATTAGTTTCTGCCGTGTTGTTTTTGTAGATACACAGTACTTCAGTATAAAAGATGCAGTAAAGTAGTACTCTTCAGAAAAACCTCACCAACAGATTCAGTCTCTTCTGTTGTTTCAGATAATCGTTAGTTTTCAGCAAAATCCCTCACATTTAACAGATTCATTAGTTCTTGAATCTGTGCAAAATACTTTTACTTTTTTACTTGTAGGTACATTTGTGAAATAAAGTACTTTTATACTAAATTGTGTACTTGTTTCACCACTGCACGGAGGTCAGCCCTATGTTCCCCGAAGAACATTAAGGTTAGGGAGCATCAGGACTTACCACAATGTGCAGGAACCTACTTTCTGCAGTATCTTCCCTGGTTTCTATGGACAGGGGAACATTGGTACTTTTATTAAGCGCAGATACCGATGTTCCCCAATGCCCATGTTGCCTGGTCCATAGAAATTGGGACCATAGGTATGCATAAATAAATAAACATGTCTTTGGACGATGGAAGGAACCAAAGTGTTGTGGCTAGATTAGCCTTTCAGCTTGGAGGAGGTTCGTAACTCACAAAATTAAAAAGCACTCGCGGAGATCCTTTATGCTGCGTTCACACCGGACGCGTTTGAGGCGTCAAATTCGCGTCCGACGCGTCTAGTTGGACGCTTGAACATTTTGAAGTCAGACGCTTCATTCGCGCGTCAAAACAAATGTGTTCAGACGCGAATTCGCATCATGGGAGGAGTCTGTTGTGCCAGGGTAATGGCCGCTCATTCAGGGCTAAATCCAACTGAGGCCACGCCGGTTTGCTCACCTGTGTCCCGGGTCGGTGCGAGGACATGTCCCCAGGACACTACTGCTGTTTTTAGGCACTCAACACCAGCAGCAGAGCGGAGATATGGAAGAGTTTTTTCTTGTTTAATAGCGGTCTCTAGTGGTTTTAGCGGGTTATAGGCCAGGCTAGCAGTCAGTGCACAGACTGTTTTTGCTGCTGTTTTGGGAAGTACAGTAACTGCTAATCCAACGAGCTCAGCTCAGCTCACGCTAAAGTTAAGGTCCCCTCTATGTCTTGTTACTGTCTTTTTGACTGCTGTCTTTATAAAAGTAGTAGAGCTGCTGTAGGCTGTAGCTTATAGCTCCACGTTCAGATTGACAGTTTCGATAAAGTCCACCGTGATTGTTTTGATGGACCTCTGCTTCCTACGTCCTCCCACGTCACTGCAGGAGCTAGATCCTGATTGGTTAACGGGCCGCGAATATTCGCCAAAGTTCACATTTTTCAACTCGGGCGTCGAGAGCGTCAGACGCTCGATTCGCGTGTCAGACGCGTCGACGCTCAATTCGCGCCGCGCTATTCGCGCGTCAAAACCCGATTCGCGCTGCGCTGGACGCTTGATTCGCGCCGCAGGATGTCTAGACGCGCGTTTACATAGACTTAACATGAAAACCAGACGCCTCAAACGCGTCCGGTGTGAACGCAGCATTAGACTTCTTTTATTTACATCAACAAAAATATTCTCTGTGGTTGATTTCCATTGTTCTATAATAAATCAACTTCTCCTCCTCCTTACCCTTCAAGAAAAAAGCCCCTCCCTGCCTCTGCACGTTAGCGTAGCCTAAGCATGGATGTTCAAATAATTCATCATCATCAAATTAATAATACTGAGAATAGAATCCTTCAAATATTTCACACTGGCTCCAACACAAAGTCATTGCTCAAAATTATTTTACTGGCACATATATCAGTTTCACCATTTCATGTCATTAAAAAAATATTTAGATTTCAAATAAGATGAACATTGAGACTATAGTCTACCTCCCTATGACCTACTTTTAGGGTTTGACCCACCAGTTGAGAACCACTGCTTAAAGTATGCAAGTCTATCTGTAACAGAGCATTTTGCTTCTTTTAGATATTAACTTATTTCCATTGAATATGACAATTCCAACCACAAGGAGTCGGTCAAAAGCCTGTGGACTCTTTGTGCCAGTGCCAAGCCTGGATAAATGGAAAAGGTTGTAGCAGGAAGGGCATCCATTGCAGAACCTTTGCCAAATCAAATGTGAATCACTGCACTCTAGGAGGCAGATGATTTGCTGCGATGAAGAGAAAAGCCAAAAAGAAAGAAGAAAAAAGTGCGAGACTTTAATTCAACTTCACCATGACCCACTTTTGAGGCCTGACCCACCAGTTGATAAACACTCAAACTCCAAAATGAGGCATAGCACTTTTTTTTTATATTTCAAAATAAAAGTTCAATTTAAAAGTTGAAACAGGAGACGATAAGATGGAGACAGATAGTGAAGGACAGGTCTCGGCTCACGTCCCACAGAGTTCAGTGAGGCGTCCAGTTCGTGTGATTGAAAACTTATCTCCCTGGAACATGTGAAACGCTGCATCTTATCTGGGTCCCACATGTCCCTGTTTTAATGAATCCATCTCTTTTATCCCTCACATCGGCCACTCCACTGTATCCCGCGGTGAGTTTGGTGAAGATCAGACAGGTTAAAAGAGTAAAAAATTGTCTTCCTTACATCTCTGTGTCCCGTTGCACTTCAGCTGCTCACACTCAAAATAACGACGACCCTGCGATTTCAAGTTTTTGGGTGGGAAGTTTGGGTTTTGTGAGGGTTTATGGGGAAGTTGTGACATGGACAAAGCCACAAGTAGCTTTTATATCAAGTGGTAAACAGTATAAAATGTCCTTCTCCTCTCTGTATCCCATGTTCCAGACCTGGAGTTGTGTTTAGTTTCATTCACGGCTGTTTGAGTAATCCTGTGTCCTCTGGTGCTGAGTTTCTGAGGCCTCAGAACGCCTGGTCCCATGAACCCCGCCCACTCCAGGAAGCACTGAGCCAGAGAGAAAAGATGGTTTGAGCGAGGAGTCAAAGAAGCAATCTGTGTCAAAAAAGATAAACCTCCTTTAAAGAGAAATGGTCTCAGATACAACCTTCCTTCTGTCTCCTGAAACCCAAACAAAACAAACCCGTTTCACTCAGGTCATTAACATCTGAAGGAGCTGAGGCTGGGGAGGGTTAACCACTCTGCCACTCACTCCGGCTGAGCACAAAGGAATCCTAACGACCTGAAACCACTCAGGCTCTTTCATGTTTTCCAGGTCTTCTGAACCAATAGGATTTAGTTCCAGAGCTGATAAACCAATTGTTACCAGTTCAGTTTCAGAATTGAGAAAGCCTTTTGGATGAAGGTGAAACATCATCTTTTAAAAAAAAAAATAAGTCCAGATGACTGCATTTTAAACCTTTTGTTGTGATTCGGTCACCCTGGATGAATGAGAGTCTTCATAGATTTTTTTTCTTTATGTTTCTGTTAAAAATAGCTGACCTCTGCTGGTTTCTTCATTTGTTTCTTGATGGCACCAGTAGATTATTGGAAATGCTTTATTTTAAGAGAAATGGGGAAAAGTTATACAATACAGAGATGGGGAAAAAATCCTCAGACAAACTATTCTTACAAATACGAGAGAGACTTCTCCAGCTAAATTTGTTAAACCGTACTTATTACTCTCCTAAAAATCTCCACCAGCTTTACCCAACCCAGTCTCCTCGATGCTGCAGATGTAATGAAGATGGAGCGGATTTATATCAGAAGTTCTGGGATTGGAACAAACTGAAGAAGTATTGGGACTCAATTTTTTTTACAACTGAGCAAAATATTTCAGAAACAAATTGTGAGTGATCCAGGTGTTGACACAGAAATATTATATGACTTAAATCATTATCAACAGAAGCTAGTTCTTCTTGCAATGGCTGCAGCAAAAAAAAAAAAAAAAAAATGATTCTATGAAAAAAAAACAGATCCCCCAACACAGCAGCACTGATGGAACGAGTTAATATAATTTTGTCCGTCTGAAAAAATTATTGTCAAAGGTAAATCAGAGATTTTTTTTTAAAATACGGGATGTCATCATAAATGGAATGTATTAGATATTATCTTTTTTCCATCTTTCTTTTTTTTCTTTTCTTTTTGTAAATAGATTAATATAATAGAAATGAAATTAATACAACAGAGATTATATTTTTCTACAAGGCCAGTTGCTTTTATCATAGGATGTAAAGGAAAAGGGTTTAAATTGTGTGTTATAGGAATTAATTGTAACATTTGTTGTAAACAATAAATATATTTTCCAAAAAAAAGAAAAAAGGAAATACTTTATTTTAGGCACATAATGTTTTTAAAGGTTGTAAAATGTGCTGCTGGGCTAGAGGAAACCAAAATTGGTAACAAAATATAAGCATAATGTTATGTTTCAGAAAAAAGCTTACAATACAAACATGTAACACACAAATCTGGTTTTAAAAGCTTTGTATGTGTCTTCTAATGCAATGATTTGTTTTTCTGCTTTTTACTGAAATTAATGCAAATGTAAAATGTTAGTTGCCATCTGAACACAGAGCATCACTCACCAGTTTCTGCGTGAGAAGTAACAGAGCATTGTCACTAATGCTTAAAGCAGATCAACACAACAAAGACAAAAAAACTGAAATCTTCCTAGAAACACAAGCATCAAAGGAGACCATTAATGCAGCGTATGACTTTTTTATATCTATTCTCATTTTATTTTAGATACAGGTATTTGAAGTCTTGGAAAAACACAAATAACGCCAGCACCAGTCTTACTAATCACTCCTCAGAAAGAGCCTTCATATTGCTTTCATGTTCGAGTGTAATTTTGCTGCAGTATCCTAAAAGCTCTTCAGATCCTCGCTCCGTCGCCCCCTTTGATCCGGAGGACTCACGACATCTGTGATCCTCTCTCCCGCTCTCTGCCTTATATTAAAAACCAAATCACAATACGACGGGTTGAAAGGAGCTCTAATCCTTGTCGTCGTATGTTAATAACCTCGTGCACAAACAACGCAAGATGCTCGCAGAATAATAAATTGCTCTTTTTCCTTTTTATTGCTTTGTTCCCCAATGTCACACACCACACAGCTGTCTTCATAAAAAAAGCCACAAGCTGTCAACGCGAGACCAAAATAATGAGAAATTTGACCCTGCCCCCCTCTGTTCCACTTGCTCTCCGCTGGTTTTACAGAACCAGTCCAAAGCCTGAATAAAAAGAGAAGGTTGCATCAGGAAAAGCATCTAATAATAATAATAATAATAATAACAACAACAATTTTCTGTGAAGCCGTAAGTGAAAAGCTGAAAGTAAAGAAGACTTCACTATGACTTCTGCGTTTTAAAATATGTTACAGCGGTGGTTCTCAAACTGCGGTACGTGGGCTTCTTCTGTGTTTTTTATTTCCAAGTCCTGATTTAGTTTAATTTCAAGCCAGGATCAGTTCTATTTTTAATTTGAAGTGTAGAGCATTATACTCCCTGGTAGGGCTGCACAATATATCGCAAAATTATCGTTATCACAATATCTGTATCGCAAGAATCTAAATATATGGCAATAACGCTGTGGTCTCCATCTGACAGAGATTTACACTGAAGAATCATTTTCCACCAGAGCCTTAAAAGAACATGTGTTGTGACTAAATAAAAATGTTTAAAAAGTCCAGTTTTAGTGGTAATTTAATTAATTTAGTCCCAGCTTAGCCTTGTTTTATTCCTGGTTTAGTCTGTGTTAAGTTTTGATTTTGTCGCTGTTTTGATTTGTAAATACAGGAACTTACATTTTTGTGAGATGTAGTGAATTTAACTTACTATGTTCCAAAAGTACGATCTGTTTTCAAATATCGCAATAATATCGTTATCACAATTTTAAACACTTTATCAACACGTTATCAAATATCGCATGTTTTCTCCATATCATGCAGCCCTATTTTTTTCCGTTAATGCTTCTTTCACCCCTCATGTAGACCTGGGTTAGTCCTGATTTAGTCCAGTTTCAGTCCAGATGTTACTTTGAAAGCCACATATTTTCAGAGGTGATAATTCATCACTGTTACACTAAAGTCTATCGAGTTTGTGGCAAAATAAATAGAAGTAAATACCATTCATTACAAGCTGATTTTATGATTTTCAGGTTAATAGATTTCATTTTTCATTTGTGTAAAATACATATGTCAGTAGTGTAAAAATCTCGTCTCATTCTCATTAACCCAGTCTCGTGTCTCGTCTCGTGAGAGATTTGTGTCTCGTCACAACCCGAATATTTAGGCTTTTAAATACAACATGGGACATGCAACCCACTACTGAGCTCTGACCATCATTTGGGAATCACTGCATTACGATCCAAATACTATTAACTCTTTTGTTCTACTGTTACTGCTACAATTTTTGTTTTAATTTTTTTTTACTTTATTGTGTCTCATTTTCAGTTATCATTTCACACATGCTTGTGATAATCAACATTTAGGCACAATATTTATACTGTTTTTTTTTGTTTTTCCATCCACCTGTGATAAAGCAAATCCAAATAAATAAAAATAAATAAATAAATAATAACACACAGGGGCAAAAACGCAAAACAAAACACAAAAAACAAAAGCTCTGTCTCCCATGGAACTCAATTCTTTACTTACAATTAGACTTATCTATGTTATATTAAAAGATACCAATTTCTTATTGATGTCCTCTTCTTTATTTTTGATTTGATAAGTTAACATTTCCATACTTTTGACCTCTTCTATAGTTTCTGTCCAGTTCAGTTTCAGTTACTGCTACAATTTTTACTCAAGTAAAATGAGAAAATGTACTCAAAAGTATCGTGTTATTTTAATTTGGTGTGAAACGTACCTGGCAGCCGTCTCGAGTTTGTCCTGATGTTTGTCCTTGGGGTCGAAACGCATTGACCTTTTTAATTAAATAGACTTCTTATAATAAAAGCTTTTGAGTGCCTCAGTTTCCTGTTGTTTTTTTGTTTTTTTTACGAGTGATCTCTATACTGAAGGGCACCAAAAGGACACTAAACTTTTCACATCCAAGTATTCTCCTGCATGCCATGTTTTGACTGAAAGTACAATCAAATAAATCTGTTTTTGGAAAAGTGTTTAAGGCGTTTAATTTTATCAGTTGTCAATAAGGACTGCTGCTCGAGATCTTGTAAAGGCTTTGTGAATTACTCTCTCAGATCTGAAGATATCAACAATAGCCTAGAGGTATTAATCCAAACAGAAAAAAACTCATTCTTTTCTCTGTAAAGACACTTCCTGATAGTGTTTTAATAAATGGAGTCTCAAGCAGAAAATTGCTTTCTGCTAATCTGAACTACTGCTCTGTTTCACTTGAGTTAGAGGTGAGACTCAATTAGAAAAAATATTAACCACAGATAGTCTCTGAGCTAATGTAGAGTTAGTTTGTTCTATTTGTTCCATTTGTTTTGTCAGAAAATCTGCCATTTTTGAAATAAATAAAAAAATCTCACATTAATTAATTTATTCATCATCTTTTCCTGCTTATGGCAATTAGGGATTTTGGGCAATTGAGGGGGCTTTTACACAACACTTCGACAGTCGTGCCGTCGGAGCGAAAAAACAGTAGGCGTGAATATCTGTAGTAACCCTGTGAGACCAGCAAATGGCGCTGTTCTCCCTGCAGAAGAAGAAACCGTTTAAACTTTCACTTCAACTTTTACATCTGGTGGTCTTTTTGAGTAGAGCTGATAAACTCTAAAGTACCATTAAGGATTTATGTGTTACTATCAGGGAAGTATCGGAATGTGAACGTATGAAGCAGAGCTGTAGTTGACCAAAGAAATTGTTAGTCGGCCAAAGTTATGCTCAGTACAGCGATTATCGACCGAAAGTGACCAAAGGACATGTGGGGGACTTACCAGAGCCTCACACAGACAGTGACTTCAAATTAATTAGGTGATAAAACATTTAGAAAAGATGGCAGTAAAAGATATTATCTGAAAATCCTCTTAAATAGTAATAAATGAAACCAGCTTTATGCAAAGAGTGGATCCAACTAATTAAACTCAGTAAAACTCAGAGGCTGTCGGCGCTAATGAGGAGCGTGAAAGGACTGTATTTTGGGATTGTTTGCCCAGTTGCTGTAGGTCTTCCAGCAGTGAGACCAAAACACTTCTTCCAGAGTTTTCGGAAGATTGAGAGTTGGTAAAACAAAAACCCTGTTCTTGTTTAGAAGCAAGGCCAATCTGCAACCGTTTAATTGCGTTTTCTGCAGAATGCGCTGTTGTGTAACGGGCTCTTTTAGTGCAAGGGTAAGGGCTGGGTACTGGGTTTGTGGGATCAAAAAAATTAAATATTCAAATGTATTCAGTACCAAGTTTGAGTACCTAGTGGGACCTTTAATGTTCCTTTGCCTGTATGAATCAAATAAACAAATCACACAAACTACTGGTTTTAACTTTTGCTCCAAAAATGTGTCTTTGATTCAGTGTTATTGTGTTTTATGATTGTAGAAGATGAATTAGCTCACCATAGGAATCAGAAAAAGTATCGCTCAGGCACCGGCGTTAAAAAATACAGGTCAAACATCATGTAAGAACTGGTATCGAAAAAATCTGAACGGTACCCAGCCCTACTTTTTTTCATCATGTCATCCTAACACATTCATGTGTTTGGACGGTGGCAGGAAGAGGAGAGAACCCACAGTAACACGGGGAGGACATTCTGACTAGGGCTGCAGGATACGGAGAAAACATGCGATATTTGATGACTATGTTGAAAATTGCGATAACGATATTATTGCGATATTTGAAAATAGAGCCTACTTTTCAAACATAGTAAGTTAAATTCACTACATTTCACAAAAATGTAAGTTCCTGTATTTACAAGTCAAAACAGCCACAAAATCAAAACTTAACACAGACTAAACCAGGAATAAAACAAGGCTAAGCTGTGACTAAATTAATTAAATTACCCCTAAAACTGGACTTTTTAAACATTTTTATTTAGTCACAACACATGTTCTTTTAAGGCTCTGGTGGAAAATGATTCTTCAGTGTAAATCTCTGTCAGATGGAAGACCACAGCGTTATTGTGATATATTTAGATTCTTGCGATACAGATATTGCGATAATGATAATTTTGCGATATATTGCCCAGCCCTAATTCTGACCCAAGGATAGAACCCACAACCTCGCTCCGTCTCTCTCTCTCATTACCCACAACTGATTGTTCCCTCTCATAACTTTATAGCCAATTTTTCTGCATTATAGTGGAATTACTGAATTAAAAACACATTTAGCAGTAAAAACTCTGCCACCTCTCTCTCTGCTGAACGGCTCCAGCGGCTTTCGTTGCATCAGTAAAGGCTCCTGTTGCCATGGGTTACCTCTGTCCACTGCAGCGGCACATATTTGTCGTCTCATACGTCACTGTCACCGCCTCGTCCGTTCTGCCCCTGCTCTCATGAATATTCTCTCAGCACTCGTTTATTTAGGCCTGTCGCTCTGCCCTTTGGTTCACACACATGTACACACACACATCTGGACACACCTGGGCTTACACTGATCCTGCTGTGGTCTGTTGTAGAGGCAGATCGTGCAGGAGCTTACGGATAGATGGATAAATGCAGTGTTTTCCTATTAATTAAGAAGACTATGGTGGCCCAGGTTGAGGTGTTATTTTTTGCTTCTTATTTTATCATAAAAACTACTGTGTTCTAAAATTTCTGCTTAATGATTAAATATAGACAAACAAACATCTTTACTCCAAAAAAGCATTTAACGTATTTTCCAGACTATAAGTTGCTCCGGAGTATAAGTGGCACTAGTCAAAAAATGCATAATGAAGAAGAAAAAAACGTATATAAGTCACATTTTTGGGGGGAAATTTATTTTACAAAATCTGACACCAAGAACAGACATTTCATGTTGAAAGGCAAGTTATAGTAATAATAGAATAGAGAACAACAGCTGAATAGGTGTGCGCTATGCTAACGTAACACATTGATGGTTATTCAGCTACATGAAGCATAAACAACGAACTGAACTAGGTGTCTCGTATGTTAACGTAATATATTAACAGTTATTCACATAACTATAGCATAAAGAACATAATATAACAAGTTCACCAAACTCACCATCTCACTCCTAATCGCTAAATCCTTTAAATTCTTCATCCTCGGTGTCGCTTCTGAACAACTCCGCCAACTCCGGAGGTAGACGAAGCGCCGCTTCCTCCTCTGCGTGGCTGTCGTCAGACTCAGCATCAGTTCCATTTCCAATTATTCCGCTCTTTCTCAGTTGTCTTTATAGCCTAAGTTGTTAGTGGTAATGTTTACATTTTAAATTGTCAGTGGTACAGGTGCAGCAGATGCTGGTACACAAGCCTAGAGCGCCCTCTAACCAACACCTGAAATATTTTAATATATAAGTCACACCTGAGTATACGTCACACCCCGAGCCAGACAATGGAAAAAAGTGTGACTTATAGTCTGGAAAATACAGTACATAGTATTATAGTATTTTAAGTATTTATTAACCAAGCCATCAGAGTTAGTTTAATCATAACAATCATAACATTTATTTAAAAAGGAATGGGCTTTAAAGCAGCTGTGTTATGCAAAATCAACTTTATTGAGTTTTGTTAAAATGTTGTCTCATCAGAACAACCCTGTAGTGGTGTTTTGTTTCATTCTCGCCTGTTTGAGTAATTCTGTATTCTCTGGCGCTGAGTTTTTGAGGCACCACAAAGCCTCGCCCACTCCAGGAAGCACTGACCAATCAACAACCAGCCCTCTACGTCCAGTCTGCTCTCATTCATTTAAACAAAAAACAGGGTACAGCTCTGTTTCCACTGATTCCTCACAGACATTTTTTTATTTTGGGGTCAAATTGCATTAGACAAAAAGTTTAAGGAAGTGAACAGCTTTTCTTTTCTCTGTTTTTGTTCAAAAGATCGTAACAGCTCTGCACTCTGCTGGTCTCTTCACCTGTTTCTTTATGGGAGAAGTAGAGCACTTAATAAAAACTTTATCTTTTAGACATATAATGTTTTTAAAGGCTGTAAAACGTGCTGCAGTTCTAGAGGAGACCAAGACAAGATAAATAAAGATAAAATAGATAAAAAAAAAAAAAAAAGATTAATAAAAGCAGAATATAGCCTAAAAAAATCCAAAAAATTTAATTGATTTCTAAAAATACATTTGAAAACAGTTCTAACATCTTTAGTAAAAATAAGAGTTTTTTAATGCTGTTTGTACAGCATTGTAACAGATTGTATTTTGTGCTGTCCCTGAAATGGTAGTTCCAGTGTAAATGATGTTGGTTTTGCTTGTTGTCCTCAGACCCAGATTCTCGTCTGCCGTGTGCGCCGAGCTGCAGACCACGGTGCTGGAGTGTTACAGACAGAACCCTGAACAGACGCTGCACTGCTCCGCTCTGGCCAAACAGTACAGGAACTGTGTCCAGCAGGCGAAGAAGGTGAGACACGCAGGGACACAGGACTGGCCCAAACATTACACCAACATTACACACAAAATACAGTAGTTTCCAGGACTATAAGTCGCACTTTTTTCCATCGTCTGGCTCGGGGTGTGACGTATACTCAGGTGTGACTTATATATTAAAATATTTCAGGTGTTGGTTAGAGGGCGCTCTAGGCTTGTGTACCAGCATCTGCTGCACCTGTACCACTGACAATTTAAAATGTAAACATTACCACTAACAACTTAGGCTATAAAGACAACTGAGAAAGAGCGGAATAATTGGAAATGGAACTGATGCTGAGTCTGACGACAGCCACGCAGAGGAGGAAGCGGCGCTTCGTCTACCTCCGGAGTTGGCGGAGTTGTTCAGAAGCGACACCGAGGATGAAGAATTTAAAGGATTTAGCGATTAGGAGTGAGATGGTGAGTTTGGTGAACTTGTTATATTATGTTCTTTATGCTATAGTTATGTGAATAACTGTTAATATATTACGTTAACATACGAGACACCTGTTCAGTTCGTTGTTTATGCTTCATGTAGCTGAATAACCATCAATGTGTTACGTTAGCATAGTGCACACCTATTCAGCTGTTGTTCTCTATTCTATTATTACTATAACTTGCCTTTCAACATGAAATGTCTGTTCTTGGTGTCAGAGTTTGTAAAATAAATTTCCCCCCAAAAAGGCGACTTATAGTCCAGTGTGACTTATAGTCCGGAAAATACGGTACATAAAAGTATGGAGAATATAATCTGTCAAGGCTGTGTTCACATCTTATAACCTGTTAGATTTAAAGGAAAACAAACTCACTGAATAACTCACTAACATCCTTAAAAATGGCCAGAGATGAAGAAATCCTGCTCATCTGTTGGTCAAAAGTCTGATCCCTAAGCTGCATATATCCCACTATTATAATGCAGTGTATTACCATAACTAAATGGGTTATATTCTGCTTTTATTTATCTTTTTAAACCAGTCTTGGTCTCCTCTAGAACAGCAGCACGCTTTACAACCAGTTAGAAACATTATGTGACTAAAAGAGAATATAAGAACTCTACTGGTGCCATAAAGAAACAGGTGAAGAGACCAGCAGAGGGCAGGTCTGTTGCGCTTTTTACAACAGAAACATAAAAAAAACATGTCTGTGAGGATTCAGTGGAAACAGAGGCGTGAATGGAACAAAACACAACTCTAGGTCTGTTTTTGATGACATAACATGGGAGACAGCTCATCAGATTCTGCAGAATATAGCCCCTTTAATGCAGTATTTAGTTTGGAGCAATATCAACCAAACACAACTATCTCACTTCTCTGACGATTATATTGATTTTTTTTGTTGTTTGGTTTTTAGCTGTTACAGTACAACATATTTCTAACATATTTTATTTATCCCTTGGGTCACTTGTTGCTGCTGGTCCATCGGTTAGTTTGGTTTTGACTTCATTCAAGCGACCCCAGAGTTTAAAGGAAGGCAAACCAAATTCCACATTATCAGTTTTTCCAGACTTTGCTTGTTTGGGCGACACTGTTTTGTTACACCATATTTTCTTTATACTGTACCAGTTGATAGCAGAACACAAACAGGTGATGAGATGAGTAATCTTTCCCATCTTTACACCAGAGCAGTAAATACAGAGAATAATAATCCCCATGTCGAACTCTTCCTCTTCAAACGGCTGCGGAAATCAATGACCAACTTATGAGATAGATTTCTGAGCCTGCCCTGCATTAATGCTCAGAGCTCTGATGTATTTGCTTTCTGTTCAAGCTTTTTAACTGTGTTCAGAACCTCCTCTTATCTACAAAGGGCTTGTTTCACCCAATTTCCCTATTAATGTGCTGCAAATAATAAAAAATAATCATTAACAGTTAAAGAGTAACTCACCCCTGGTCCAGGCCTGACTCCGCCCACTGCCAGAGACAGAGGAGGAGAACTGAGGGAGGAGCGAGGTCCTGTGACTGACAGCTGACCGTCATGGACCTCCTCCACAGCAGGGGGTGCCAAGTCCCAGAAAGGGGGAAAAAAATACAGGACGTCTGGTCTAATGTTTTATGTTGCTTTTATAATAACACAGCTGAAATATTGTGAGAAAGGCGTTGTGCGCCGCCGCAGTAACGTATGCTTCAGATCACGTCTTTATTACTGAAGGTATTATTTCAGCTGAGAGCTGTTTTTGATCATATCTCCGCGAGTAAGAAATCAATTGTCATCAAACAAAAAGTGACTTAAAGCGTGGCAAGACTAAAACACATCTGTGGAGTCAAAACTCTCCCCAGTGTCACTAATTTGTAGGTTTATACTGTCATTGATCAGGCTCATTATGCACTGACACACGGGACAGTGAAGCGCAGCCGTGAGAGGGGAGAGGGAGGGACTGAACGGTAAATGCAAGCGCTGAGTGGCGTCGTTTAGGAAATAGACCCACACCTGGCAACAGCTGGACTGGGACGAGCGCGCGGGGTGAGGTATCACAGGTGAGGTAACATAGGTGAGGTAACGCAGGTGAGGTAACACAGGTGCGGTAACACAGGTGAGGTAACACAGATGAGGTAACACAGGTGCGGTAACACAGGTGAGGTAACACAGATGAGGTAACACAGGTGCGGTAACACAGGTGAGGTAACACAGATGAGGTAACACAGGTGAGGTAACACAGATGAGGTAACACAGGTGCGGTAACACAGGTGAGGTAACACAGGTGAGGTAACACAGATGAGGTAACACAGGTGCGGTAACACAGGTGCGGTAACACAGGTGAGGTAACACAGGTGAGGTAACACAGGTGAGGTAACACAGATGAGGTAACACAGGTGCAGTAACACAGATGAGGTAACACAGGTGCGGTAACAGAGGTGAGGTAACACAGGTGAGGTAACACAGGTGAGGTAACGCAGGTGAGGTAACACAGGTGAGGTAACACAGGTGAGGTAACACAGGTGAGGTAACACAGGTGCGGTAACACAGGTGCGGTAACAGAGGTGAGGTAACACAGGTGAGGTAACACAGGTGAGGTAACGCAGGTGAGGTAACACAGGTGCGGTAACACAGGTGAGGTAACGCAGGTGAGGTAACGCAGGTGAGGTAACACAGGTGCGGTAACACAGGTGAGGTAACACAGATGAGGTAACACAGGTGCGGTAACACAGGTGCGGTAACACAGGTGAGGTAACACAGGTGAGGTAACACAGGTGCGGTAATACAGATGAGGTAACACAGGTGAGGTAACACAGGTGAGGTAACACAGGTGAGGTAACACAGATGAGGTAACACAGGTGAGGTAACACAGGTGAGGTAACACAGGTGAGGTAACACAGGTGAGGTAACACAGATGAGGTAACACAGGTGAGGTAACACAGGTGAGGTAACACAGGTGAGGTAACACAGGTGAGGTAACACAGGTGATGGTAAGAAGGTCAAATACTCACATCTGCCTATCTGGAACTATAATCCCACTGTTTGACCCTAGGAGGGCAGCACTCTGACAGTTTTCACTACAAAATGTGAATTTAGACCTTTTTTTTATAAAACGGTCAAACATAAAACTATAAATAGTGAGATGTATCACTGAAGCCCTGTTTGTAGCTGATCAGCTAAAAACATTGGTTTAGGGGTGAGTTGCTCTTTAAAAACTGAGGAGTGTTCAGTAAACCAATAGTGAAAATACCAGCTGCGGTGCACCACTTGTAAAGACAGCAAAACAAAATTCTAATACTTCTTTCTATTTCCTCATAAGATTAATATTTCTTGTGCCATTTCACTTTTAACAAACTTGTTTTATCATCAGCACCTCTCCCGTCTAACCTTTCTTTACTGAGATCATCTGAACCAGATGAAATGCTGCTTTTAAACCACGATCCGCTTTTTATCACGTTACATTTTCAGTTTGACCTTTAAGGCTTCAGACGACAGCTCCCTCCCAACTTTCACTTTAAAAAATCCATTAAAGTTCATGGATTTTACATATTAAAGTCTCACTTTATTCCCTCAAGACAGATCTCTGGTCCTTCTTTATCCACAGCTGTATTTATAGAGCCATTTCTTCATGAGTTCAACTTGAAGTCTGTAAATATTATCTTTGGGAAAGTTTAGGGATGTGACAGTCTTGGTTATTTTGAGATTTCAAAAGGTTTCTCAGGGTGTATTCACACCGGCCTGGTTTGGTCGGGTTAAAACCGACCAGAGTTTGTTTCCCACGTCCGGACCATGTGCAGGTGTGAATGCCCTCATGCGAACTCAGGTCCAGACCAAACAAGCGGACCCAGACCCGTCTGAAGAGGTGGTCTCGGTCCAAACGGACTCTGGTACGGTTTGCTTACGGTGTGAATATGAACCGGCCCCGATCCGGCCTAACTACAAACGTCACCAGCCTTTTTGGAGTTAACGAGCCACCGTAGTCGAGCATTAAGGGAAATAAAACAGCAGTGGAAGTCGCGCAAAAAACCACGAGCCGTGGACAGTGCCTCTTTGATCTCTGCACCTATCAGAGAGCACGTCTTCTCACCTGCAGCCTGCTTGCACCACGCCTTCGCCGTTGCAAAAAAAACAAGTAGGGCGCGGTGAATCTGACTTCGAATTAGCGGCTCTTGACATTTAAAATGTTTTTCACAGATCTGTTGCTATAAAATCAGAATAAATATCCCGGTAACAATGCAGCACGCAAGTCCTCATGATGGTTTTCCTCAGGTTCCGTGTCTTTGCTTTGCTCCGTCCGCATCATTTCTGGTGCAGCGATCATCACACACATGCTTCTGTTTACTATCTTTAGTCCACTTGCAAAAAGTGTAATGAGAATACGATCCGAACCAAACAAAAAAAAATAAAGTCCGGACTCGATCTGGACCAAAGAAATGAGCCAACGGACTTTCCTGGTGTGAATACGCCCTCAGTCTTGTTGTGAACTTGTGATGCTGACAGGGTTTTAGTGAAGTAAGTAGCAATAGTGTTCTGAGTGGAGGTATAGTGCCAGTGTTTTCTGTTAGATTCAATTTTGTAAAATGGCAACATCTTTCAAGTTACTAATATTATATGTATTGCTTTTTCAAAGTCTTAATCCTTATCGCACTGTGAGCTTAATATGATAATAACACAGTGATATTCAACAGCAGCCTGGGGGCCAGAACCGGCCCATCCATCAGATTAGACCGGCCCTCGGCCCTGCTTAACCTGGCAAAGGCCAGAGTGGTATCAAGTTACAGCAGAGTCACTAATATTATATTCATCTGGAATGTCTCCTGTTGAAAACATTTGTAAAGGAGCAGGACTTTCAGTAGAATACTTGGAGTTGAGAGGATGAAGTGCCATCTACGCAGCTCAACAACAAACTGCTGAGATGATAAAACAGTGGAGGATATTTTCTGTTTTTGTACGTTACATTTTTCTGCAAGCAACAAGTATTGCTAAAAGTGCTTGCAGACGTCTGCAAACCTAAAACCTGCCCACTCGTGGCAATACTGCCACACCATTGGCCCAAACCACCACTGGTGCGGGTCCAAACTAATCAGCAAGAGCCTGAGAAAAAGAATTGCTGGGAGTTTGTTTATAAAACTCACAACAACAGTACAGGGAATCTTTGGCCCATAGAAAAATATAGTTGAATAAACTTGCTCTGCAGTGCATTTTGATATTGTTAGACCGCTTACACTGTTCTGTGTGGGCCAGTGTAGCTCCATGATCAGAGCATCAGCCCTTTGTCAGGTTTCAGACCTCGAGAGTTCTGAAAAGGCCTATGTTAAATGAAATGTGTGAATCAGACGGTTCATTTTTGGTGCTGAAGGGAAAGAAGCATGTTTTGTAATTATCAAGAACTATTTATATCAGGTAAATGTCCACTTTCTTTGATTACCTCACTTGTGGAAGGAGAAACTTAAAAGCTAAGCTTCAACACTTTTATTTTACTCAGACAAACACCAGCCCATAATAAAATCCTCCTGATGGTGAATAATGCAGCGATGGTATAAAGATAATGTCAGTGTGAAGAGACAGACGCACACAGCGCAGAGATAAAGCCTCTGACATTTACCCTGGACCCTCTGACTCTGAATATAAGGTCCCATCAGCATCACAATGACCTGGGAGGACAGGAGAGAGGAGGGAGACAGGAGGGACACCGCCACACACTACTACTACTACTACTACTACTACTACTACTACTACTACTACTACTACTGTTTTTACTACTGGCACTTCTGCTACTACTACTCTTACTGCAGCTTTTCCTGCTACTACTACTACAGCTGAACGTTTACTCAGAAAGTAAAATGTACTTTCAAATTGCTTGTGTAAAAGTCTGTAGTTCCACCAAGGCCACGCCCTGGAGCTCTGTCTCTTACAGCTGTGTGTGTGTGTGTGTGTGTGTGTGTGTGTGTGTGTGTGTGTGTGTGTGTGTGTGTGTGTGTGTGTGTGTGTGTGTGTGTGTGTGTGTGTGTGTGTGTGTGTGTGTGTGTGTGTGTGTGTGTGTGTGTGTGTGTGTGTGTGTGTGTGTATAACTCATATAAAACATGAAAGCAGCTGAGTGACATGTGAGTGAGTGTGTGCTGCTGCAGATAGTGCGTCGGTTTGAAGTGTGAGATAGTGCGGTGTAGTGATGTTCAGATCTACACACGAGCAGAGAGGAGAGAGGAGAGATAAGGAGGCCGACAGAAAAACACATTACTGTATATACAATGGCACTGTAACTCTTGTAAAGTTAGGAAAGTTTGTATTCTGGAGTGATTTGAGGGCAAAAACTACTACTATTACTATGACTACTACTTCTGCTACTTCTGCCACTAACCAAGTAAAATAGCATTGCTTAAAATAAAATCTTTTAGGATACTTTAATAGGAATTATCTGTGGCAAAAACAAGTGCTTAACACATTATCTAGACCAGGGGTTCTCAAACTGTGGTATGGGTACTAGTGGTGATACGCTGCAGTTCTGTTTAATTTAGAGGCACTTAAAGACTTAGGCTGGATCCCATTTCTACCCCTTAGCCCTTTGCCTTAGCCCTAGCCCTTCATTTTGCGCGTTCACGAGAGACGAAGGGCTATCCCAATTCTCTTTTGCAGTCAGGGCGAGGGCTAAGGCGAAGGGCTGTACTCCCCTCCAAACGGAGCGTTTCCAGATGCACACTTAAAACCAAGGGGTACAAGGAGTTTACCATGATATGTCGTGTTTATGGGTAACATGGCAGCAACAAAGACGTATATTCTGCATTTATGACCATTTTAAGAGTTACGACGGAGTTCTTTTGTATTTCGTTCACCTTGTGCTTTAAAATAATGTAGGCTACATAAAATTTGCTCGCCTAATGGCAGTGCCTTACGCCTTGTTATTTTGTTGCTATTTCTTTTGTATTTGTGTTGTAACTAAATAGTTTCACCATTTTGCGCTGACAGAGAGGACCCTAAAGTTTATGCCAGTGTTTGTTTTATGTCGATAGCCCCAGTAATCACGGAGATATCCACCTTTAAAGTTTGTGGAAAACATCGCTTTGAAATACAGGCTTTAGACGAGGATTTAGCAATTTATCAGCGGGACCCGCAGTGTTTTTAAATAATATAACTGATGTTTCAGTCAAAAAACAAAAACTATATATGTCCCATAACCTCATTTTAATGCCTCTAATTTGATGCAGAGAGAAGTAGCAGTGCACATGAGTCACGTGACGCACATGTGGCTGTATTTACAGAGACAGGTGATCTTTACCTGAGCACAGTGAGCTCCTCCTGCCCCACGCGGTGTATGGTGAAGATTAATCCCATGACAGTTTTAGTTTTCAGCAGTTTGTTGCTTTCTCAGGTGTTACATTCACCTACAGTTCTCCTGTTGTTCACATGCGCCCCCTTCAGGCTGATGTTGGCTTGTTTAAAAAAAAGTAAAGTATAAACTGAGCAAATGGTTTGTACAATGATGATATAGCCTAATATAGCGGCGTAGGGGTGTCCCATTTCTTAGGGGTGTATTGTCAGCCCTACCTCTTACCCCTCTGTTTTAAGGTCTAAGGGGAAGGCGAAGGGCGAGGGCTAGGGGAAGGGGTAGGGGTAAAAATGAGAAATGGGATTGGCCCTTACTCAGATCTACTCTGGGGATGGGGATTAAATGTGAAGTCTAGAACACAGTTTAGTCCTGGTTTAGACCTGGTTAAGTCCCAGATTAGGCCAGGTTAGGTGCTGATTCAGTCCTGGTTTAGTAGAGGGTCCCGTGTTCGAATCTCGGTCTGTGTGGAGTTTGCATGGTCTCCCTGTGTCTGGGTGGGTTTCTTCTGGTTTCTTCCAATAAACCTAAACCATGCACAAAAGGTTAATCCTCCAGCTTGGTCCAGGCCAGGACCCTGGCTCAGATCTGGTCCACTGCTCTTGAGAGGTTCAAGCCCAGCGGCATTGGAGGATCTGGTCAAAAGCAGAGAATTTCAGGGACAATAAAGTCTATCTTAACTTGCCTTACATTACCATATTTTCCGGACTATAAGTGGCTCTGGAGTATAAGTGGCACAAGCCAAAAAATATAATGAAGAAGAAAAAAACGTCTACAAGTCGCATTTTTGGGGGGAAATTTATTTTACAAAATCCGACATCAAGAACAGACATTTCATGTTGAAAGGCAAGTTATAGTAATAATAGAATAGAGAACAACAGCTGAATAGGTGTGTGCTATGCTAACGTAACACACTGATGGTTATTCAGCTACATGAAGCATAAACAACGAACTGAACAGGTGTCTCGTATGTTAACGTAATATATTAACAGTTATTCACATAACTATAGCATAAAGAACATAATATAACAAGTTCACCAAACTCACCATCTCACTCCTAATCACTAAATCCTTTAAATTCTTCATCCTCGGTGTCGCTTCTGAACAACTCCGCCAACTCCGGAGGTAGACGAAGCGCCGCTTCCTCCTCTGCGTGGCTGTCGTCAGACTCAGCATCAGTTCCATTTCCAATTATTCCGCTCTTTCTCAGTTGTCTTTATAGCCTAAGTTGTTAGTGGTAATGTTTACATTTTAAATTGTCAGTGGTACAGGTGCAGCAGATGCTGGGACACAAGCCTAGAGCGCCCTCTAACCAACACCTGAAATATTTTAATATATAAGTCACACCTGAGTATACGTCACACCCCGAGCCAGACGATGGAAAAAAGTGTGACTTATAATACAGAAAATATGGTAGTCCACTTTCAGTCCTGATTTACTTCCATTTTAATCCTAGTTTAGACCTGGTTTATGTTAATAGTCAGTTTATTTGCCAAAACTATTTTCTTTCTGGTTTTAGTTTCTTACTCTTTAATTTAAAACACAGAGCTTAACTTACAGCAGCGCCATTTTCCTGCAGCCCATGTTATTCACTACAAGGCTGTTATTTTTCTTCACTTTCTCTCTCAAATACAGCTCACCAAAAGTGGCATTCAAAAACAAATATTGTAACCCACCACTTAACTGTACGTGTACTAAGCCTCTACCTCCACAATACCACCAATCACCAGCTCTCTCCAGGGCCGCAACACTCAAAATCTGCCATTGAAGTCTGTCAGACGCCACTGGCTTTTCCAGTTACCTTTGTATTCTTCATACTTAACCCTCTAGAGGCAATTTTTTCATCTGAATTCTTGTTGCATAGCCTTGTGTAAACTGTGACAAGAACGCTCTGAGATTCTTGGGTAAGTGCCACTCTGCCTCCTGCTCTGATTGCTCGGGTTTATGGGGCATTACAGCAACAACAAATGTGTGTTAGAGGAAGCATTTGGTTGAGTATAGACCCATGATGTTGTTGTTCTTTTTACATTATGACCTTTTAAGGGGCAGAAATGGATGTGGGTTCAGGGCTAATGGCTGTAAATGGCCAGTGTTTATGTGGATAACAGTAATTCAGCGACAATGGGCTGCTGAAGCATGTTTCACAATCTGTGTCATTCACAAAAAAGCTACTCCACACTGGGCTCCAGGAGGTCTAAGGTCCCACAAGAAACACATCATATGTACTTTAAAGTGTGGATTTGAAAACCCAGCAAACAGGTTTTGAATAATAATGATGGGACTTTTAGAGGAGGGAACAAATCATGACCAAGACCAGAAATAATATGCCACTTTCTTACCTTAAACAGTTTCAGAGTCAGCGTGATGACTAATGAAGTTGTTGCAGGATGGATAAAGCCCCCTGGTGTATTTTAGTGGAAAAAACAGCCTTGTAAGAATGGGAGAACTGACCCAGTGTTCCTGAAGTCAGAGATAGCTTTTTCTCAGCTGAGCGGCCAAACAGCAGAGGAGACCTTTGTACGGATACGAGGAGAAAACCAGAATCAATACAGTATTTCTAAAATAGAAGTACCCCCACTGGTCCCTGTACCACAGTTTGAGAACCACTGGCCTTGTGTATGTTGTGGCTGTAGTTTCTCATACTTTCATAAGTGGTAAAAAGAATGGAGGTGAAGTTAATTTTCAATATAAATAATTGTGTTCACTAGAATTTGATGATGTCTAAACCTCAGATGGAGCAGGGGCTGTATAAATGCACACGAGGGACTATATTTAAAGAAATATCCAAACAGAAAATTCACAAATATTGAATCTGATCATTTTTGTTAGCTCCTGGCTCCACAGCCTCACCATAATAATCCTGTGGCTTAATGCCAAGTGAGTCTACTGACAGTATTCACGCCTGTGTGTTTGAATAATATCACCACTTTTTGACGCTGTAGTGAGGAAATAACTCCACTTTGTCATTTGTGCTGACAGATAAGACTTTAAAGTTTGTCAGTTTTTTGTTTCATTTCATTCAGAGTAACAAACTGCAGTAACGTTACTTCACTGCAGAGTAAAACTGCAGTAACGTTACTTCACTGCAGAGTAACAAACTGCAGTAACGTTACTTCACTGCAGAGTAACAAACCGCAGTAACGTTACTTCACTGCAGAGTAACAAACTGCAGTAACGTTACTTCACTGCAGAGTAACAAACCGCAGTAACGTTACTTCACTGCAGAGTAACAAACCGCAGTAACGTTACTTCACTGCAGAGTAAAACTGCAGTAACGTTACCTCACTGCAGAGTAACAAACTGCAGTAACGTTACTTCACTGCAGAGTAACAAACTGCAGTAACGTTACTTCACTGCAGAGTAACAAACCGCAGTAACGTTACTTCACTGCAGAGTAACAAACCGCAGTAACGTTACTTCACTGCAGAGTAAAACTGCATGAGCCAGGTCTAACTCCTGATTTCTTGGTGTTTAAAAGTCCAAAATTGATCAGTCCCCTCACGATTGTCTGACTGAAAAAACACCATGTTTGTTTGTTTGTTTGTTTACTGAAAAGAGACGCACGCATGCTGCTGCTGTGTGCGGCAGTGCTGCCACCTCTGGCAGAAATGTGTACTGCACCTTAGGAAACAGCTTCAAAACTGTCGTTCCTGCTGTTTATAACATATTAACGTCATTTAAACAGCTGTATCGATACAGTAGCATGCGTATTGTGTAGAAGTACTTCATGATATATCCCCGTGTTGATTTTTTAGGCACAGCCCTAATCAGGAGGCATGCCTTTTATGAAAGTTTACAGGTTTCCAGCCCCTCAACACGATGCTCCCCTCTTCCCACAGTTCAGATACTTCCAGACAGATAAGCTGCAAATGCACATCCTGTGGCTCTTACTCACTGTCACGAGCTGGTGCCAAATACTTGAACACAAACTCAAAACACTGAGATTTCCATTTGTTTCTCACATTTTAATTAGTTCACACATCAAGATCCAGAGCGCAGACATTTAGTTTCTGCAGCAGACTAAATCTTGGCAGCCACAGTGCGATTTGCAAATAAGTCCTTGTTTTTTCCCCCTTTTCTTTTGATTTTTATAATGATGATCGAATATTATGCAAAGCTTTGGCAGAGAGAGTGAAGGGTGAGTGTGTGGGCGCTGCAGACTGACGGGAGACTGACAGTGGAGCTGTTTAATAAGACATGGACTGAAGCTGAGGATCTCCTTCACTAGAGTTCATATTTCTGCATTTTTTACACAGCACTAAATGTGTATGCTTTAAATTTAGCTTTCTCATCCATACAAACATCAACAACAATAAACTAAGGCTGTCGCAGATACAGAAGAAAAGACATGGAAAGAGTTGAAGGATACGTTACAATAAAACAATATTCACCAGAACAAAATTGTTTACTGCTACTGTGACCTGAATAAAATAAACTATGAATAAAAACAAAATACTTATCAGTAATTATTCAAAATGTGTTAAATCTGCAGCAGTGCCTAATCATATGAGAGTCTTCACCAGCTCATTTTACCCAACCAGAGCACTGCTGTTTACACTGCATTTGACTCATCCCTCAATCAGTGCCACTGGGGTTAAACCTGTCAGGAGCGGTGGGGACTCTTCTCCAGATCTGATCCAGGATCCTGGTCAGGAGTGCTTCAGGAGTGATGGGGGAAACCTGTAACCTGGTCAGCCAGCAAGTGAGTCTGGTTCCTCAGCCACAGAGAGCCGTTTCCCCTCAGACGGTTTGGGCCCGACCTGTCCCAGCCAGTTTCTCTGCAGCTCTGCGTCTCACAGAAGCAGAAGATCATCTCCTCTCAGAAATAATCAAGACGGCTGTGGTTTATACAGAGTGAATGTAATAACTTCTCTCTGATTAACAGCGTTTAGTTCTTTCCTTGGTCACCTGTTGGTTCTGCTGAAGTCTCGTTGTTGTTCAGTCCTCTGTGGGATTTTTGTCTTCGTCCTGTTTCCATTTTAATAACAGTAAAGTCCCTCTGACGTCCCATGAACCACCACATTCAAACAAATCCCCTTTTTCCATAAGTCTTAACTGGCTTCTGCTGCTGTCCCCGTTCACAAATAAGGACAGAGCTGTTCACAATACACAGGATTCTGGTGTTTTATGGCAAAACCGGCAACAATCCGCCATGTTTGTTTGGGTTACAAACATCAGTGGTGCACTGGTTACATCCCGACATTAATTTCTCTAATTGGTTACTCCGCCTGTGATTGTTCCTCCATAGAAATGAACCCAGAAAGTGAACTCTCTGAGCAGGGTAATGACAAATGATCAGTTGGTGTGTACTCTAGGTGGACTCAGAAGCCGCTCTATATTTCTTAGAAATGTGTAAGTATATATTTATGTGTGTATTTATCAGCAGCTGCAGGTGGTGAGCCCCGCTGTGAGCTTGGCCTCTTCACAAACCTCAAACTGATAACACTGCACTCAGAAACGCCAATCTGCTCCTGCTCCTGAGCCACAGAGGCAGCCCTGTATTTCAAATAAAATACATATCCACTTAAATGTACACTTCCTGAATGTTTCCTGCTTTCATTTTATTCATATTGTTTAGGCTTTTTTTTTTTTTTTTTGCTTTTATTGTATAGTGCAGTCGAGAAGTGACAGAGGTGCGAGAGGTGTAACCATAGAGATAAATAGAACACTAGAGTGGCCATGGCAACCACTTCAGTGGCAATTCCGGCGGCCATCTTGTGACTGTAGGATGAGGCTAATGCTAATGGTGAGTAATGTAAAAACAATGACATAATTTCAAAAATAAATGTTGAAAATTGAGAAACAGTGACAGTTTTGAACTTGTAATAAGTCCGGCAGTCTCTATCAGTATATAAATAAAAACATTATTAATATTGCAGTGGGCTTTACTTTTAAGAAGATCCAGGTTTTATTTGTAAAGGTGTTAGAACAGATGACCATTGCACCAAGAGTGTAAGGACAATGAATTAAAATATTCCATTATACCAAGTTGGAAACTGAGAATTGTCCAAAATGTCTTTGAGCTGAAGCAAGGACACAAAATAAGACTAGACATTAGAACAAGAAAAAATGTAAAAAGGTGATCAAATTAACAAAAAATAGGGTGAAAGCAGTGCAGCTCCTGTTTGTTTACAGAGCGTTTGGTAGAATGGCTACAGTCAGAAAATGGCTTTGCGCCGGAGTCACTCTCTGGTGTTTTATTTATCTCTGTGGGTGTAATGATATGTTTTTTCAGCGATACGATACATATCGATTAGAATTGTTTTGGTCCAATTCAAGAACAATATTGGCTGATTAAGAACGATACGATTCAACAACTTCATAACGATACAATTGATACAGCAACTTTTGCCAAAAATCAAAAGTTTACTCTAAATCTAGCATCGCAGCCGGGGTTGATTATGTCCAGCAGAGAGCAATGCCCAGTTCAATATATTTTATTTAATTAAAAACACAAAAATTCCACCAAAAAATATGTATGTGGTTTTATTTTAACATGCAATTTTCTAATGTTTATCAATAAACACTACCTAGAAAACAATATGATTCAACACAAGGTAATGTGTATCACTATAGCTGTATCATAAGAATAAAAAATTGATACATCGGTATAGTAACTGTATTGTTTCACCCCTACGCGACACGCTTTCATTTTATCAAAAAAGTTAAAATTAACAAATGCATTAACACAAAATATTAATACATGGCGTGACATTTTTACATTTTACATTAGGCCTCACAGTTACTGGATCTACTGCAGTGGTTCTCAAACACATGCTTCTTATGGTACTGATTAGAGCTGCACGATACGGAGAAAACATTTGATATTTGATAACTATGTTGAAAATTGCGATAACGATATTATTGCGATATTTGAAAATAGAACCTACTTTTGGAACATAGTAAGTTAAATTCACCACATTTCACAAAAATGTAAGTTCCTGTATTTACAAATCAAAACAGCGACAAAATCAAAACTTAACACAGACTAAACCAGGAATAAAACAAGGCTAAGCTGGGACTAAATTAATTAAATTACCACTAAAACTGGACTTTTTAAACATTTTTATTTAGTCACAACACATGTTCTTTTAAGGCTCTGGTGGAAAATGATTCTTCAGTGTAAATCTCTGTCAGATGGAGACCACAGCGTTATTGTGATATATTTAGATTCTTGCGATACAGATATTGCGTTTGCTGATATTGCGATAACGATAATTTTACGATATATTGTGCAGCCCTAGTACTGATTTAGTTCTCTTGGACCAGCTTTGGTCCTGGTTTTGTTAAGTTTAGTCCCGTTTTAGTAGTGATTTAGTTCAGGTTTTGTGTCCTAGTTTTAGTCCTGGTTCAGTTTAGGTTTAGTTTAGTCTTGGTCCTGGGTTACAGTCTTTCCTGACGTTACAGAAATGCTGCTGTTGTGCCGAAGCAACCCCAGAGCAGAAATATTGACATTTAGATGAGCAGACTAAATTAAAACAGCCCTAAATATAGTTCACATTCACACATTCTTGCATCTCAGTTCATCTCCCGTGGCTTTTCTTCTGACGTCTCGGTCACATCCAGCATCTCCATGGCGACGCACCGGCCACTTTATTAGGTGCGGCTACTCACAGCAGCTCAGTGCATTTAGTCCCAAGACATACTCTGTCCCAAGGTTCTATATTCTGCATTTATTCATATTTTAAATCCTCTGTCTCCTTTAGAACAACAGCACATTTTACAGCCTTTAAAGACATTATGGGACTAAAAGAAAAGGTTTTTAATAAGTACTCTACTGGTGCCATAAAGAAACAGGTGAAGAGACCAGCAGAGGGCAGGCAGAGTGCAAGCTGCTGCAGGCTTTTGAAGAATAAATAGGATACTTAATAGGAACTTCACTTCCTTAAACTTTTTGTCTGACACCATTTTCCCCCAAAAGTAAAAATGTCTGTGAGGAATCAGTGGAAACAGAGCTGTACACTGTTTTTTGGATAAATGAATGAGAGCAGACTGGATGTAGAGGGCTTGTTGTTGATTGGTCAGTGCTTCCTGAAGTGGGCAGAGATTTGTGGAACCAAGCGTTCTGAGGCCATGGAAACTGAGCGCCAGAGACTACAGGAATGCAGGATTACTTAAACAGGTGTGAATGAACAATAACAAAGCTCCAGGCAGTGTTGCCAACTTAGCGACTTTGTTGCTATATTTAGCGACTTTTCACACCTCCCTAGCGACTTATTTTCAAAAAAGCGACAAATCTAGCGACTTTTTCTGGTGTTGCTAGCGACTTTGGAGACTCATGAAAAACAGTGAAAGCACCTCTCACTACTCTAGTCTTCGAGCTGCCTACTGTCGCCGTGAGCTCCTCCTCCTCCGTCTGCTGCTGTTGTGCTCTTAACTCCGCCTCTTTCCCTCTGCCACTGACCAATCAGCACACAGTTCTGTCAGCTGCAGGCAACTTTTTTACATTTATTCAACAAATTTGTGCATAATACCAATATTTTACAGACATTACAGCACTGTTCAATAGTACATAAAACATTTATAACGATAATAAAAATACAGAATATTTTTTTGCTAATTATGTCCCTAAATTGCATGTAATTAATATGCAGTTACCTGTTACAGTGCAAGCCAACAATATATCTGCAGATCTCTTGAAATATTTGGAGATATTTGGTGCCAAACAGCCTCACCAGGCAGCCACGAGTCATCGGCCTCACTTTCAATTAGAGCCATGTGACCAATTATGCAAATTAGGCGATCACGTCATCTGGCAACTTTTAGCGACTTTTAGGACAGCCAATAGCGACTTTTCTTATTGAGGAGTTGGCAACACTGGCTCCAGGTCTGTTTTTGAGGGAACAACATTATAACAAAGGACATTTGGCAGCACGGAGCCCCTTTAAGAATCTAATGCATCCCTTCTTTGTGGGAAATAATGCACTTCGTATAATTAGCAACAGATTCACACATATATAGTCTACTAATTAGCTGCTCATGGCTTTAGTTTCTCTCAGAAATCTCTGTCTCATGTCACCTGTTCTTTGTCGACATACATTTTCTGTCACTAACTATCTCTGTGACAACACCTCATCCAATTATTTCTGTTCATTAACATTTCTGTGCATCTCCTGGTCTACTGCGTCACACTGTTTATTAACAAATCTAGTGCTTTGTCATTCATAACAACTGTGACTCACACAAGGTGAAATTATCTTAAAGGTCCAATATTATGCTTTTTTTAGGCTTTTTGAAATAGTGTTGGACTCCTTTGGATTAGCATTTCAGGTCATATAACATAAAATAATATGGGGAGAGAGATAAATGGCTATTAGCACTGCAAAAAATCATTATCGGCGTTAGTTGCAAAACTATCTTCCAATGGGGTAAGAAAATTCTACTCACCCCACATCATTTTGCTTGAAATAGTTAAAAAATGGCTTGAAGACAGAAATAACTTGAAGCAATTCAAATAATCTAGCCCAGCCATTCCCAAAGTCAGGAGTGTCATGGCCTCTTAAATTTACCAAAATCCCACGTGGATCTCCAACAATACAACTTCCCTCGATCCCAAATTTTATTTTCATGTTTTTCTCCATATATTTCTATAAAAACATTACAAAAGACACTGACTATTGGCTAAAAAGTGTTTTAAAGTTATATTTTTAAACAAATACACTGTAAAAACTCAATAACTCAAGGCAACAGGATCCCTCAAGATTTTTGGGGCCAACTCAAAATCTCAAGTTTTCCACACTTTCACTTAATTTGATGTTTTTGATGTTCTAATGTTCTAAGTGTTTCTCTCTATTGCTATTTTTTTACTCATCTTACAGCCTCAGAAAAACTTATTCTTTTATTAAATGTAGTATATTTAGTTTTTATTATTATCAATAATACTTTTTTCTGAACAGTGGAGTCAGTTTGCTGTAAGATGAGCTGGAAAAAATAAAGATAGTGAGTAAAACTTAAAATTGAACGTTAAATTTGGTGAGTAAAAAAATTTTAGTTGTTGAAAACTTGAGATTTTGAGTTGAATTCCAAAACTCAAAAATATTGTAGGGATGCCTTGAGTTTTTGCAGCATTGTTTTTTACAGTGCATTTCAAACTCAATTTTTCTTTTTATGTACTTAATATAGACAGCCTCTGGGGGCCCCCCTGCAGTACCTTTGCGGACCCCCAGAGGGCCCCTGGACCCCACTTTGGGAACCGCTGATCTAGCCTAACAGTGAATAAATGCAATCTAATGGGAAAAAAAACCTCAAATCAAGATTAATA
This sequence comes from Bostrychus sinensis, assembly GCA_020698575.1. Classification (NCBI taxonomy): domain Eukaryota; kingdom Metazoa; phylum Chordata; class Actinopteri; order Gobiiformes; family Eleotridae; genus Bostrychus; species Bostrychus sinensis. Next base: position 2,197,933 of record CM036241.1, on the reverse strand, counting down.
ATCTAAATTCAAGTAATTTTAACTAATGCCAATATTGATTTTTGCAGTGACATGATGCTAACATAGATTTGTGAGCTGATGCTTCGTAGTGACGGAGGTTTAAGGCTGAAATGATCCGAGTCCGGTGACGGTGTCTGGGCTTTAGAAACGCGCAGGAGCACTTCCTGGTTTCATGTGTCTACGTAGAGCTGTGAGACCGAGCGTTTTCAGCTCTGGAGAAGGGCAGCGCCTCAGCATACAGGATTACTCAAACAGAATACTACTGCAGCTCTGTTTCTGAGGAGGAAACAACGTTGGAACATGGTTAAAGAGAGGAACAGGCCATTTAGCAGAATAGGGCATCCCCAGAGCTACAAGCTAATAGCCACAAACAGAGGAAACAGATTTTTTATTTTTATTGTGCATGGGCTTCCTTCTGCTTGAGTAATATTATCCGAGTACAGTTTTTGTCCTCTGATGACTCTGGTGTGAACATTTCCAGCCCATGTTGCTCTTTCAGCGAGGGTCCTTCAGGCATCTTCTCATCGTTCTTCTCTAATTGGGCAGAAGGTGGCAGGTGGAAGGAGCACATGTTGTTTGTCTGTATTTATTCTAATCTCTATAGACATGTTTTTATGCCACTTACGCCGGTGTTAATGACGCCGAGGTGTTGCTGCAAGAAAATAAGTTATAATTAGTAACAAACAGCACACACCTGCCTTGGTTACCTGTGTATATCTCTTTTATTTTCATGCGTTGCTTTGCTTTGTTCGTCTTTTACATCTTTTATAATCGTGCTGAATTAATGATACAGATATTTTTAGATCATGGTGGTGCTTAGACCTTTAAGGCACATACACAGCAGCATCTCAGTCTATTAGAATATTGTGTTTTATGTGAGATCACTGCACACTCAGAGGCAGATGAATGTTGCTGTGTGGAAACCAGAAGGAAATAGCTAAAAGGAGGGGAAGGGTATTTTGTTTTTTGTTTTTTAACATTACAAAATAAGGGAAGTGAGTCAAAGGCAAACATTAAGTAAGACAGTGATACATTCATTCCAATGGCGTGGCAGTACTACCACTTATGGATGCCATTGTCGATTCTGCTTATCACTCTGATTCTTTATCAAATCTCTTATGGATTCCTGATAAATCTGTGAATAAAAATTAAATAGATTTGTGGCCATAGAGTTTCTTATGAAGCAGAAATAGAAGCTTATTTTTATTTTCATGTATGTGGGCCTATTTTAAAGTTACACTGTGTAAGATTCCCGGTCTTGCGCCTCTAGAGGCCACAGGTGCCACTGCACCGTCGCAAAACGTAAACACTAGGGCCCCTCCTCCTTCTGAAACTGTGCGAGCGTGCGTCTATTTCCATCATTGTTTCAGCTTTAGTTGACCTGCTGCTACCTTTGGAAGTTTGGACTGGAGCTTCTATAGAGTTAGCGCTAGCGTTAGCTTATCAACAAATATCGTGCAATGGTCGCAGTAAAAACAACTAATAACTGTATGAAAAAGCACGTTCTAAAGAAAAAATAAAGAGGCTAATTTACCTGCCCAACAATAAAGAAGCAAAAACGTGATCTGATTTGCAGCCTTCTCTGTCTCTCATCTGACGCCAGCGAGCAAAAGTCTGTCCGATGTTGACTCTTGTCTGTGATCTGGTGCGGTCCCTTTCACATTTTCTTTTTCTTGCCTCGTCCGACATTGTCTTCATCTTCTTGTGTCCTTCGGCCCTGACGAACTGGCGAAAATAACAACGCTAAAAGTAGCTTCCTGGTTATACCTGCGCCTCAAGCCGTTCCCTGTCACGTGACTCTTCCTCAACAGCGGAGCGCTCCCGGCCAAGTTGCGAGGGCGGTTTCTCAGTACAGAAGCCCCGCTCGGAGCAACAGATCGCGCCTCAGGCCTTATAATCGCTCAGTGTAACTTTAAACTGAGCTCACTAAGCAGAAATGTTAAATTACTGGAAATGTATACTTTTTAAATAGGACTGCACAATATATTGCAAAAATATTGTTATCGCAATATCAGCAAACGCAATATCCGTATCACAAGAATCTAAATATATCACAATAACGCTGTGGTCTTCCATCTGACAGAGATTTACACTGTTGACCACGTGTACTGTGTCTTATGTTATGTTCTGTAGAGTCAGACAGGTGAGGGTCAGACAGGTGAGGGTCAGACAGGTGAGAGTCAGACAGGTGAGGGTCAGACAGGTGAGGGTCAGACAGGTGAGGGTCAGACAGGTGAGAGTCAGACAGGTGAGGGTCAGACAGGTGAGAGTCAGACAGGTGAGGGTCAGACAGGTGAGGGTCAGACAGGTGAGGGTCAGACAGGTGAGAGTCAGACAGGTGAGGGTCAGACAGGTGAGGGTCAGACAGGTGAGAGTCAGACAGGTGAGGGTCAGACAGGTGAGAGTCAGACAGGTGAGAGTCAGACAGGTGAGAGTCAGACAGGTGAGGGTCAGACAGGTGAGAGTCAGACAGGTGAGGGTCAGACAGGTGAGGGTCAGACAGGTGAGAGTCAGACAGGTGAGGGTCAGACAGGTGAGAGTCAGACAGGTGAGGGTCAGACAGGTGAGGGTCAGACAGGTGAGAGTCAGACAGGTGAGAGTCAGACAGGTGAGGGTCAGACAGGTGAGGGTCAGACAGGTGAGAGTCAGACAGGTGAGAGTCAGACAGGTGAGGGTCAGACAGGTGAGGGTCAGACAGGTGAGAGTCAGACAGGTGAGGGTCAGACAGGTGAGGGTCAGACAGGTGAGAGTCAGACAGGTGAGGGTCAGACAGGTGAGAGTCAGACAGGTGAGGGTCAGACAGGTGAGAGTCAGACAGGTGAGAGTCAAACAGGTGAGGGTCAGACAGGTGAGGGTCAGACAGGTGAGGGTCAGACAGGTGAGAGTCAGACAGGTGAGGGTCAGACAGGTGAGGGTCAGACAGGTGAGAGTCAGACAGGTGAGGGTCAGACAGGTGAGAGTCAGACAGGTGAGGGTCAGACAGGTGAGGGTCAGACAGGTGAGAGTCAGACAGGTGAGGGTCAGACAGGTGAGAGTCAGACAGGTGAGGGTCAGACAGGTGAGGGTCAGACAGGTGAGAGTCAGACAGGTGAGAGTCAGACAGGTGAGAGTCAGACAGGTGAGGGTCAGACAGGTGAGGGTCAGACAGGTGAGAGTCAGACAGGTGAGAGTCAGACAGGTGAGGGTCAGACAGGTGAGGGTCAGACAGGTGAGAGTCAGACAGGTGAGGGTCAGACAGGTGAGGGTCAGACAGGTGAGAGTCAGACAGGTGAGGGTCAGACAGGTGAGAGTCAGACAGGTGAGGGTCAGACAGGTGAGAGTCAGACAGGTGAGAGTCAAACAGGTGAGGGTCAGACAGGTGAGGGTCAGACAGGTGAGGGTCAGACAGGTGAGAGTCAGACAGGTGAGGGTCAGACAGGTGAGGGTCAGACAGGTGAGAGTCGTTAACGGCGGAGGCATACAATTCTGATGGATTGGAAAAAATTAGAACCAGTTCTTGGGTGGAACCGGGTTTCAATGCCCATCCCTAGTTATGGACCAAAGGTGTCCCAACTGTTTTTTCGTTATTGGATAAACCATAGATTATGTAATAGGTTTAATGAGATACTGTAATACTGCAAAAAAAATCTGTTAATTTGTAAAAATCCTGAACAGTTTCCATTTTGTGACTTTGAAAAACATTTTTTGTGACCTAAAAACCGTGGTACGTCCAAACTTCAGAACAGACTCTGAGTTAACATTTTGGCTGCCCTCCTGAGCCGGAGGTGTTGTGCATAAAGAGCTTTTCTCTTCTTTAAATTATCAGAAAGAAAAAGGTGACAGCGCAGTCTTAGACCCAGTGCACTGCAGTCAAACAAATCCGTTTAAAATTCAGCTTCATCCGCTATTAATCAGGCAGAATGTCTCACAGCCACAATATTTAGCAGTAGCAGCTCTGTCCCAAATGCACACACAGCCTCTTCTACCTAAATACATGCACACTTCCTTTTTTAAATCTGCTGGACGAGAGTGGAAGGGTAAAGCTGAATCCTCTTGTCACATTTGTGGCTCATTTCCAAGTCAGCAGCAGAGTGTGCGATGCCCCGGGATGCTCTTGGCGCCTGAACAGCGAACCTGCCTCTAGCGTTTCTGCTCACAGCTCTGGAGTTAGCAGGAGTTAGCATGCTAAAGTAGCCCAGCAGCTAACGCTTCACTGACCCCAGGCCCTGGATCTGAAACCACATTTACATCTGGCTTTAGTCTTGGGTGTCCTGAACAGACTTTTTACTACTTTATTTTAAGTATTTTATCCACTACATTTTCAGATATCACATACTTTATATCATGAAAATAATGTCAAGTGTTGCTACTGTGAGGCAGAGGGTAACTAGATTATTAGGCTATTTTTACTTTTTACCTATTTTAATTTTAATTTGAGGTAATTTTACTTTTGTAATCTCTAAAATCCCCATAGCAGTAGTAGTAGTAGTAGTAACTGAAGTAGTAGTAGGTGCAGTGATAACAGCTGATGTAATGTAGTAGTAGCAGTGGTAGTAGTAGTAGCAATATTAGTAGTTGTAATAGTAAAGAGAATGGTGGCACAGTGTTTCCCATTAATACAGAATGATTATGGCGGCCCACTATAGTCTAAAACTGAAATATACAGCTTATTTTCACACAATATACTACTGATATGATGTAAACATGTTTAAACCAAATATTAGTTTTACTGATAACAATGCTACAGCTGAGTTATTTACAATTATAAATATATTTTACATAATGGCCAAATTGTTTTTGTTTACTTTTTTTGTTTTGGTTCTAAAACTGCATCGCTGATCGTCCAATCAGAAAAGAGACCACTGTTTTGATTTAGACTGCAGTACCGTTTTAAACCAATATGAGCGCATGCTGCTTACTGTACCTTTAATAACTTATAAATATCTAAATTGTAGACACAAAAAATGTTATAGTATGTGCTGTTACTGGAAAATATTTAAGACTATTAACTAAATATTTTAATAAAAAGGGAAAAAAAAGAAATAAAAATGAAACAAAATTAAATAGATTAAAAAAACATGTCTTGCTGGATCTAAAATTATTTTCTACACCCCATAGACTCAAAGATATAGGTGAGTAATTCTGGTTGTACTTAGTAGCAGGTTAAGTGGCAGCAATAGGTAGTCTAAGAATGGTGGCAGCAGTGTTCATTGTAACAGTAAGGCTAGTATTATTGTTGTCGCAGTAAAGATATCACTGTGCAGTTACAATAAAACAACTTTTACTTGAGTAATATTTACTTGTTCTTGTCAGACTCTACAATGAACACTCCTGACTTGTAATCCATTACACCTGTGCAATATTAGTTAGTCTTTATTTGTTTCGAGCAACTGAAGACAAATATACAGTACATACAGAATCATAAATACATTGAAAACTGTTTCTTTTAAGGCTTGAAAAGGAGTGGAAGAAAACTTATTTAATCCCACCCCTATATTACATAGAACAAATCAAAACAACTTATTTTTAGCTTCCTGCTCGTAGAAGAATAATAACAAAACATATTTACATTTCCAGAAATATAAATAACAAAAAATAGTAAGGCATTTCAGGCAAGTCAATTTTAAATAATAGATAGCTGCATAGATTGCAGGACACAAGTACTAACAGTGATAAGACACAAATGTTAGAAAAGGTAAGGAAACATAAATATTGCATTTAATATTGCTCTAACTGTCAGCACCTTGTGGAAACCTGTGCAATATTTATTTATTACTATGTGCCATCATTATTTTATTTTAAGCAGCTATTCACAATGCACACTCTTTACCTATGGTACTTTGAATATCCATACTCTGTCAGACAGTATACTGTACATATTTATGATAGAGTATTTAATTTGCTCATATACTAATTTAGTTTATTTAGCTCTACTTGTAGTTTAGTTTACCGTATTTTCCACTATAGGGCGCACTTAAAGCCTTCAAGTCTTCTCAAAAAACGACACCTTATAATCCAGAGCGCCTTATATATGAACTTACTTACAGCTACCATAGTCAGGAACATTGCGGAGTAATACATACTGTGCTTCACCATAATATTGCTGTAATCGCCCAATGTTTAACTCGGACACTGAAGATGAAGAATTTGAGGGATTTGTGGACGAGGAATGAAGTGAAAAAGTGAGTGTATTGTGTTGTATTTTGTTCTAACGTTAACTGAACAGTTATGAGTTATTGTGAATACGCTGTTGTTTGATTTAATGGTCTCAGATTGTGTTTTTTATTCGCGTGTTACAACTGAACAAGTTTGGGAGTTATGGTGAACGTGTTGAATAAAGTTTGACTGACTGACTTATCTGACTGTTTTGTTTCGCCTTTTAGTCCGGAGCGCTTTATATGTGAAAAAAGTTTGAAAATAGACCATTCAAATAAATACGGTAGTTTTTTATTATTTAATGATCTTTGGTCAGACTGGTCTCTGATACTCTCTGTGCTCTTGTGTGATACCACTGTGTGCTGCAACGAACTGTACTGATGCTGTTGCAACAATGCTATTTCCCCACTGAGGGACTAATAAAGGTTTTCTTAAAGTTACACTGTGTAAGATTCCCGGTCTTGCGCCTCTAGAGGCCACAGGTGCCACTGCACCGTCGCAAAACGTAAACACTAGGGCCCCTCCTCCTTCTGAAACTGTGCGAGCGTGCGTCTATTTCCATCATTGTTTCAGCTTTAGTTGACCTGCTGCTACCTTTGGAAGTTTGGACTGGATCTTCTATAGAGTTAGCGCTAGCGTTAGCTTATCAACAAATATCGCACAATGGTCGCAGTAAAAACAACTAATAACTGTATGAAAAAGCACGCTCTAAAGAAAAAATAAGGAGGCTAATTTACCTGCCCAACAGAAAAGAAGCAAAAACGTGATCTGATTTGCAGCCTTCTCTGTCTCTCATCTGACGCCAGCGAGCAAAAGTCTGTCCGATGTTGACTCTTGTCTGCGATCTGGTGCGGTCCCTTTCACATTTTCTTTTTCTTGCCTCGTCCGACATTGTCTTCATCTTCTTGTGTCCTTCGGCCCTGACGAACTGGCGAAAATAACAACGCTAAAAGTAGCTTCATGGTTATACTGCACCTCAGGTATAAGAGCAGAAGGGAATGCCGTAAAGCAAGTCGTTCCCTGTCACGTGATTCTTCCTGAACAGCGGAGCGCTCCCGGCCAAACTACGAGGGCGGTTTCTCAGTACAGAAGCCCCGCTCGGAGAAACAGATCGCGCCTCAGGCCTTATAATCGCTCAAAAAATCACAAAAACAAGTCAGTATGCCCCACATATTTAGGAGAAAAGTTACACAGTGTAACTTAAGTCCTTATTCCACCAATTTAGAGATCTCAGTGGTTCTCAAACATCTGGCTTTACAATTACCATCTTCCATGGACCTAAATGAGCATTACTAAACCAGGACGAATCTAGGACTAATGTTTGCCTAAACCAGGACTAAGCAGGGGTCTACACTTGGCACTAAAATAGGAATAAGAATGGTTTCAATTTATTTAATGCTGAGCACATCTGAAGAAGCCTTTATACGTTTGAGAACCAGTGGAACTCACATGGCTAATGGCTAAATGTTAGCTAAATGAGTTGTTGTTGAATAATGAAGCGTCCTGCAGCGCCCCCTGCAGTCTCTGGGCCAAAAATGACACTTGCACTGAGTCTGAGCGCCGCTGACCCGGAGTCACGGAAGTCTCGAGTCTCATCATGATTAGAGCCAAACTACAAGCTAGAGATGGCTTTATTTCTTTACTTTCCTCACGGCAGAGCGACCAAATGGTAGAAGAAAACTTTGTACAGATACGAGGAGGAGAAAAACGAAAGTAAAGCTGAGTGAGGGTCACGTAAGAGTCAGCTGGACCTATGAGTGTTTATGGTTGTGCTGCACTTCTGTGGAACATGAGACAAAAACAGAGAAGAAATAAGAAAAGGTACTGAGTTCAGTTGACGTTTTTATATCTACTTTACTGTACAATCCCAGCTCCATACTTCAGTGTAATGTAGTTGAGGAATAAAGTGCTACTAAAACTTCTGCTCTTGCTGCTGCCTGCCTCACCCTCTCCTCTCAGATCAGCAGCAGAGGCTCGAGCTCCTGCTGCTCAGAGACTGTACTCAGAGCTGCCATAACGCTGCTGCTGAAGTACACAGACCCATGTACTTGTAAAGCAGAGATGAAGTATTTTATGTGGGAGGATCGGAGACTTGTCTAAGGCCACAGTTTGGTGTCATCTTCTGCTTTATTCCTCTCTTTACTTCCCCTCTGAGTTATTTTTTCATGAACTGCGGCTGTCGTCTCAGAGCTGGTGCTATGGCAACTGCAAAACTCAATATAAGGAAGAAAAAACACAAAGATTTGAAGGTGGAAGAAGTGCCTACAGTAAAAGATGTGGTTGTGGGTGGCTTGAGCTTACCCCTGCTGCTTTGGGCCTGAGGCGGGGTACGACTTACAAGAGCAGGAAACTGGATTCAAGCTCATGTGAACCGAGCTGTAATCCACCAAAGAAATGGTCTCATCCAGCAGCAACAGTTACTTGACCAAGGGCATTATCGAGTAACGATAGGACCTTTGTTGATGCACAGTGGATGCAGCTCATCAACCAATAACATTTTTGTCGACCAAAACCTCACTGACCAATAAGTCGATCAGAGTCTGTCAGCCGTATTGCCGAGATTATTTAAAGGTCTGCTAAATTAACTTTTTCTCTCTTTTACCCCTGTTCTACGGAAGCATATTGCATTCACCTGAAGAAAAAAAAGTTTCTAATTTAATGAGCTAAGTTACTTGTTTTTATGAGAAAAGTTCTGTTTTTATGAGTAAAATTTGTTCTGTTTTTATGAGAAAAGTTCTGTTTTTATGAGTAAAATTTGTTCTGTTTTTAGGAGAAAAGTTCTGTTTTTATGAGTAAAATTTGTTCTGTTTTTAGGAGAAATGTTCTGTTTTTATGAGTAAAATTTGTTCTGTTTTTATGAGAAAAGTTCTGTTTTTATGAGTAAAATTTGTTCTGTTTTTATGAGAAAAGTTCTGTTTTTATGAGTAAAATTTGTTCTGTTTTTATGAGAAAAGTTCTGTTTTTATGAGTAAAATTTGTTCTGTTTTTATGAGAAAAGTTCTGTTTTTATGAGTATAAATAACTTGGGTTTTTATGACAAAAGTAAATTCATGTCTATCACAACCAGTAAACGTTTAGCTCGTATTGAAGAGTTGTAGCTAAAGAAAGGGCGTAAATGTCCCAACTTCTTCGTTTAATACGGTTTTATTTTACTCTAGGCTTGAGACACTGGAGATTCTGCTTTCGTTAAGTAATATTGACGTATAATCATTAGTTTGTCGACTCTGCGCAGACATCTCAGGTCTTTGCCATTGACTTTGAATTCCTCTCCCCCCAAAAGTGGAACAAGATAATAAGGACCATTATCCACATAAAAACATACAATTATTTTACTCGGAAAAACAGGATTTTTTTCTCTCATAAAAACAATTAACTTTGTTCATTAAAACAGAAACTTTTTTTTTCAGGTGAACGCAATACGCTTCCGTACTGTTCTAATGTTGTCTCCTCCTCAGAAACAGACCTGCAGTAGTATTCTGTTTGAGTAATCCTGTATGCTGAGGCGCTGCCCTTCTCCAGAGCTGAAAACGCTCGGTCTCACAGCTCTACGTAGACACATGAAACCAGGAAGTGCTCCTAAAGCCCAGACACTGTCACCGGACTCGTTCTGATCATTTCAGCCTTAAACCTCTGTCACTACGAAGCATCAGCTCTGAAATCTGTCTTTTAGCATCATGTTGCTAACAGCCGTGCTAATTAGCCATTTTATGCTCTGTCCAGTCCCCAGCGTTGCCAGCAGGGGACGACAGACACCTAATCTAAGCGTTCTCTGCAGAGACACAGTATCTATTTTAAAAAGATATAAATTTTTATTCCATGCAGTGTAGATCTAGTCAGCGAAATTAATAAATTTCCAACTGCTGGGTCCAAAAAGTGTTTCATTGAGAGGTGGAATAAAGTCTCAAAGTCAATCTTTTTGGAATCCTGGATGTAGTTTTAATGACATGAAATGGTGAAACTGATTTTAAATCACATGAGCCGTAAAGGAGGGAGTGACTTCATTTAGAGAGAAAAGAAAAAAACACGCACATCTACAAAAACTCTTTTCATTGTGTGCTGGATCAAAACTTAGTCCAAAAAGTAACAAACCATTGGATCTGCACAACAATACTTTTTGGACAGCTCGGCTGCTAACCGTCTCAGTGCAGACTTTGATCTAAGACCTTTCTTGTGACTTTAGTTATTTTGTGTTGTTCATTCATAAACTGTTGTGATGTTTCTGATGTTGACAGCGTTACTGCAGTGTTTGTGTGGATTCATTACACAGTGCTCCATCACTGTTTTGTTGTTGTTAATATTAATTTTCTTCTTTTTTTATGAGAAGGATATTGTTTTTCACAACGTCTCATCACTTTGAGATTAGCACCCTTATACTTTGTACCCAGAACAAAAATATTCTCCTTTGATATTGCTGCCATTGTGACCACACCGATGATCTTGCCGTGTGTATTTTAAGTGTTTTCTGTACTTTACACTTCTTTTTCGTAACATTCCATTACAACAGTTCAGTGAAGTAATCAAGATTTTCCACTTTTAATGCGTAAAACTTTCTGTCACATAGTTTTTCATTGACATTTTTAGCACTGTGTGTCTCTGACGCACGCTTCATGTCTGACGAAGGGCAAGCATTGTTGTGCGGATCCTATGCTTTGTTACTTTTAGTGAATTAATTTAGAAAAATAACTTTGGTTCTGTAAAAAGTGGGTCATAATAAAATGATCAGGGATAAAATGTGGGTCCCATATTCAGATCGTTTAAGAACCACTTGTTAAAAAAACGTCATAACATTCTCTATCCATCTATTAATTCCAATATTTCCAACTTATGGATATTGTTCTTTCAGCAGGCAGAGAGCATTTATAGGTTGAACTCGAGCAGACTTATGCCTCAATAAACCTTTTAATTCTCTTCTGGCTGCATGTTCTCGTTACTTCGTCTGTGTTTGTGATATCTGAGGCAAGTACTCGAGTGTAAATCTTTGCAGTTCATTTTGTGTAACAGCTTGTACTTGTGAATGTGTCGCTCTCACTGAGATCTGAAGTTATATTTAGAGGTGTTTCTTCTCTATTTCCCACTTAGCACTGTAGCTGTTAGCACTGGCTTCAATCAGGACTAAAGTAGAACTAAACCAGAACTAAACCAGGTCTGAACCAGAAGTGTTTCTCTTTGTCTCCCTGTAGCTGCTCCGGTCTGATGTAAAAGTGAAATTTGACAGTTTTTTTTTTTTTCTTCCAGGGCTCGATGACGAATCACGGCTGAGGAACCCAAAAGAACTCTTTCAAGATGAGAAAATGTCCATCCTTCTACTTTCCCTAGACCTTTTTGGCGTTTGTAAACAACATGGCTGCCCTTTAATGTCAGTGCCTGGGTAGAGAACATAGGCCAAGATAAGATATTTATTTATTTGTTTTATTTATGAAGAATTAGCGCTGCCTAAGCTAAAGGCTACATGCTAAAGTGCCGTTACACAAAAGTGAGGTGGAAGAAACACTCAATATCAAATAAAAGTACAGTAGAAGTAGCCTAAATGTAGTAGTAGTATAAGTAGTACTGAAGGTAGTAATAAAAAGTAAAATAGCTGAATGTTGTATTTGTTATTGAACAGTACAATCTACTTCTGCTACTAATACTATTACTACTCCCCAAAAGATCTACCCTCTTTACTACGGAGATAAAAAACATGCCTTTAACTCATTTAAATGTTTTAAAATGTTCCTTTGTACATTTTAGAACATTTTAGAAAATGTACACAGAAAAAAAAAACATTCTTTAAGTACAGCATTGTGCAAAAGTTTTAGATTGATGAACAAAGAAAGGTGTATCATCCGCGGGGCATTAAAAGTCATTAAAATGATTTCCCAATAGGAAGGCGTTAAATGGCGTTAAAAAGCATAAAAAATTTAAAATAATTTTGAAAAATGTTGTAAAATGCTGACATTATTAGTTTTTTTGTGAATTTAAATACGTTGGGGACTAAATTACCCAAACATTGGATGTTTGCCAGTGCTTTATGAACTGTGTTTTACAATACTTGCAAATAGATTTTGGCAATTTAAGCTGCCACAGTTGTATGTTTGTGGCATTAAAAATGTTAAATGTCAAAAATGGCATTAAAAAGCATTAAATTGGACTTGCTGATGCATGCACTAACACAAAATTAAGAAATGGAAGCACTCAGTGAAGATATAGATTCCCAAACCTGGAATCAAACTCCAGAAACTTAAGCTCTCCTAGTTCAGGGGTAAATGCACTAAAGTCTTTATATCTCTCTCCACTAAAACTTATCAAGTGTTCTGTTAGTGAGTGAAGTTAGTACCTTCTGTTTCTATCTCAGAATAGACCAGAATCCTTTAAAACACTCCTGGATCTAAAACAGCTCTGTATTTTATTAACGCACTTAACCTCACTAAAACATTTGCACAGTACTGCATCTCGTTACCTTCCACCTCTGTCAATGTCGGCTCAAATCCTATTTAAGTTCTCTTTCCTGCTCCAGATCTGTGCGTATTATTCCAGAGTACATTTCTACAAACATAACCCAAACTACCAGCCATTTCTGTCATTTTTAAACATCCTTATTTCATGTTTTTAGTTTCTTGTCAAAACTGATGATGTGGAAAAAATCGCTACAGGGGTCTATTTTCTTTTATTTCAGCTCCTCCATTTCCTCCTCTTGTATTTTTGAAAGCTGTATCCGTCACTCCCGAGTCTATGATGAGTTGATTTATTGTCATCTTGCGGCGGCGCACCTCTGTCGCCTGAAATAAATCCGGTTTTGATGAGAGCGTGTGGTGTTCTTGTCGCGCTGCTGGTCTTGTGTGAGGCGTTCAGAGGCGCGGGGTGGGGCGGGGGGAAAGCGGCGTCTTGTCACACGATAATAATAAACCTTCCACAGTCAGAATGGGGTCGCGTGCACTTCACTGACAGCGCTTCACACACAGACGGGAGAGAGACAGAGGCTTTCATTAAGAACAGAGTGGATTGTGTATCTATTAGGATCGTACATATCAACCTGTAGGCACTGTCTACATGTAGGAACAGTTTTATACAGGTTTTTCTCCCCCCAGCAAATAAAAAATATCAATAGCTTGTTTGCTGTTACATTGTGAGTACATAAAAACCCAAGATGTTATTAGGCTGTCCAGTCAGCCCTTCCTACTTTCCTTTCCAAAGCAGCAGAGTCTGGTTCCTCAGCCTCAGAGCTGTCTCCAGTGGACTCTGGATCCTGACCTCTCTGCAGCTCTGCGTCTCACAGAAGCAGAAGATAATCTCCTCTCAGAAGTACCACTTTTTCCATCGTCTGGCTAGTGGTGTGACGTATACTCAGGTGTGACTTATATATTAAAATATTTCAGGTGTTGGTTAGAGGGCGCTCTAGGCTTGTGTACCAGCATCTGCTGCACCTGTACCACTGACAATTTAAAATGTAAACATTACCACTAACAACTTAGGCTATAAAGACAACTGAGAAAGAGCGGAATAACTGGAAATGGAACTGATGCTGAGTCTGACGACAGCCACGCAGAGGAGGAAGCGGCGCTTCGTCTACCTCCGGAGTTGGCGGAGTTGTTCAGAAGCGACACCGAGGATGAAGAATTTAAAGGATTTAGCGATTAGGAGTGAGATGGTGAGTTTGGTGAACTTGTTATATTATGTTCTTTATGCTATAGTTATGTGAATAACTGTTAATATATTACTTATATGTACCGTATTTTCCGCACTATAAGTCGCACCTAAAAGCCTTTAATTTTCTCAAAAACCGACAGTGCGCCTTATAATCCGATGCGCCTTATATATGGATCAGTGTTGGTTAATTATGGCTACCGTATTCAGGGGGCGTCGCCGAAGTGACAGTGGTAAAAACGGTAAAGGGGAATTCCAGTCCCAGCTGTTCATGTGTGCCATAGGCGTGTTTATGGATCCTGCCACAAAAGAACAAGGAGGCGTGGCCTTTGCTCCATCTCAGTAGAAGAGTTGCGACATTGAGGGGACAGAAAACTGAGCGCTCGAACGCTGTTCATGTAGCTTTGAACTGTGACAAATGGAGTTGGAAATACATTGTTTTCAACGAGGGCGGCGCAAATAAGAGCTACCGGTACGTACGCTACCGTATTGTGAATGCACTAACTTGTTTTGGGAGTGAACGGAGTTGTAAGAACGCTGGTTTGTATTCTATTAATAAAGTTTGACTGACTGACTTATCTCACTGTTTTATTGACATTCCCTTTAGCGCAGCGCTATCTAGTGGATGCGCCTTATAATGCGGTGCGCCCTATATATGAAAACAGTTTTAAAATAGGCCATTCATTGAAGGTGCGCCTTATAGTGCGGAAAATACGGTATACTTATATGAATAACCATCAATGTGTTACGTTAGCATAGCACACACCTATTCAGCTGTTGTTCTCTATTCTATTATTACTATAACTTGCCTTTCAACATGAAATGTCTGTTCTTGGTGTCAGATTTTGTAAAATAAATTTCCCCCAGAAAATGCGACTTATAGTCCAGTGCGACTTATATAAGTTTTTTTCTTCTTCATTATGCATTTTTTGGCGAGTGCCACTTATACTCCTGAGCGGCTTATAGTCTGGAAAATACTATAAATAATTATTGTTCAGTCCTCTGTGGGATTTTTGTCTTGGTCCTGTTTCCATTTTAACAACAGTAAAGTCCCTCCGGCGTAACCACCACATTCAAACAAACCCACTTTTTCTTTCACAAGTCTTTGTACAACTGGCTTCTGCTGCTGTCCCTGCTTCACAAATAAGGACAGATCTGCTCACAACACACATTCTGGTGTTTTATGGATAAACCAACAACCGTTCTTCATAAGCTCCATGTTTCTCTGGGTTACAGGTCAGCAGTGCTCCCTGTAACCCAAAATGATTTGTCCAAAAAGAGTTCAGTGCAAAAGACTGCATTAATATTGCAACGTGTTAATTTTCCTCACCATGATTAACCTGTGCAGGCAGCAGGCTCGACCAGATCAGCTAGCATACACTGGACATTAAATACTGTCTTGTAAGAGATTCAAAGGTACGTGACGTGATTGTAAGTTGTCAAGAAATTAAAATACAGGATTCCTGCAAAGCCCCTGTTAATAGGAGTGTTTTTTCTTATAGTCTAGCAGCATTTCTTCTGCACTGAACAAATGAACCCTACTTACAGCAGAACCTTGGCGACGGAGTTTTCGTCCATGTTTTTGTTTTTAGGCCTGTTTTATGCTCTGTGTAGCTCCTGGTCTGGTCCAAAGTTGCCAAAAATAGTACATTTGCATCTGTAAGGAGCCGCAACTTATTTTAATGCAATGAAAAATAACCTATGGGTGGTCATTAATTAAACTGTGTTAAATACTGCACTGATTCTCTTTTAACTAAACACTGGCGTAATACAGAGCCATGCACACTCAGAGAACAGGTGCTGTTTATTTAACTCTTGTGTGTTGCACTGTGCGACCATTGAAGGCTTTAGACAGCGGTTTATTATAAGTCCATAACACATTCAGAAAAAAAGGAGAAAGAATAATTTTAAATTGACCAAAGCAGGTTGTTTCAAAGTCGTCTAAGTATTAATTTTTTTGATTTTACCAGATGTCAGGACAAAGAGCTGCGTGTGGCTCCAAAACCAAAGGCTGCAGACGTCTGGAGCTCAATTGACAGAGCATCTTTCAACCAAAAAGCAGCTCAAGGGGAAAATTTGGGGTTCTCTTTCTAGAACTAACGTCACGAGTATGGTCTGGACCTTCTTGAACTTGATTTGGATTTGACATCCTGTAGAAACACTTACCACCTCCAGCCTCAAGGGGCTCAGCAGCAGACTTCCTTCCGTCATTTTTGCTTTTTTAGACTTTTTTTTTTTTGTAGGCTAAATAATTTATATTGCAACTTTTGCTTTTGATGCATGCTCACTTTATTTTCTTGCTTTCTGCACTTTATTTCTTTATTAACAGCCGTCTTAACAAGTGATTTTTTCCAAGTTCAGTCTAATCTATTCTAATCTAAACCTGTGAATTCCTTGTGCTGGTCCCAAGCCTGGATAAATGGAGAGGATTGCAGCAGGAAGGCCCAGTACGATGCTTCACTGCTCCAACTCCCTCTGTCCCTCTCTGCTGCCACTGTCACCTCTGAAAACTCAATTTACATCTGGACAAAACCAAAAACGCTCAATAAAACATCTTTATCTTTAAAAAAAATATCCTTGTATGTGCAGCCAGACCTTCAGAAGCTTTATCCGTCCTCTGTGTGAACACGTGCCTCGCTCCTGACAGCTAACCTGTTTCCATGGCTACAGTGAGGTTAGCGTTAGCATCGAGGAGATAACCCTGAAGGTGAGCCCCGAGCTGCGGCACACACTTAACCTTCTCTCTGTATTCTGCTGTATGTGTGTGCGCGACTGTGTTTAAAATGCATTTCCACTTCACAGGGCCACGCTCGGCCTCCTCCCCGCGAACGACAGCCGCTTGTTATCACGAGACTCTCTCAGAATATTAACGCCTCTGTGCTGTGGACACGCGCCTCTGCCCCGAGCGGAAACACAGTCACAGATTCACAGCGGCTCAGGTTCTTACAGTGGAACGGGATTCATGCTGCAAGGACTCGTATTGATTTGAGTTTGACTCCGACATCGATCGCACTCCGAGGCCGATCCGTGCAACACTTTCTCTGATAATGAGAGGTGGAAGTGATACAGAGATACAGTAAGAGCTGGAGTCTGCAGCACACCTCCACCTGAAGGCCACTGAGCACAGTCTGGTCCGAGTCTTAGCCTGAGAGAACGGACGGTCTGAGCGAGGAGTCAAAGAAAATCTGTGTCAAAAAAGAAAAACCTTCTCTTAACAGAAATGGTCTCAGATACAGCCTTCCATCTGTTTACAACAGTCTCCTGAAACCCAAACAAAACAAACCTGTTTCACTCAGGTCATTAACATCTGAAGGATCTGAGGCTCGGAGGGTTAACGACTCTGGCACTCACTCCAGCTGAGGACAAAGGACTCCTAACGACCCAAAACCACTCAGGCTCTTTCAAGTCTTCTTGAAGGAGCAGATAAACTAGCTCTCTTTAACAGTTCACTTTCAGAATTGAGAGCCTCTTGGATGAAAATGAAACATCTTCATTTTTAAAACAGATGACTGCTTTTTAAACCTTTTGTTGTTAGGGCTGGAGTGTGAAACATGAACCATTTATTAGACCCTCGCAGGCCCTGGTCACAAAAACTATTTTTAATTTAAACACTGGTTATTGACAAAGTGAGTAAATATCTTGAGCAAGTTTAAAGTTAGGTGGAGATGTGTTGCTTCTGTAGGATCACTTCACCTTCTGCAGCGAGATTTGTGACTTCACAAACTCCTGAAAATCCATCTTGTTCAGCTCAGGCTTATTTGTTTGGGAGCCTGAACCCTTGGTGGTTTACAACAGGCACTTTTGCACAGAACGGTTATAAGAACCTAGTTATAGGAACCCCCTGCCCCAGGACACTGTTGTCAGCTCATTTTCTCACTGCTGATAGCAACCGGACAGGAACTCTGTGACGTAATTACTGTGAAGGTGTGCGACAGAGTAACACAACATCCAACAGCTACAGCAAAACAAAACAAACCGCTGCATGGAGCACAGAGACAGGCAGACCACACTTTTCACTGCAGGAATAATCGTAACAGAGCGGGAAATATGATGTATATCAGGGGTCTCCAACCTTTTTTCCTCTAAGAGCTACTTTTATTAAATGGAAATTACAAAGAGCTACTCGTGCTTTGTAACATTTACTCATCTTCTTTCACTTATTCCCAGGGGTGAAAGTAGATTTTTGCTTATGCCGGTACTATAACAAATTATGCCTACATATATTTTTAATAGAAAAAGCAGATATACGAGGTTGAGAATGAATCTTGACTATAAATGAAAAATATAGACATGGCTTATATGGGGTTTAACAGGGTTTGAAAACAAATCAAACGCACCCTATAAAGGCCAACACACACCGGACGCACATCAAAAAATATGCCCCTATTGTTTTCTATGAGGTACGCGGCGGTGGCTGAAAACACATGGTCCCCTGTACTTCTGCAGTAACAAAGTACTTCTGCAGTAACAAAGTACTTCTGCAGTAACAAAGATGGTTCTCTGCTCCGTGTGACACAGACACACAGCTGTAAACACTGAGGGACAGCAGCTGCTGCTTGGGGGGACACAGGCAGCAGCTGTAAACACTGAGGGACAGCAGCTGCTGCTTGGGGGGACACAGGCAGCAGCTGTAAACACTGAGGGACAGCAGCTGCTGCTCAAGGGGACACAGGCAGCAGCTCCTGACTCCTGCTGCAGTCAGAGCACAGGGAAACTCCTTTCTGTCGCTAACTTGCTAATAACCTGCTATAGAACAGCCCGGTCTGTCCTCACACTGCCTGGGTGACTGGGTGTTATTCACAGATAAAACACATATTTTAAACTCTGCGTTGTTTATATTAAAGCCTTCTCAAGCGTTTGATGTAGTTTGAGGCGGTGCTCCAGGTGTGCTTTGGGCTTAAGACGCGCATGCTCAATGCGTTTGTTTAAGGAAGCGAGACAATCAGTAAATGATGAGAGGGGAGAGGGACATTCTGTGCATTAAATCACATCACGGAGCGATCATAAGCCACTAAAAACCACACAGACACAGATATGATGAGATAAAGCGCTGCCTGTTTCACATGCTTTAGCCTCAGATTTTTTTTCTCTCATACGAGCGACCACAGTCTGCGGCTGCTTTCTAATGTGTGTTAAAGCTACAAAGACCGGCCTGACTGCTGATCTTCTACCCGGTACTGCGTACCCCCTCTAAATCTTATGCCGGTACACAGTACCGGGCCGTACCGGCTTACTTTCACCCCTGCTTATTCCGTTAAGGGTCCCGTGTACTGGAGCCTATTCCAGGTACTATGGGCCTTAGAGGGGGGACACCTTGGACAGTGGCCAGTTACACACAGAGCTGACACTTTCAACCCTAAGAAAATTATTTTTGTTTTCCCTGAACATTTACAAAATGTTGGTGTCCGAAACTCACATTTTACATTAAAGCAACAAAAATATTTAGTTACCCCTGTTTACTTTGAAACAAAACTCTATCACCAAATCTTAAAATAATAATTTTGTGCACAAAGGAGGCAGGTACCTATGAATTTGGTTGGATACATTTACAAGTTGGTTTGAAAATAGTCATGTGATAAATTAAATTGACTTATGAAGCTTATTTAGCCTTTGGGGAGCTACTTGGAAAGTGGTTGGAGACCCCTGATGTAGATTGTGCAGGCTTTGGGAGTTTACAGAGAGAAAGAGACAATGGATCCAGCTTCAGTTGTACTGCTTTTTTTTAATGACTGTAAAAAAAAAAAAGCAGAGCTCCGCGACAAAAGATACGAGGGATGAGTCTAACCAGTTTTAAAATGAGTGTCTGTGTGTTACAACTAAATATTTCAAATGAATTGCTAAAGACAGAGGTGAACGAGTGCATGCGTTACATACATCTCTAACTACGTCACCGAGAGGTTCCCAGGCCTGACGTTCCCTGTTCTGACGTAAGAAAAGGTTCTTACAGTGTAAAAGGGCCTGATGTTGTGGCTTATATTGTTTACTTTGGTGAATGACGCTGACTCCAGATCTGTGTGCTGCTGAAAGTACATTATTATGTTATTAGTGGCCTTTTTTTGGCTTTTTATTACACAGGACAGCAGAGCCCTGACAGGAAATCATGGTGATTAGAGAGAGACATTTTGGTAAATCGTCAAAGTTTGAACTGTAACCCACGGCGCTGAGGAGAGCTGCGGTCGCTCATGCACCGCACACACCTCCACCTGAGACGCCACGGCACCAACCTGGCTTTTTTCATTAAGACTGAAATTGTTTAGTTGTTAAAATGAATGAAAAAAACAATTCTCCTGTCATAAAAATGTCTGATTGCCTGTGATTACGTGCAGGCGTCTATGACAAACCTCTTCACCTCCAGGGATTAGTCTGGTCCCACCCTCTTCACACAAAGCCACTAATATTAAAGCGGCCCATATTAGGAGTTCAGCTCATAACCTCGTCTTTCTCTGACATTTCTTTACAAATACCAGCTCTATTCTCTCTGTTATTGCCTCTCCTTTCACCGATCCTCCCAACGCATCCACAAACGCCGCTATCTGTCCTGTGGCTTTTATTACAAACCCTCTTTTTAATTAAATCGACTGAATTACAGGAATATACGGGACAGTTCACCAGTGAGTGGGATAAGGGAGCACAATGGGCCACAGAATGGAAGAGTGCCTTTATATGAGATGTGTTGAATAAGGTTCGGTATGAGACTGATACAATCTTGATAACGTGGCGTGGTTTTGTTTGAAAATGTCCGACTTTCATCACAGAAAATACGACACAGATGTGGTTTCTGTTGTCCATAATTTCAACAAAATATTACCTGAACAGCAGTACTGGGAGGGAATAGACCTCATCCAAGGCTTCTCACAATAGAAAAGATTAATTTCCCAGATATGGACCAAACCTAGAATCTTCTAGTTCAGGGGTAAATGCCTCATTAAACTCACCAGTTAATGGGCTTCTGTAAATAAACCTCCACAGCACTCAAATGATTAACTCCAGTATTTATCAGTGAATAACAAACACACGCACTAAATTAAACTCGTCTGGTCACAGAAGTGGATAAAAGAGAGTGGATTATTGCAGCTGTTGGCCTCAGAGGAGGATTATATTTTCATCTGTTCAACGCTAAAGCTAAGGTAAGCTAACTGCAGCACATTAGCGTCGCAGATGTAACACAATGAAGATGTGTCAGAACACAAGTCTCTTATAATTAAATGTTAAACACTCCTTCGATGCCGACACCTGACGCTGATTGAACATGTTCAATCTCACGTCTTCTTCTACGTCTGACGTGAATCAGACTCACGTCACCGACCGCCTCAAACTTTCCCACTGTGCCAAAGACAGACGATTATTGGCCGGGTGCCTTTATTTCTCACAATCATAAAGAATCCACTAAAACAGTGATTCTCTAACTCAACACACAAAGTACCACTTTCCTTGGAAAAAAAGCGTTCCAAGTTCCATCATTGATCCTACAGTGAGCCTACATTTTGCCAAACCCAGTTCTAAATCAAAGAGATAAAATATGCATTAAATAAGGACAAAACAAAGACTAAACCGGGACTAAGCACTGGTCTACACTAGGGATGTAACGATTCTTTGTAAATTGGCTAAAAATCGATGCATAAGAGAGAAATTTAGTGCGGAAAAAAATTAATCGCAATGTCTCTTTAAAACAGCGCGCAGGCCACTGGAGTATAACGCTGCGTAATCTGGCTCGCATATTTGGAGCTAGTCATCATTAAATCATCTAGTCATCGTAAAATAATTAGCCTGACTTGCTGGGAACATGAAAAGACTGCACTTACTCGGAGCGGCTCGGAAGAGCGCTCCCTCACCTCTCACACAGACGGAGGTGCGCACACACAGCGCACAGGGAACAACAACAACAACAACAACAAGCCCAGGGCAAGAAAGACACCTGAAGGTTTTATTTAGGCTGCACCTGTTTGCTCCGTTTACCATCGTTCAGAAAGTAGCTTGTTGTTAGCAGCGAGCTAAAGGAAGGCTAAGTGGCTAACAACAGCTAAAGTTTATCTGAAGTTTCAGTGGCCCCTCCCCCGGAGCGTTTCCATGGAGATCAGAGTTTTTACTGAGGATGTGTCTTTCCTCACTGATATTTTTATAAAACCTGACTTATATTAGGCCCATTATAAATGACTGAGGAGAGGATTCATGATGAGCTGCTTCTCTGTGCATTGCTGCTGCTGTAGTGTTTCTGTTTTTGAAGGAGAGTAGAAAGGTGTTAATAAAAGTGGCTAACAAATTATTTTATATATTTTTGTTATTTTTACATCACTGTTTTAATATCTACTTTTTAATTTAATTTCAGTTAATAAGAACTGTACAACAATTTAAGTTTGATAAGAAGACACAAATAGGCTATGTAAAAAAAATCCTTTTGGTCATAATTATACTGGAAGTAAGTCTGCAAATAAAAATCGTAAAAAATCGTAATCGTGAACATAAAATCGTGAATCAAATCGTGATTTAGGTGCATCGTTACGTCTCTAGTTCTACACTTTTGGACTAATACTGGTCCAAAAGACTCCTGCGTACCACCAGTGATGCCCGTTTGGCAACCACTGCCCTGGATCCAGGTATCTACATTGTGCTTTAGATCGAACCCAAAAAGTGTTATATCTTACACATTGTGAGATAGGGACAGTTCCTTTGTGGACGTTTCCTCTCACTGTAGCTCTTGTGGGGTAATTTTACTTCTGCTTATACTTCTATTTTTACTTATTTATACTACTTAATGCTTTAAAACCACTGCTGCTGCTAATAGTACTACTACCACTACTACTATTTCTACTTTTACGACTACTACTTCTACGACTACTATGACTACTTCTACTTCTACCGTTTGACTCACAGTGAAGATGCTGCAGCTGTAAACCTTCACATCTTTCCTTTCTTTGTGATTGCGTTTGAACTCTGAACCCCGCGCCGCTCTGTTCCCGCCTTGTTACCGGGAGAAAGGAGGATTGTGGGATTGATGTTGCCGTGGAAACGAGGCTGTCTCTGATCTGATTGGTGGAAGACAGCTGCTCGGCCGAGGTGAGAAGATGGCTCCTCACAATGAGACGCCATCGATTTCCAGACCGTGACAATGACTGGGTCCAGTTGGCTCCGGCACGACACTGAAAATAAGCTTTCAAAAAGTCTGTGTGCATGTTCTAGGGTGAAAAATACTGTGACTGTTTTGCAATTATAACCAGTTAAGTGGTAATGTCCTCCCCCTTTACACCCTTTTTATTATGTTTTCAAGATTTTAGCAAAGTTTTCTTCATTCCAATAAAGCAGTTTTACAGTCACTGTCGCGTGGTTAAACTGCAGCCACATCTAAATGGTATGGAGTCAATAAAAGGTCAGCTGTAACGTAAATGTAAAAGAGGTATTGTAAACATAAACATAAAACTGTAAACGTAGCTCTGAAATTGTAAACAAAAAACATGATCATAAACTAAAGAAATGGATTGTAAATTGGATTGTAATGGATGTAAAACTTATGTTTACGATACTTTTTTTCATTTATCACTTCACAAGTTACAATTACAATTCACAAGCTACAGTTACGATAAATTTATTTCTGACCCTGTTTTTAATGAAGGTGGGCTCAACGCCCATTGACTGGAGAGACAGGAAGTTGTCATCATTATACGACACCAGCCCAAAACAACCTGATTTTAGAGCTACGTTTACAGTTTTAGATTTATGTTTACGATACTTACAACTTACGTTTACAATACCTCTTTTACGATTACATTACAGCTGACCCTTTATTGACTCCATAAAATGCTAAGGTAAAGAGACCCATTTCTCTGTGATTATTAGTGTTTTTAGAATCTGCACTGTTAGTATTTAAGCTGCTCTGGGCGCTAGCAGTAGCATTAGCCACGACAAAGTGAACAGTGCGGCGCTCGGAGGACGCTTTTTCTTCTATTTTCTGAATTTAATTTGGTTGTTTCTGGCATCGTCCAAAATGTATTAGATTTATCACTTCGCTCTAATACAGTGTATTGGTTTTATTCAAGATAACCACATACTTTTTAAATATTAAAACATACTATTACTGCCAACTTTTCTTCGTGTTTTATTTCTGAACTAATGTGACATCACCTTGGGGGCGGCAGTAGACGCTTGCCCACTAACCTGTTGTTGTGTCCTTGGGCAAGACACTTCCCCCACCTTGCCTGTGTGAATGAGTGAGAGTGTGCGATTGGTGTTGGTGGAAAATGGCCTTTAATATGATTATTATTATTATTACCTGTTTGTGTAACACTCTAAGCCCCACATGCCCTTGGTCGATTATTGCTCTGCTGGGCATGACTTTGGTCGACTTGTTGGACTACAGCTCTTCAAGGACGGGCATCTGGTGTAAAAATGTATTCCAAATTAAACGTATCAGTCAGGTTTTTGTTTGTTTGTTTTGCATGTGACCCCTGAAGGTCAGAGAGCAGCAGAAAGTATCCGTCCTGACCATCACTAGTAGTTTTCATTTTGATATTTCTCAAAAACCTGTTGTCTTCATGTTGTCCCACTCGATACTGAACCAGATTAAAAGTATCTGTAACTCCACACCTCCCACTCGTCTCCCTCCCTCCGTGTTCCCCGCTGCTTCTGTGGGCTGCTCCTGTTTACTTCTCCGAGGCGGCGGAGGTGGGGGGTCCACGTTAAGGCGGTGTAATAAAACTCTGTTCCATCAGAGGCTGAAGTGAGAGCAGCAGAATGTGACTGCCATGAACCAAACAGGAACAGTCCCAACCACACTGGGACGGATCTGAGCCCAGGACAGAGGAGCGCACTACTTTTACTCAGTACTAAAGTAAAGTAAAGTGTTAGGCAGTACTTGATGGGTGACTGTGTCAAACGCTTTCTTGAGGTCTAAAAACACAGCACTGCACAGAGATTCTTCAGAATATGTCGCTTGTAGAAGAGTCACATTCAGCCTCTTTATTTATGAAAGAAATGATCGAATCGTCTGCATCCAAGTCTGGGATCAAACCCAAGACCTTCTTAGCCTGGTGAGCCAGACTCCTACTTTTTTTTTTTCAAAAGCAGGACAGTCAGGTTCCTCTCTCACAGTGAAACGTTTCTCTCCGCTCGATTTGGAGCTGGCCAATCACAGCCATTTATCTGCACCACGTCTTACAAAAACAGAAGCAGAGTGAATGTAATAACTTCTCTCTGATTAACGGCGTTTAGGTCTTTCCTTGGTCTCCTGTTGGTTCTGCTGAAGTCCTCGTTGTTGTTCAGTCCTCTGTGGGATTTTTGTCTTGGTCCTGTTTCCATTTTAACAACAGTAAAGTCCCTCTGACGTCCCACGTAACCACCACATTCAAACAAACCCACTTTTTCTTTCACAAGTCTTTGTACAACTGGATTCTGCTGCTGTCCCCGCTCACAAATAACAACAGAGCTGCTCATAAATATGTTGTATTGTGGTGTTTTATGACAAAACCAGAAGAAACCCCCATGTTTGTTTCAGATACAGGTCAGCAGTGCTCTGCTTACGTCCCACCCTTCGTTTCTCTGATTGGTTACTCCGCCTGTGATTGTTCCTCCTGTGGAAACAAAACTTATGCGAAAGGACCAGACTCATTTCTTTGCATAGAACAGGAAAATAGGACCTTCTGGTTGTGAGGTTAAAACATTCAGAGATCAACACTGATTAAATGTATTACCACTGTGTTTGAAACAGAGGTCCATACACACACTCCCTCCAGCAGTATTGTTAGGGCCATATTTACTAAGACGGGTGCTAAACTGCGAGTGCAGTGAGAAAATATGCGGCCGCTATTAATGGGCGTGTTGCGTGTGAATTACTAAGACAAACTGCGTGGCCGGTGACAGTGCAAACAGAGGGGGCGGAGCTATTTAAACGGAATCATTGCGTGTATTGTTTTGCGTCATGGAAGGTGCGGAAGTGGAACACAAACGGAAGCAAAAATTTAACCAAGAAGAGCTGAAAGTGCTGGTGAATAATTTTTTCATCCTTCATGGCAAATAGATCTGCAAACTCTAACCCTGCGTATTTGTTCATTTCTTCTCCTTCGTCTCACACGAATCACAGCAGCCATCTGTGCAAAAGATTAGCACGTCCTTCTCCAACGAGCTACATTTATACGCTATTTTGGCACGCAAAGTCATGGTGAGCCTTGATAAATAATATTGCGGGCGGTAAATGAATGAATTTGCGTTTTCTCCACCTTCCATTTTGCGCACTCTGGGAAGAACGCCTCAGTTTACAGATTCATTAGGTCATAGAAGCAAAATCTGTTCTGCTCCTGTAAGACTACGCAAATCTCAACTGCGTCTGGGTTTGCTCCAATTTTAGCGCATCTTATTCAGTTAGCAGCACACAAACCTTTGATAAATCTGGCCCTAAGTATTAACAGCATTACTTTTTAAAAGCTTTAACAGATGTATTATAAGCAGACTCCTGCAGTTTCTCCACTGATTCTCTCTGAGGTGAACTCCTGCTGCTTTTCAATTAGCTGCCTCTGCTTCGACATCAAACTCTCACAGGAACAGACGGTGTTTCTAACGACAAACATCGCAACAGTAGAGTCTCCTGTTCACCTGTACATGAGTCTGGGAGGAAGAGGAGAGAACCCAGAGAGAACATGCACATGACACCATCAAGAGCTGGGGATCAAACCCACAACCTCTTTAATGTAAGATAATGAAAATGGAATATTTGGTGAAAACAATGCTAGCCACATGATTACACATAAATGCTTTAATTACAAACTGCTCATTTCTTACAGAAGAGTCTTGTGTTCACTTGGAAAAAAAAAGTTTGGTCATTACCAGAAAAGTTTTAGGAGTAATATTAGTTTTATTCTTAAGAGAAAATTTCTGTTTCTATGACAAAAATATGTCCTTAGTAATGTTCATCAGAAACAGAAGCTCACACTGAAGAGCTGCTGTAACAGAAGCAGAAATGTTCCAGTTATTCACTTTAATAGGTTTATTTTAGTTTATTTATTTATGTATTTATTTCAGGGACAAGGCGCATTAATAAACATTTCTGTAAATTTGCCAGAGTTTGCCAAAAGGCTGTTTTCATCTGCAGCCCATGGGCAGATGAAAAACCTTACCTGAGTACTTTGGTACGTTTTACATGGGATACTTTACTTTTACTTCATTACATTTTAGAGCAAGTATCTGTAGTTTTTACTCCACTACATTTCTGAGTTGGTTTGAAGTACAAAGTAGTTAGAGTTTTGGTTTAAAATCATGTTTTTTGTTGTCCCCTCATTGTAGACACAGAGTACTTAAATATAACAGATGCAGTAAAGTAGTACTGCTTTAGAAACATCAGAATAATAAAGAGCTCAGAGCTCAGCGACAGATTCAGTTTCTTCTCCTGCAGCAGTTTGTTCATTTCATCTGGAATCAGCCAAATCCCTCACATTTAACTCATTCATGAGAGAAATACTTTTACTTTTTTACTTATAAGTACATTTAAGTAAGTACTTTTATACTTTAACTTAAGTAGAAATTTGAAGGGGATACTTTTGCTTGAGTAAATGTTTGCTCCTTTATCTGTACTTTTACTTAAGTAAAGAAATGAAGCAGTTTTTTGTGACTGCAGAGGTTTTACAGATGCAGCAGTGCCCTCTGGGTATAAACAGTGTGATGTGAAACAAGATCTATGTTTGCTGCTTGTGTTCACTTTTGATGATAAAGTGTCTAAAGTTGCAGAGGTTGAGTCATTTAGAGACGGAACTTAGAGATATTTGTATTCAGACTCAATCTGCAGCCTTTTCCCTGAAACAAAGACATTGTGCTCAGGACGAGAGTTGTTTTAGAGGAACGTTAACCTCAGGCTTCCACCGAGCAGTGATGTTAACCATGGAGTCTGTGAGCTTATGCTGCGTTCACACCGGACGCGTTTGAGGCGTCTGGGGCGTCTGGTTTTCATGTTAAGTCTATGTAAACGCGCGTCTAGACATCCTGCGGCGCGAATCAAGCGTCCAGCGCAGCGCGAATCGAGTTTTGACGCGCAAATAGCACTGGCGCGAATTGAGCGTCGACGCGTCTGACACGCGAATCGAGCGTCTGACGCTCTCGACGCCCGAGTTGAAAAATCTGAACTTTGGCGAATATTCGCGGCGCGTTAACCAATCAGAATCTAGCTCCTGCAGTGACGTGGGAGGACGTAGGAAGCAGAGGTCCATCAAAACAATCACGGTGGACTTATCGAAGCTGTCAATCTGAACGTGGAGCTATAAGCTACAGCCTACAGCAGCTCTGCTACTTTTATAAAGACAGCAGTCAAAAAGATAGTAACAAGACATAGAGGGGACCTTAACTTTAGCATGAGCTGAGCTGAGCTCGTTGGATTAGCAGTTACTGTACTTCCCAAAACAGCAGCAAAAACAGTCTGTGCACTGACTGCTAGCCTGGCCTATAACCCGCTAAAACCACTAGAGACCTGCTATTAAACAAGAAAAAACTCTTCCATATCTCCGCTCTGCTGCTGGTGTTGAGTGCCTAAAAACAGCAGTAGTGTCCTGGGGACATGTCCTCGCACCGACCCGGGACACAGGCGAGCAAACCGGCGTGGCCTCAGTTGGATTTAGCCCTGAATGAGCGGCCATTACCCTGGCACAACAGACTCCTCCCATGACGCAAATTCGCGTCTGAACACATTTGTTTTAACGCGCGAACAGAGCAAAATTGGACGCGCGAATGAAGCGTCTGACTTCAAAATGTTCAAGTGTCCTGTCCTAGACCTGAAAGATGTTTCTGCCATGAACATGGGACCTCGGTGTCATCAGCATCTGCAGAATCATCAGGGCACACAGAGGGAGGTCAATAATGTAAAGGGCAAAGAACAGAGGTCCTGAAAGTGACCCTTGGAGAACACCAGTGCACAGACTGAGGGCTGCTGGGTTTGTGGTGCCTGTCTCACAGTAACTGGCTCTGAAGCTGGACTGCACTGGGCACAGGGTAGTGGTGTGGAGATGTTCGGATCATTTGTTTTGCCTCCAGTTTCTCTGCAGTCTTCCTCTGAGGGCAGTTTGCTGATGGCTCTGTGGTTTACCATGGAGTGAGGATCTCTGCTTTTGATTAGGGTTAGGTGCTGGGAAACATACTTTGTGAAATGCACAGATTGATATTTAGTTCAGGCCCAGTTCTGCAGAATCATTAGTTTGTCCAGAGATCTCAGGTCTGTCCTGTAACAATAATAATAACAATAATAATAATGATAATAATGATAATAATGATAATAATAGTTGCTCCTGAAACCCTGGGACAGGCCGTGCAGCTCTGTGCAGCTCACATTTATGTCTGACCTTCTCCTGACCTGGAGGTGTCAGAGAGCTGGGCCTCATGTTGTGTGCTCCTGAAGAACTCGTCATAAAAAGAAAAGTTGTTACAAATCTTTTTTAAGCATTTATTTACAAAAATGCATCCAGCACATGAAGATCTGAGCCACAGTCGACTTCACTCCAGACGTCTTTCTCCTCCTGCGGCGTCTGCTCTCGTCCACATCCAGAGGAATCGCAGGTCATCCTAACACATCTATTATCCTCATGAAAACAGAACTTTTTTAGGTGAATGCAGTAGACTTCTGTAGTTTCTGACACAGTCCCAGTCGTGTGTCACAGTTCACTTCTGTCTAAAACCAGAGGAGTTAAAAAAAGAGTTAAACAGATGTTTATAAATGTGACATGTTCAGCTGAAGTCTGTGTCCTCAGTGAATGAGTGATAGGATCTCACTTCCTCCTCTGACAAGGAACAAAACAGATTCAGGAAGTGGTTTAACTCTGAAGGACAGAGACTTCAATCTTCCTCAGAGTCTGGTTTAACAGAGAAGACTCCCGGGACCAGTTTGGACCAGTTTAAGACCAGTTTAAGACCAGTTTGGGACAAATGGAGGCGTCAGTTTTCCCCGAGGTCCCTGAGCCCAGGACAGAGACTCAGAGAAGAGGCTTTTTCTCTAAGCTCAAAGGTAATGGAACACTGGAGGTTTGTGCTGTGATGAAACCAGAGATAGATCTTTTACTCAAGTATTTTAGGTACAGAGGAAAAATATAATTCACAGAGAAAAAAATACAGTATGCAGTAACTGCGATGAATACTGCGATAGCGATATGACTGAAGATATTTGTGTTTTCTTTTTGACATAAAAAGTTCAATTCAATTTAGGCAGAAATTGTAATCTCTGTTTACTGCTCCAAACTGAACCCAGGTTAAACCAGGACTAAAGTCTAAACACAGAGTAAATGTCAGACAGATGGCCACAGGGGCCACAGGGGCCATCAGGGGCCACAGGGGCCATCAGGGCTGTCGCTGAAGTGGAGGCCCCCCCTCTTTATAACTGAACTATACAAGGGCCCTGAGGCCTGGGACAAATGTCCTGGTTGTCCCCCACTGTCCACTCCTCTGGTGACACATACAATTATGATGACCATAAATTTGCTATGTAATAATAATAATAATAATAACAATATAATACTTTTTGATACTTATAAGATGATACATTAGTCTTATGTATGAACTGGGGAGAGCAGGATTCAAACCAGCAACCTTCCAGTTTTAGCACGACCGCTCTGCTCCTGAGCCACTGCCCTGATGAAGTACGCAGCTCTACCTCAGGGTAGTAGTAGTAGTTCTTTTGTGCAGTACTTTTACTTCTACTTGAGTAAAATGACTGTGAGTTTTGTTTATTTGTGTTACAGAGAGCAGATTCCTCAGGTTTGCCCTGCTCACTTTAGGAGTACTGTGTGTACTACAGGCAGTACTCATTGTCTCTCTACGCCTCAGCAGTGAGTACAAGTACTACGTTTCTTTTTCACATAAATGTATTTCTTAAGTAATAATGTCCAATATTGTTGTTTTGTTTCAGAGTCTTCAGCCCAGGACCCAGAGCTCTCGCTGTCCCAGATCCAGAACTTATGTCCAGATGTGTCCTGCAGCCGCTGTAGTACTCCCTTCAGAACACTACTACAGGAGTACTGCACACTGAAGGCAGAGAGGGACCGCTTACTCGCACAAAGTACTCCTCCAGAAAGTACTCCTCCAGAAAGTACTACTTTCAGTGATAACAAAGACGGTTCAGGATCTGGGTTTTTCTTTTGATTTGGTTTTGAAAAATCCAAAAAATATGCATGTACTAGATTCAGAGCTGAAGGAAGTACTCCAAATGTACAGGTATATTACTGAAGTAAAAGTATTCAACAGAATGATTAGTTTAAAATGTTAAGTTCACTTAAATTAGAAGTACTTTTGAAAGTACTTGTTTGCAATTGCACAGCTAAATATACTACAACTTCTACCACCTACTACTACTACAGCTACTGTTACTACTACTGTTACTGCTGCTACTACTACTACTACTACTAATGGTACTTCTTATGCCAGTGTTACTTTTACTACTGCCACCACCGCTACTACAGCTACTAAGACAATTACTGCTACTACTCCTTCTACTACTACTATTACTACTACTACATGTCAGGCTGTGAGGTGAGTGTACCCATTTATTTAGTACATAAAGTACTACAGTAAAAGTATCCAGTTACTTTCCTCCTGCAGGGTAAAAGGCTGAGGAGCTGAGGTTTTGCAGAAGTGACAAAGAAACTAAAATAAGCTTTAAAATGTATTTTTGTGTAACTAACTGGAAAAACTGTAACAGAAACTGTTGTTTTGATTCATTTTAATCACAAATATATGAACTTTAATAAACTGGATGTTCCATGAACTTTCTGGTCTTCCTCTTTCTTCTGAAATCAGCCAAAGATTAAAGAAGTCTGTTCTTAAAGTGGACAGTTTTGCCGGGGGCAGAGATGACTAAAGAGGTTGGTGCAGAGTGAAAAACAGATTGATATTGTTCCTTTTTACTCCAGTTTTACGCGCACTCCCTCTCATAAACAAACTGCAGAGGAAGAACAACATGAGATCTGCTCCTGTGACTGAGTGAGACTGAGCTGCTGTGACGTAATGAACCTGGTGGATCAATCAAATCTGCACCAAAGCTCTGTTCACACTGCAGGTTTTAATGCTCAATTCTCATTTTTTGCTTAATATTTCTCTTCTCATTTCTCCTCAGTACAGTTTTGATACGACCCTCAGGTTTAGCTTCAGCAGAACTATGACCTCAGCTCCATCATGTGACATAAAAGTCAGAAGAAATGTAACTTGGCCGTTCAGACTGAGGTCACATTATAAAAGATCAGATACGGATCTGATTCAGAAACTCATGGGTCACATTTAAACAAATCAGACTCACGAAAAAATCTGACACAGGTCACATTTGAGCAAAAAAGGCAGTTTGGGCCACTTTTACCTGCAGTGTGAACTGCAGCCTAAGTCTAATAAAGCAGGGGCTTAGACAGATTTTATTGTGCTGTATGTATCTTGGTGAAAACCAGCCTTGTAAGAATGGGAGAACTGACCTGGTGTCCCTGACCAGAGAGGGTTTACGTGACTTAAACAGAGAAGAAATGAGTAAAGTTCCATAGTTCTGCTTTAACTGTGTTCCTTTTGTTATTAAAATAAAAATCCATCATTATCCATCATTATTACTGTGTTAGCCAAATAAAATGTTATATTTATTAACACTTTATCAGCGGCCAAACACAGTCCTGTACAGTGAACTGGAGTCTCTAATGTCCTGGAGTGAATGAGTGAGAGAGTGAATGGTTTTCTGTCAGACTCAGGCTCAAAGTCACTGGGATATTATTCAAAGAGTTTTTCAAAGTATTTTAATTTTCTTTGTAGTAAATTTGTTATGTACAGAAGCGTATCGTGTTCACCTGAAAAAAAAAGTTTCTGTTTTAATGAGAAAAGTTCTGTTTTTATGAGAAAAAATCCTGTTTTTACGAGTAAAATAATTTTCTGTTTTTACGAGAAAAGTTTTGTTTTTACAAGTAAAATAATTTGATGTTTTTATGTGGATAATGGTCCTTATTATCTTGTTCCACTTTTGGGGGGAGAGGAATTCAAAGTCAATCGCAAAGACCTGAGATGTCTGCGCAGAGTCGACAAACTAATGATTATACGTCAATATTACTTAACGAAAGCAGAATCTCCAGTGTCTCAAGCCTGGAGTAAAATAAAACCGTATTAAACGAAGTAGTTGGGACATTTACGCCCTTTCTTTAGCGAGCAACTCTTCAATACGAGCTAAACCTTTACTGGTTGTGATAGACATGAATTTACTTTTGTCATAAAAACCCAAGTTATTTTTACTCATAAAAACAGAACTTTTCTCGTAAAAACGGAACGAATTTTACTCATAAAAACAGAACTTTATTTTACTCATAAAAACAGAACTTTTCTCATAAAAACAGAACAAATTTTACTCATAAAAACAGAACTTTTCTCGTAAAAACAGAACAAATTTTACTCATAAAAACAGAACTTTTCTCATAAAAACAGAACAAATTTTACTCATAAAAACAGAACTTACTTAGCTCATTAAAACAGAAACTTTTTTTTTTCAGGTGAACGCAATACGCTTCCGTAGTTATGAGATTAAAGATTATTTATTTCCTTTTTTTTTTTTTTACATAAAATCTAGTGAAATAAGTAAATGTAACGGGGCGTACATTGATATTGTTATGTTTTTTGTTTAAAGGCAGATTATTACGAAAAAACGCCTGAGAATTAGTCAATGCAATAATAAATAAAGTAAGACTAGAATGTTTTTTTATATCCACATCAGCCTCTTGTGTGAGTGAGGAGGTACCCATGCTGTGACAAAAAGCCTGTTTACATATATTTTTTATTTTCCGTTTGCGTCCAACCCAACCCAGATTGAACTGAAGCCGTGTGGTTGTGAGGTTTTTCAGCTCAGATAAAAAGTTCTGCAGGATCTGGAGCTTTCCCAGCGCCAGCAGTCGACAGAAGCTGAAGTATTTTTACCGAATAAACGTACGAAGCAGCTGCAGATTTCTCTGGGCGTGCAGTGGATGGAGAAGGCCGTACCCTCCTCCACTTCTCCTCATTTATTTCAATCAGTCACACTTTCCCCCGGCCTCAGAGCTGCAGCCGCGTCGTTTACCTCCAGAGAGAGCGCTCTGCATAAATATAAAAACTGCAATACCACACCAGGAGAAAGTACTCAGGTAAAAGTACTGTGCCTTTAAAAAACATTATGTGACTTAAAGAAAACGCTTTCAGGTGAAGAGGGCAGCAGAGTGCACGCTATTTTTGATCATAATCAGAGAAAAAAGAGCTTTTTACTTAAATGTTTTGTCTGATATTTTCCTCCAAAGGTAAAAAAGTCTGTAAGGAATCAGTGGAAACAGAGCTGTGCAGCTTTTTTTTGGATAAATGACTGAGAGCAGATGGATGTAGAGGGCTGGTTGTTGATTGGTCAGTGCTTCCTGGAGTGGGCGGGGCTTTGGGGGAGAGGCGGGGATTCGTGGAAACAACTCCAGGTCTGTTTCTGTCTCTTTAAAACATTTATTTCTGAAAATGTCAAAATCTGTTAGTATTTGAGTTCTTTTGTTCACAGAATCAATAACCAACACTGGTCAAGGTCACTTTTACCTGATTGTACTTAAGTATTCTCTGTAAAAGTAACTTTGGAAGGTCATTGTCCAGGGTGTACCCCGCCTCAGGCCCATAGCAGCTGGGACAGGCTTCCTGCAGCCACTGAAGTAGAAGATGAGGAAGAAAATTAACATTTGGCCGAGCTACGAGCGCATTTCCAATTCTACCATTTATCATCAACACGACTCCCGCAAAATAAAACGATCAATACTCAGTAAAGTCACACATTCTGTGTCTGTTCAGATTACTGTTCCTCTGATGTTACAGCAGCCCATAACCACACTGCTCAGAAACAGATAATCATTCTAGATTTATTAATGTGTGGAAAATTAAAATAAATGTGTCGCTAAGTGCGGCTGCAGAAAAAACACAGTGTGGTTATAAAGCAGGAAAGTGACAAAATACTTTTACTTGAGTACATTTTTTCATAGACACATGAAACCAGGAAGTGCTCCTGAGCGTTTCTAAAGCCCAGACACCGTCACCGGACTCGCTCTGATCATTTCAGCCTTAAACCTCCGTCACTACAAAGCATCAGCTCAGAAATCTATCTGTTAGCTTTATGTTGCTAACAGCTGTGCTAAATAGTCATTTTATGCTCTGTCCAATCCCCAGTGTTGCCAGCAGGGGGCGACAGACTCCTAATCCAAGCGTTCTCTGCAGAGTCACAGTAACAGCTCCCAACAGAAGAGGTTTTCCACAGAAACATTATTTTAAAATAAAACCTGAAAAACTCACTGTTTCAGAAAAACTGAGGGGGAAAAAAAGGACCTTTAAAGTATTTTTTACCGTAAGGGCAAAGTTGGAAGTAGCAGTAGTAGTAGCAGTAGTAGTAGTAGCAGTAGCAGTAGCAGTAGCAGTAGCAGTAGTAGTAGTAGTAGTAGCAGTAGCAGTAGTAGTAGTAGTAGTAGCTGTAGCAGCAATAGTAGTAATAGCAGTAGCAGAAGTAGTAGTAGCAGTAGCAGTAGTAGCAGTAGGAGTAGTAGTAGTAGTAGTAGTAGCAGTAGTAGTAGTAGAAGTTGTAGTATTAGAAATAGTACTAGTAGCAGTAGTAATTTAAGATAAGATAAGATAAGATAAGATAACATAAGAAATAACTTTATTAATCCCGAAGGAAATTTCTGTGCCAGAGGAGCAAAAGACATGAACATACACACACAAAGCATAAACATAAAATAACATTGATTCTATTAATTGAGTAATAGTAAAATAGTATAAAAAGACCATTTTACAAAGTACAATCTGTGTTCCTCCAAATGTAAAGTGGAGCTGATGCAGGTTAAATAATGAATAAATTAATAAATAAGATAAAAAGGCCCAACACAGTTATTACACATTGTACAAGATGGTCTGAGTCACTCCCTCCCCTTACTAAAAGGGGAGGAGTTAAACAGTCTGATGGCCACAGGTAGGAAAAACCTCCTGTGGCGTTCTGTGCTGCTTCTTGGCAGTCTGAGTCTACAGCTAAAAGTACTCTGGTAGGAGACCAGATTATGCAGTAGTAGTAGCAGTAATAGTAGTAGTAGTAGTAGTAATATAATAATTAGCAGTGCTACTATTACTACTTTCTATAACCTTCCTCTAAGTAATAATTTTGTATTTTGTCAGTACTTTAACTCGAGTACAGAGTACTGTGTTGAACATATTTTAGCGTCGTTAGCGTCGTTAGCGTTGTTAGCGTCGTTAGCATCGTTAGCGTTGGTGTGTCTTCATGAACCTGGGCCTCAGGACAGGAAGCTGCTCTCTTGTAGAGATTATGGTTTATGCAAAAACCTGCTCACAGTGGATTAATAATAAATGCATTTAATATGAAAATAAAAAGTAGCCAATATGAAAACATGTTGATTTATAATTATGCACATTCATTAAAGCTCCCATAGTCTGCTTTTTTCAGGCTTTTTGAAACAGTGTTGGACTCTTGTGCATTAGTATTTCATGTTTTATAACTTAAAATAAAGTTTATGTGGAAAATGTCTTCTGTTGTGGAAAATATAAGGAACTGTATTTGTATCAATGAAATTAATGCAAAAATGTTTTTATGAGTAAAACGATTTATTCAGAATTCCTCATTTCTGACTTATGTAATTATTATTTGTAATTATTTTAAAAAATGAATCATGTCATTTATAAATCTGCAGTTTGCTTGTGAACTGTTGAATCTGTATTTGTGCATCGCCAAATTCATGCATTCATCACTTCTGTGCATTTGGATCATTTTGAGACAGCTCTGGATTCATTCAAAAGAAAATGAAAAATGGGGATTTACAGTTTTTATTTAGACAAATATAGTTCCATAAATAAAATTGTTTTGTGGATGAAGGGATAGAGCATTTACCCCTGAAGTAGAGGATCCCAGGTTTGAGTCCAGGTCTGGGCTCTGTATCTTTGCCATTGCGAGATAGGGACAAAGCCGTGGAGCTCTCCCATTCCACTGCAAAAACCATTAATATTCCTTATTTTTTAAACATTTTTTGTTGCCCGTGCTTCAGGGGTCACTGAGCCAAACTGAGCCGAGCTAAACGCTGGCTGTGGGCTCCTGGGGGCCCTCAAACCTCGCCCGCCACACAAACTTTTCCTGTCCTATACAAAGAGTTAGTCTGGTACCACTTTGATAACGTTTTGTTTCTGAGGCGAGAAACAAAACCAATCAGAGAAAGGAAGGGCAGCACCTCTGACCCAAACAAACCACGCTGAGGAAAGTTAGCAGGAGAGTCTGGCTCCTCAGGCTTGGGGCCCTCAGGTCTGCGTCCAGGGCCCAACCTCACTGTTCACTGGAGGGAGAAATGGTCCAGGAGGAGGCAGAAGGAATTGAGGCCTGGAGGAGCTCAGAGGAGACGTCAGTGCTGCGTCAGATTCAGTCTGAGAGGAGCTGAGAGGAGCTGAGGGGAGCTGAGGGGAGCTGAGGGGAGCTGAGAGGAGCTGAGAGGAGCTGAGGGGAGCTGAGGGGAGCTGAGAGGAGCTGAGAGGAGCTGAGGGGAGCTGAGAGGAGCTGAGAGGAGCTGAGGGGAGCTGAGAGGAGCTGAGGGGAGCTGAGAGGAGCTGAGAGGAGCTGATGGGAGCTGAGGGGAGCTGAGAGGAGCTGAGGGGAGCTGAGAGGAGCTGAGAGGAGCTGATGGGAGCTGAGAGGAGCTGAGGGGAGCTGAGAGGAGCTGAGGGGAGCTGAGAGGAGCTGAGAGGAGCTGATGGGAGCTGAGGGGGGCTGAGAGGAGCTGAGAGGAGCTGAGGGGAGCTGGGAGGAGCTGAGAGGAGCTGAGGGGAGCTGAGGGGAGCTGAGAGGAGCTGAGAGGAGCTGAGGGGAGCTGAGAGGAGCTGAGGGGAGCTGAGAGGAGCTGAGAGGAGCTGATGGGAGCTGAGAGGAGCTGAGGGGAGCTGAGAGGAGCTGAGGGGAGCTGGGAGGAGCTGAGAGGAGCTGAGGGGAGCTGAGAGGAGCTGAGAGAGAAGCTGAGAGGAGCAGAGAGGAGCTGAGAGGAGCTGAGAGGAGCTGAGGGGAGCTGAGAGGAGCTGAGGGGAGCTGAGAGGAGCTGAGAGGAGCTGAGGGGAGCTGAGAGGAGCTGAGAGGAGCTGAGAGGAGCTGAGAGCGCGGGAGGAGGTGTGGACCTCACAGCTGATGTGAGCTCAGCGGGTCACGAGAGTGCGGGGCCCCGGCTCACAATCAGTTAATCAATCAACTGAAAATGAAGACGGTGTGCAGCTAAATTGAACTGAACGCAGTCAGGACCTTTCTGATCATGTGGCCCCTTAAACAACCGCATCGAGTGTTTATGTCAGGAGCAGGGGCCAACGTACGACAGAATAAACGCAGACAGAAGACGGACAGAACGTAGCTAACACAGAATAAATGAGCCTTAAGACTTTCATCTTCAGAAAGGCTGCTACCTTCTTTATATTTACCGTATTTTCCAGACTATAAGTCACACTTTTTTCCATCGTCTGGCTCGGGGTGTGACGTATACTCAGGTGTGACTTATATATTAAAATATTTCAGGTGTTGGTTAGAGGGCGCTCTAGGCTTGTGTACCAGCATCTGCTGCACCTGTACCACTGACAATTTAAAATGTAAACATTACCAACAACAACTTAGGCTATAAAGACAACTGAGAAAGAGCGGAATAATTGGAAATGGAACTGATGCTGAGTCTGACGACAGCCACGCAGAGGAGGAAGCGGCGCTTCGTCTACCTCCGGAGTTGGCGGAGTTGTTCAGAAGCGACACCGAGGATGAAGAATTTAAAGGATTTAGCGATTAGGAGTGAGATGGTGAGTTTGGTGAACTTGTTATATTATGTTCTTTATGCTATAGTTATGTGAATAACTTTTAATATATTACGTTAACATACGAGACACCTATTCAGTTCGTTGTTTATGCTTCATGTAGCTGAATAACCATCAATGTGTTACGTTAGCATAGCGCACACCTATTCAGCTGTTGTTCTCTATTCTATTATTACTATAACTTGCCTTTCAACATGAAATGTCTGTTCTTGGTGTCGGATTTTGTAAAATAAATTTCCTCAAAAAATGCGACCTATAGTCCAGTGCGACTTATATACATTTTTTTCCTCTTCATTATACATTTTTTGGTGAGTGTGACTTTTACTCCGGAGCAACTTATAGTCTGGAAAATACGGTAAGTTTTATTCTTGTTTTTATTTACTTCTGTGGCACCTTGAGAATTCTCTGTAATGGTAAAGTGCATTACATATAAAACAAATGATTATTATTGTCATTATTGTTATATAAATACTCAGATGTCCCCTGTCTTCTTCGTTCTGATGCTGGGGTTGGGTCTGTACCTAATGAAGTGGCCACTTACTGTAAATCCAGTTAACAACAGAAAGTGGAGTAAACAGTAAACTGCAGTGTGCTTTAATAATCCCACGCGTTGCCAGAACCCATGAGCGAAAACCAGCTTTGTGAGATTGATTTACATGCAAATGTTTCACTCACTCGTTGAAAATGAAACTGTATTTTTATTATTCTGCCCCCCTCCGGACGCAGCTGTGCAAATGAAGTGGAGTTTTGCTGCCGCCGCCGCCGCCGCCGCCGCCGCCGCCGCCGCCGCTGCCGCCGCCGCTGCTGCTGCTGCAGGAGGAGACAGAGGAGCACAGAGCTTCCCTGAGGGGCCAGGGCTAAGCTGAGAGAGACTTAATAAACCACTGCTTCCTCCTCTGCTCCCTGCTGAGGGAGAGGAGGAGAGGGGGGAATGGGAGGAAGGTTTGAGAGTTTAGGATCAGCAGAAAGCAGAGCAGAAGTTTCACTCACGGTGTTGGTTTAAAAGGCGGAGCTAAAATCAGCCGTTTGTTTATTGTTTAAACTCTCCCCAGGTCCAAAGCCAGTTCAGAACATTATTATTTTTAAACTCACGCAGAGTCAGAGTCTCGTCTGCAGAACAGATCCCTGGTTTGGTTGTGAACGTAACAGCTCTGACCTCTGCTCCTGACCCAAACAAATGCATCAACTCCTGTTCTACTCATAAATACATCATTGCCTTTTACTCTTTAAAGCTGTAACTTTGCTGATTTCTTCAGTTTTGGTTGCAGTCATCCCTCGGTCTCTGAAACTGTTTCATGAGGAGGAAAAGTTGCATATTTCTGGGTCCTGGGTTAGAGCCCAGACGCAGAGGAGCAGCAGAATTTAAGATTGTTGTGCAGTTACCATTAAACTACATTTTTACTATTATTTAAGTAATTTTATTGCCTAGTACTACTTTTGTTGAATACTTTAACGTGTACTTTAATGAGTACTTCCTCCACCTTTGCCCTTCCTGCACTGTAAAAAGTTAAAGTAACACTGTCAGTGAACACAGGGTCCTTATCTGTCGAGGGTTAAATCTTTACTCTAGTGTTAATATTTCAGTGTTAACATGAACACAACATGACTCTGGGGAACAATGCCACACATGACCTGATGTCTTTGAGAGAAAAAGGACTGCATTCTAATGCACAGTGAGTAAAAACCTCAACTGTTTGATTAGCAGTTTAAACAGTTTCTGAGCACTGCATTTGTGTTGAAAAAATAAATAAAACTAGTATCAAGAAATTAAAAAGGGTGTTTTTTTTGGAGCTAAATAAAAAAAATGTATCAGCTGTACTTAAGCTACAATATATAACATGATCTGTCATGGTACAAACATAAACACAATTTTTTAAAGAAAAAAGAAGTATACAGAGAACACATTTCCAGTGAAGGCAGGAGTCAGTTTCTCTGAGTCATGGTTGCACCATGACTGACGTGGACAGGACCAGGTTATAACTGAAGTTTAACTACAGCTCAAGGGGTTTTTGTTTGATAATTTTCTTCAAAAAACACTACGTTCATAATTTTATGACATTATTTTTAACAACAGATCAGTCAGCTTTTCCCCAGCAATGTGATGTTTCTTAAAGTGACATTAAAGAAGAAACTGTTTCAATCACTGCCCAATAAACGATGGGAGTGAGTGCATTAGAATGCAGTCCTTTTTCTCTCAAAGACATCAGGTCATGTGTGGCATTGTTCCCCAGAGTCATGTTGTGTTCATGTTAACACTGAAATATTAACACTAGAGTAAAGATTTAACCCTGGACAGATCAGGACCCTGTGTTCACTGACAGTGTTACTTTAACACTGGACTTTTTACTGAGAACGTCCCCTAATCTGTTTTTTTTTTCAGCCTCCTCTCTCCTATCATCTGATTTGGCAGGTTTTTACACCAGATGCCCTTCCTGTTACTACCATCCATGCAGTGTGACTGGAGTAGGTAACATGGGTGAGGTGTCTTGCTCAAGGACACAACAACAGCATGCACTGGGTTGAGCATAAATGGCACTGCCTTCAGTTCCGGCTCCACTCTCGCACTTCACTTCATTAAAAGTCTCCCTTTTTGTTAAATCCACGGAGCTTTTAACGCTGGAGAAGTGTTTTGTCTCATTCCCAGGTGTTTGAGTGATCCTGTATGCTGAGGCAATGCCCTTCTCAAAAGCAGAAAACGCTCGGTCTCACCAACACGTGTGTCTGTAGAGGGCTGTAGTCAGAGGAAGGCCTCAGAAACCACACTGTTTGCAAAGATCTCTCAGCTGCAGGTAAAGTGGGCGGGGCCAGCTCGACAAAATGAAAGCACCAGCTCCCCAAGCATAATATGGGACCTTTAAACATTTGTCTTTAACTCTCTACTTTGGTTTTTCCGACTGACTTTGTGTGTTTTTTGTGCAGTCGTCCCTCGCCGCTGCTCCCAGAGAAACGGCTCGGTCTAATCCATCAGCGTCTCTCTCTTTATTTAATCCTCCCTGAAGTGAATTAAAGTGGAAATTGAATTAGGAGCTTTTCTTGTCCAACAAATAAAACAGATTTAGACCAAAGTATCTGATAAAACGTGTTCTTCTCTTCCTCCCGACACAACCTCACAAGTTTAATCTCTCTCCAACACGCTGAGTTTGATGTTTAATTAACCGTCGGCTTTACAAAGAGAAAAGGAAATGCTGATGGATACCTGGGCTTTCTGTCCAAACCTGAGTCTGATGCCCCGGACTCAGAGGAGATAAGGCCCAGTGCTGGGGATATTCATTTACATAAGAAGTACTTTTGGGACTGACCAAAGTAATGTCCAAGATCACAATCTCTCACATTAACAAAACAGGCAGATGTACATTTATTTATCTTTTATATGAAGTAATGAGGAACAACGCTGGTTTAGATGAGTTAGTGTTAAACATAACTGCAGTGTTTTAATGACCCTGCTTTCTTTTCAAAAGCAGGGGAGTAAACCTAACCCACAAGTCAACAACATCTGTACAACATCTGCACAACATCTGTACATCTGCACAACATCTGTACATCTGCACAACATCTGTACAACATCTGCACAACATCTGCACAACATCTGTACATGTCTATTGTCACTGTCACCGCCTATAACCCAGGAACACTCCGTCTTTAATTCAGCAAATTACCAGTTAAATATGTATCATTACTGCTCAGACAGGTGGCCCCTTCCTCACCTCCTCACCCCTTCACCTCCTCACCTCCTCATGACTCTGTCCCGATGCAGCGGTGAGGAGCAGCCGTTAACCTGGAGCGCTCCTCCCTCCGGATCATAACTCTCTAAAAAACTGCTTCAGACTCGGACTTTTGTGTTCAGAGCTGGAGACGCACAGAGGAGCTCCTGATGTGAAGGAGACTTCTCTCCTCCTCTCTCCTCTCTCTACTCCTCTCCTCCTCTCTCTCCTCCTCTCTCCTCTCTCTACTCCTCTCCTCCTCTCTCTCCTCCTCTCTCCTCTCCTCTCCTCCTCTCTTCTCCCCTCCTCTCCTCCTCTCTCTCCTCCTCTCTCCTCTCTCCCCTCCTCTCCTCCTCTCTCTCCTCCTCTCTTCTCCCCTCCTCTCCTCCTCTCTCTCCTCCTCTCTTCTCCCCTCCTCTCCTCCTCTCTCTCCTCCTCTCTCCTCTCTCCTCTCTCTCCTCCTCTCTCCTCTCCTCTCCTCTCTCCTCTCTCCCCTCCTCTCTCCTCTCTCTCCTCCTCTCTCCTCTCTCCCCTCCTCTCTCCTCTCCTCTCTCCTCTCTCCTCCTCTCTCCCCTCCTCTCTTTTCCTCTCTCCTCTTTCCCCTCCTCTCCTCCTCTCTCCTCTCTCCCCTCCTCTCCTCCTCTCTCTCCTCCTCTCTCCTCTCTCCCCTCCTCTCTCCTCCTCTCTCCTCTCTCTCCTCTTCTCCCCTCCTCTCCTCTCCTCTCTCCTCTCTCTCCTCCTCTCTCCCCTCCTCTCTCTCCTCCTCTCTCCTCTTCTCCCCTCCTCTCCTCTCCTCTCTCCTCTCTCCTCCTCTCTCCCCTCCTCTCTCCTCTCCTCTCTCCTCCTCTCTCCCCTCCTCTCTCCTCCTCTCTCCTCTCTCCTCCTCTCTCCCCTCCTCTCTCTCTCTCTCCTCCTCTCTCCTCCTCCCTCCTCCTCTCTCCTCTCTCCTCCTCTCTCCTCTCCCCTCCTCTCTCCTCCTCTCTCCTCCTCTCCCCTCCTCTCTCCTCTCCTCTCTCCTCTCTCTCCTCCTCTCTCCTATCTCCTCTCTCCCCTCCTCTCTCCTCCTCTCTCCTCTCCTCTCTCCTCCTCTCTCCTCCTCTCTCCTCTCCTCTCTCCTCCTCTCTCCCCTCCTCTCTCTCCTCCTCTCCCCTCATCTCTCCTCTCTCCCCTCCTCTCTCCTCTCCTCTCTCCTCCCTCCTCCTCTCTCTCCTCCTCTCTCCTCTCCTCTCTCCTCCTCTCTCCTCCTCCTCTCTCTCTCTCCTCCTCTCTCCTCTCCCCTCCTCCCTCCTCCTCTCTCCTCCTCTCTCCTCTCTCTCCTCTGTCCTCCTCTCTCCTCTCCCCTCCTCTCTCCTCCTCTCTCTCTCTCTCTCCGCCTCTCCCCTCCTCTCTCTCTCCTCTCTTTCTCTCCTCCTCTCCCCTCCTCTCTCCTCCTCTCTCTCTCTCTCCGCCTCTCCCCTCCTCTCTCTCTCTCCTCCTCTCCCCTCCTCTCTCTCTCTCCTCCTCTCTCCTCTCTCCCC
Source organism: Bostrychus sinensis (assembly GCA_020698575.1). NCBI lineage: Eukaryota > Metazoa > Chordata > Actinopteri > Gobiiformes > Eleotridae > Bostrychus > Bostrychus sinensis. The sequence goes on along the minus strand of CM036241.1, from coordinate 2,154,171 downwards.
TCCTCTCTCCTCTCCTCCTCTCTCCTCTCTCCCCTCCTCTCCTCCTCTCTCCTCCTCTCTCCTCTCCTCCTCTCTCCTCCTCTCTCCTCCTCTCTCCTCCTCTCCCCTCCTCTCTCCTCCTCTCTCTCCTCTCTCCTCTCTCCTCCTCTCTCCTCTCTCTCCTCTCTCTCCTCCTCTCTCCTCCTCTCTCCTCCTCTCTCTCCTCTCTCCTCTCTCCTCCTCTCTCCTCCTCTCCCCTCCTCTCTCCTCCTCTCTCTCCTCTCTCCTCTCTCCTCCTCTCTCCTCTCTCTCCTCTCTCTCCTCTCTCTCCTCCTCTCTCCTCCTCTCTCCTCCTCTCTCCTCCCTCCTCCTCTCTCCTCTCTCCTCCTCTCTCCTCTCTCCTCCTCTCCCCTCTCCTCTCCTCTCTCTCTTTACTCTCCTCTCTCTCTCTCCTCTCTCCTCCTCTCCCCTCTCCTCTCTCTCCTCTCCTCTCCTCTCCTCTCTCTCTGTCCTCTCTCTCTCCTCTCTCCTCTCTCTCTCTCCTCTCTCTCCTCTCTCTCCTCTCTCCTCTCTCCTCCTCTCTCCTCTCTCCTCCTCTCCCCTCCTCTCTCCTCTCTCTCCTCCTCTCCTCCTCTCTCTCCTCTCTCTCCTCCTCTCTCTCCTCTCTCCTCCTCTCTCCTCTCTCCTCTCTCCTCCTCTCTCCTCTCTCTCCTCTCTCCTCTCTCCTCCTCTCTCCTCTCTCTCCTCTCTCCTCCTCTCTCCTCTCTCCTCCTCTCTCTCCTCTCCTCTCTCTCCTCTCTCCTCCTCTCTCCTCCTCTCTCCTCCTCTCTCCTCTCTCCTCCTCTCTCCTCCCTCCTCCTCTCTCCTCCTCTCTCCTCCTCTCTCCTCTCTCCTCCTCTCCCCTCCTCTCTCCTCTCTCTCCTCCTCTCCTCCTCTCTCTCCTCTCTCTCCTCCTCTCTCTCCTCTCTCCTCCTCTCTCCTCTCTCCTCTCTCCTCCTCTCTCCTCTCTCTCCTCTCTCCTCCTCTCTCCTCCTCTCTCAGATGTAGCAGCTGTAATAGGGCCCAGTGGGAGGTGTCCGTGTGCAGAGTGAAGCTGTAGAGCCACAGTTACAGTAACGAGGCGAGTGTCAGGTTCTGCAGTAACGAGCTCCAGCTCCAGCGCTGACGACAGCAGCAGCAGCAGCAACAGCAGGACGTCAGCAGCAGCAGCAGCAGCAGGACCTCAGCAGCAGGACGACAGCAGCAGCAGCAGCAGCAGCAGGACGACAGCAGCAGCAACAGCAGCAGCAGCAACAGCAGGACGTCAGCAGCAGCAGCAGCAGCAGGACGACAGCAGCAGAACAAACTCCTGCTCGCTGCTGGTTGTGCAGGAAACCAAAACTCTGGAACAATCAGGGTCAAACTGTGACGACTGCAGACGCCGGGGTCAGACCTGCAGCTCCTGTGGGGGGCTCCCGGTCACAGAGGAGAACCAGAGGCAGGTGAGGCAGGTGTGTGGCAGGTATGAGGCAGGTGTGAGGCAGGTGTGTGGCAGGTGTGAGGCAGGTGTGTGGCAGGTGTGAGGCAGGTGAGGCAGGTGTGAGGCAGGTGAGGCAGGTGTGAGGCAGGTGAGGCAGGTGTGAGGCAGGTGTGAGGCAGGTGTGTGGCAGGTGTGAGGCAGGTGTGAGGCAGCTGTGAGGCAGGTGTGAGGCAGGTGAGGCAGTTGTGAGGCAGGTGTGAGGCAGGTGTGAGGCAGGTGTGAGGCAGGTGAGGCAGGTGTGAGGCAGGTGAGGCAGGTGTGTGGCAGGTGTGAGGCAGGTGTGAGGCAGGTGTGAGGCAGGTGAGGCAGGTGTGAGGCAGGTGTGAGGCAGGTGAGGCAGGTGTGAGGCAGGTGTGAGGCAGGTGTGTGGCACACACATACATACATCCTTACATACCTACACACATACATCCTTACATACATACACACATACATTCTTACATACACACATACATACTTAAATACACACATACATACATCCTTACATACATACACACATACATTCTTACATACACACATACATACTTAAATACACACATACATACATCCTTACATACATTCATACATACTTAAATACACACATACATACATCCTTACATACATACATACATACTTAAATACACACATACATACATCCTTACATACATTCATACATACTTAAATACACACACACATACATCCTTACATACATACACACATACATACATCCTTACATACATACACACATACATCCTTACATACATACACACATACATACATACTTACATACCTACACACATACATCCTTACATACATACATACATACTTAAATACACACATACATACATCCTTACATACATACACACATACATTCTTACATACATCCTTACATACATACACACATACATCCTTACATACATACACACATACATACATACATACATACATACATACACACATACATCCTTACATACATACATGCATACATACTTACATACATACTTACATACATACATACTTATATACATACATATTTACATACATACATACATCCTTACATACATACACACATACATCCTTACATACCTACACACATACTTATATACATACATATTTACATACATACATACATACATACACATACATACTTACATACATACAAGTTTGTTTTCAAAGACTTTTGACAGAGTTTTGTAAATTTAATGAGTTTAATTTAATTTAATAAAATATACATTTAAAATGTTTTTAAGTGTATTTTTCAGTAAAATTGTAACAGAAGTTTTTATTGTTATATTTTTTATAATTTATTTTAAAGAAAAAATGTAGAAGAATTTGTATTTACAATAAAAGACGTCCAGAAGAATCACCAGGTGTGAGTGAGGGGTGTAAGGAAAAGCCCAGGTGTGTGGCTGTGATGTTAATGTTCTCATCACATCAGAACACAGTGGTTATGGTTCTTCTCTGAGCCGTCACTGGGGCAGAGGCTCGATGACAGGAGCCACACTCGGAGCCAATTAGCATCTGAAGACCAGCGCTGACCTCTGACCCCGGCTTTACTGAGTGGAGACGTCTTTTTGTTCATTAAATTTTGTGTGCTGCGTTCACCGCTGTCTGCAGAGTTACACAGCGGAGCGCACGGAGCTCTAATTACTACAGGGTTTGAGTGTTTTGACATTTAGGAAAAAAGGAGCTGACGGTGTTTCAGAGATGTTCGTCTGCAGTGTGTTTGAGTTCCTGTCGTCTTTCTCTCATCTGGAACCAGTCTGGGCTCTCTCCTCTGACCTCTGACCTCTGGCATCAGCGGTTCACCACAGCACTGCCGCTCACTGGATATTATTTTCTCGTTTTGGTGTAAAATCTCTATGCGGTTGTTTAAGGCCACAACCACTAGGGGGCCACACGATCAGAAAGGTTCTGACCGCATTCAATTTAGATGTCTTCATTTTCAATTACTAGTGGCATTTGTGAAGTTAAGGTAACATTTTAGTGTTTGTTTGTGATTTATTCCTATTTATTCTTCAAAATTATTTATTTATTGGTTAATTTGCTAAAATAGACCTTGTTCAAATAAAGTGAGAGATTGTTTAGGGCCACCAAAAGCCAAGAGCCGGCCCTGCAAACGGGTTTTGGGGTCGTCTTCTTAACCTGGAGCAGTAGGAAGACAGCTATTGAATATTTCTACATTTAGCTTTGCGTATTACCATTAAACTTATATTTTGATGTACTACTGCTAAGGTTAATAACGCTTCAACATTAGTAATAATAATACTTTGATTTTATGTGATGTTTTTCTTCTTTCACTCTAAGGTCGCTCTACTCTTAGGTGCATTCCAAATATGGCACAAATAAGGAGCTTGCTACAAAGTTATCGGACCCAAGGTTGCAGGGGGGGCTCCTGTCGATGGTGGGAAGACTCTGCAGAAACTGAGAACTTTTTGTGGCCCTGCCCTATGCACAAAAAAGTTACGTTTGGAGGCGCTCTCTGTTTATTGCACCTGACAAACAGGAAATAAATAAGACTGAGCTCGTAGCGTGTGCTAAAGCTGGGGACACACTTCACGATTTTTTGCCCGATTTTATAACGATTCCCAGTTGTGCCGAGTCTGTTCCAGTCAACACCAGCTGCAGGGAATCGTAATCACCAGTCGGCCCTGAAATCCGTTAGTGTGTGATGTTCAAAGACTCGAGTCGGCGCAAAAACCCGACCTGACGTCAGTCGCAAGCAATCAAACACCGACTCTGGACCACACTCCTGTAGTGTGGGACGTTTACATCCAACTGGGAATTCATGGCGTCCAGCGGCCGATGAAAAACAGTTGGGACACAGGAAATAGCGTCAGAGAACGAAGACGAAGCAACAGGAAGCGGCAGGAAAATATAAGCGGAAATTTGAAGAAGAAGAAAACATAAACAATCATGGCAAACACCGAAGAAAGTTGAGTGCTACCCAAGCGAAACTGGATACATAGTAGAGGTAAGATCGGGCCTAAAAAAATCCAGCCCGACCCGACCCAGGCCCGCAGGTATTAAAGCCCAACCCAGCCCGAGCCCGACCAATTAACTTGATTTGCAGGCCCGAGCTCGAAGCAAACCCGAAATTTCAATTTATCCCATAGTATTTTTGGCAGAAAAAAACGCAAGATTTCTTAAGGTTAAAATAATCTACATATTTTTATGATCATGATAAATGCATTTGCACAACGAAATAACGCTGGAACACAGACAAAGAGAGTGAAAGAGAGATCTTGATGCGCACTCGCTTAATTACGCGGAGAAATACTGCAGCCTCACTCTTACCGGCGGTGCGTGTTTGCCTTTTCAGTTCCTGTCTTAAGTTTATCCTTGACTTCTTGCTGCTCCATATCAGGGAGACCTAAACAAAATAGATGCGGACTTGCGGAGGGAAGATTACATTCACGACACGTGCGCAAAGCGTGCCCTGGCTCTGCGCTTCCTGTTTAGTAGTCAGGGGCGGACTGGGACTGAAAAACAGCCCTGGAATCTGCCCAGTCCCCCCCCCCCCCAAAAAAAAAAAAAAAAAAACAACTTTACAAAGTTGTCTTGGATTGTATAAAGCAAAAAGCACAATTTCAATTAGAAGTTGTTTATGATAGTAAACTAAAAATCAAAAATCTTTAGATCTTCTAAAGTCGTTTGTGATCGTATTAATTAAAAAAATATAATTTCAAGACTTTAGGAAATTGTTTATGGGTCTCAACCTGGGTAAACAATATAAAATGTAGAGTTAATTAAATGTCAGAGAGGTCAATATGTAATCTACTTCATCCCTTTTCCTATCAAAGCTTACCTTTAGATTCATACAGGGACATCACTAGGGTTTAGACCTGATTAGGTCCTGGTTTAGACCTGGTTTTGTACAGGTTTAGTCCCGGATTTGAATCTGATTTGATCCTGGCACAGACCTGATTAAGACCTGGTTTTGTCCCTGTTTAGACCTGGTTTAAACCTGGTTTAGCTATAGTTTTGGACAGCGTATACCTATTTTAGTTAGGGTTTAGTCTTGGTTAGACCTGGTTGTGTCCTGTTTTAGATATAGTTTAGTCCTGGATTACACTATGACTTATTATTGGAGGGCTTGGGAACATCCCTGGATTTAATTCACATTAGATATAGTTGCAACAGTAGGTTTAAAAACTGTCATCTGGACTTGGTTTTAAAGTTGAAGACGTTTCACCTTTTATCCAAGAGGCTGGTAAGAGAGCTCTCTTTAAAACCAAGTCCAGATGACAGCTTTTAAACCTATGATTGCAATGGAATCAGCCTGGATGACTGAGTCTTCACAGCCATATTAGATATAATATTATTCTTATTATTCATATTGTTACTGTTGTGATAGTGTTTTAGAGCTATGTATAGGAAGTGGAATAAATATGTCATAGCCTAAATAGCTATGAAAGCCCTGTGTTTCATACAGTAAGCTATACTCACCACTTGCTCTGTACAAGGCTCTAACTGAGGTAAAACTTCATCTGGTTCTGTGGGCCCCTGAGCCTGAGCAGCGCTGGGCCCCCACCAGCGCACACTCCTTCATTCTCATGTTGTGCTGTACTGGTGGATGTGGCTTTAGCACTGCTGCTGTCAAACACTTCTGTTATATTTTTACACTTGGACGCCTCACATGCAAGCGACTTAAGCTTTTTTTCCCTGACTTTCTCTGCTCCGCCCTTCTCCTTTCGTTTTATTAACCGTTTTTTATCCATGACGTAAACGCACGGCAGCCTCTGCTCACGCGCCACCGCTGTCTTCATGGCCGCCTGTCGGCGGACTTGCGGACTTGTTCGAGTGCCTGACTGCATTGAGTGGCTGCAGCTGTTCTTTCTTCTTCTACTCTGCTGTTGCGCATCTGCGCGGCTGCGCCCTCTCTGGTCTGGTTGTGTTGTGTTTATGGAGTCAATGTAAAACGGCCCACCGGCCGTCTCAGCGACCGGCCGTTCTGTGATCCTCCAGAATGCACAGATGGCCAGTCCGCCCCTGTTAGTAGTAGTTATATAGCAATTACCTTACAGCACCTTCTCTGTTTTAACCATATTATTTATTTATAACAAGTATTCCTTAGTTTAGTATCCACACATCGTTTTAGTATACATTTTTATAAACATATATTTATTAAAAAAGTCAGCGAGAGAGAAGCCCAGCCCGACCCGACCCGAACATAATGATTGTCATTTTAGTCCCTACCCGACCCGAATTTCGGGCCGGGTCGGGTTCGGACTCGGGCTCGGGCTTAAGATCTTATCTCTAATACATTGCCCTTTTTTCTCTTTCCTTTTTCCAAACAGAGAGCTATGCACACAAATACAACAGCGACCCAGGGAGCTCCATGTTTGTTTACCGTTTAGTTCTCGCGAGTTCCCCGCAAGCGTTTGTTTGGCATCAGTTGCAGTTACAGATCTTGCAGTGTGTGAGGCGCAGTCTTTCAGTCGTCAGAACTAAATCTGCTGAAACCAGTCGTTAGTGTGAGCTCCAAGTCTTTTCAGGATCTGTAACCACTGAGAAAATCCTGGAGTGTGTCCCCAGCTTAACGGAACTCCAGCCCAATCTGCACAAAACATAACGCACCATGTTAGAAAACTGTCGCCCGTTGTTGTCGTAATAAAACTATGTAACTAAATCCTGTGTGTCCTCCGGTCTGATGCTCGGGTTTGTCTTCGTCGCAGGACTAAAGTCAGCTGCGTCTCTGAACGGAGCGTTTTATTTGCTCTCGTTAGGTGAAGATGGAAAGCAGCGTGTTGTTAATAAAATGTATTAAGAAACAAAATATTAAAAAAACTTCCTATGCTCCTCGTCAATATTAGAATTAAATGTCCGTGAAGAAATGCTGCTGCTGCTGCTGACACATTATTTTTAATTATCTCCGTCTGACTCTGGAGTGAGGCTCAGGCTCTGAGAGGAAGCTGCAGGATTCACTTTTCTATTTGTTTTAATAAAGGCGAGACGCTGCAGGTGAACAGGGAACATTTTTAAACTCACAGATATCAGTGTGAAACTTTTCCTGTAGATCACTGACATAAAGATACTAATGAAATGCATTATTATTATTATTATATGTGTAAAAATGTGCAATATTACACTTTTTGAAAAACAAAATGTGAATAATGAACAGAGCCGGGTTTAAATTTGTTGTTCCATTAAAAGGCTTTTACAGAGGGAGTTATGGATCTGATTCTGTCTTTTAGCAAATTACTGACAACAGCCTTAAAAAGTAACATTTTTGCCTGAATAAAATGATCAATAAATCAGGCTAAGGATAATATATCAACAAATCTTTCTGTAAAAGTCTTGGACATACTGTTAAATACAAAACTGGAGATTCTGGCGCTGCTGGACTGAGGTGGAGCTTTCTGACTCTGAGTGGAATAAAAACTTATTTTGAAAAACACTCCCTTTGAAATTAATATTTCCACATGAACACAAGTGACTAAATGTATTTCAAAAACTCCTCCATGTGTAGTTGTGACATTTTCTTTTTGTCTTAAAGCCTCATGTTCAGGAACAAACTGGACCAAAACTACGGCGTCAGTAAAGGGTCAGCTGTAACGTAAACGTAAGCTGTAAGTATCGTGAACAATAAAACTTATTCTTTTCATTTATCACTTCACAAGTTACAATTACAACTCACAAGCTACAGTTATGATAAATTTATTTCTGACCCTGTTTTTAATGGGGGTGGGCTCAATGGGCTCAACAAAACTGGAGGTGGCATTATTAAATGTTTATCGCTATTCATTGATGAATCAAATCAAACAGATCTCGCTCTCTCTCTGATGAAAAATGTATAAATAAAATAATAAACCTCTGAAGATGAACGATTGTCTCCCACTGCGGTGAACCATGCGACTTTGGCTTCTGTTTATTGAGAGGGGGTTGGGCCGGTGTCATAATGATGACAACTTCCTGTCTCTCCAGCCAATGGGCATTGAGCCCACCTTCATTAAAAACAGGGTATTATTATTATTATTAGGTAAGGAATTTATTATTATTTTTATTATTATTATAATTTATTTATTTGTTATTTTTATTATATTTTTTAAATTATTATTATTATTATTATTATTATTATTATTATTATTATTATTATTATTATATATTTTTTTTACATCAGTACATATTCATATCTGCATATATATTCATATTCATATTATTATATACTTCTGTTATATGTTGTTTGTTCCTTGTAAGTCATAATATTGTTTTGTTTGTCTCATGTCTTATGTATTACATGTAGGTACGTCTGCACCTGTAAATAAAAATAAAAAAAACAGGGTCAGAAATAAATTTATCGTAACTGTAACTTGTGAAGTGATAAATGAAAAAAAGTAGCGTAAACGTAAGTTTTATGTTCACAATCCATTTCTTTAGTTTATGATCATGTTTTTTTTTTTTTTTTACAATTTTAGAGCTACGTTTATATGTTTATGTTTACGATACTTACAACTTACATTTACAATATCTGTTTTACGTTTAGGTTACAGCTGACTCCGTACAAAACCTGGAAACTGAAACAAACGAGTTTCCCTGAAGCGTCCTCCTTTAACTCCTCAGCGTTTGACTGCTGTCAGCTCAACTTTTACTTTTACTCTGAGAACAATTCTTCACACACATCTTATAATCAGGAGGAAAGTAACATGAGAACTTTACTTTTACTATTAAATATTGTATGTGTTGTACTTTCTGGATACACCTAAAATATATTTTACAATAAGTGCATTTTTAAGAAGCAAAAGAAATGAGAAAATGTAAAAAATGTCAACTTTAATATATATATTTTTTGGCATAAGTGAGTCGAATGTCTTCCTTGCAGTTGGGTGTCTAGGTTAGAGCCAGGACTGGCAGAAGTAGGCACAAAGTAGTTGCAGTAGTGACAGTAGTAGTAGTAGTAGTAGTAGTAGTAGTAGTAGTAGTAGTAGTAGCAGTAATTTTACTTTAGTGAAGATTTTCAGTCTTACAGATCTTGTTATTGGAAGATTTTCTGTAACTAAGTCCTCAGAGAGCACAGAGCTGCTCCAGGGCACTGCCAAACCAGGGACCTTATAGTTCAGGGGTAAATGCTCTCTCTAATTGTTTCCCCCGGGCGTGTGCTGACCTTTACTGAAAACCTCATCAAAATACAACCAACATAATGAGCTATGTCACTAACAGACCGACAAACAAACCGACGCCTGCCAAACCTCCAGAGCTAACCCAAACACTCATTTACTAAACAAACAAATCACAGCAGGGCCTCAGGCATCGACCAGCGGCTAAACCGCGGTAAAGCCTGGTTACTCCACGAACACGACTCTCCTCATGAAACACGAGCTGCTGCAGGAGGAGACGCCCCAGGAGGCTTTCACAATATTAACGTTGGTTAAGCTGGGGACACACGACACGATTTTTTTGCCCGATTTTATGACGATTCCCAGTTGTGCAGAGTCTGTACCACTCAACACCAGCTGCAGGGAATCGTAATCATCATCATCGGCCCTGAAATCCGTCAGTGTGTGATGTTCAAAAACTCGGCTTGACGTCAATTTTAAAGCCAACTCTGGACCACACTCCTGGTGTCCAGCAGCCGATGAAAAACAGCTGATGGGACACAGGAAATAGCGTCAGAGAACGAAGACGAAGCAACAGGAAGCACCAGGAAAATATAAGTGGAAATCTGAAGAAGAAGAAGAAGAAGAAGAAGAAGAAGAAGAAGAAGAAGAAGAAGAAGAAGAAGAAGAAGAAGAAGAAAACATAAACAACCATGGCAAACACCGAGGAAAGTTGAGCGCTACCAAAGTGAAACTGGATACATAGACATTTTTTCTTTTTCCTTTTTTCCAAACAGAGAGCTGCCACACAACGGCAGCAGCGACCCAGGTAGCTCCATGTTTGTTTACCATTTAGTTCTGGTCAGAGTTTGCTGCGTTTGGTTGGCGTCAGTTGCGGCCTCAGCAGATCTTGTAGTGTGTGAGGCGCAGTCTTTCAGTCGTCAGAACTAAACCTGCTGAAACCATATAATAAAAATGTGTTAAACTGTACATCTTACCATAAAATACTTTCTTTTTCACAGTAAAAAACTGGCAACTGTGGTTGCCAGAATTCTACCGTAAAAAATACAGAGTAACTTTTTTACTAACAATTCAACTTATGAGTCAAAAATGTAAATAAATATTAATACAATATTTAGACCTAACATATAAATCAATAACTGTTTAAATTTCCAGTGAAATAATCATTTAACATAACACAACTGTAACTTTAACACAGAAATACACTTATTTTTTTCAGAAGATGACAGTTCAGACGGAGCGATGGTGACAGTAAACTCTCAGTTCGAGGTAAAGGAAGACTATGCAAAGACAGTGGTGTTGTGTGTTTCCAGAGCCTCGTCTCTTTGCTTTAAACGTGTTTTTACTTTCCTTTTTTCTGAAGGGAGCGGAGTGAGAAGTGTGAGTCTGATTACTCTGTGGGATCTGAACGAAACACAGAGAAATGAGGAGACTCACGCTGAGAGACAAAACACCGAGTACTCCCAACAGAAAAACCACACAATCACTGCACAACTACACAATCACTGCCTACTCACACAACAGAACAGAGCTGCTACTACTACTACTACTAATACTACTACTACTACTACTACTACTACTTCTACTGCTGTTATTATTATTAAAATGTCCTTCTTCTCTTTCTCCCATGTTCTAATGTTGTTCCTCATCAGAAACAGACCTGGAGTTGTGTTCTGTTTGAGAAATCCTGTATTCTCTGGTGCTGAGTTTCTGAAGCCTCAGAACGCTCGGTTACACGCACACGAAGCCCCGCCCACTCCAGGAAGCACTGACCAATCAACAACAAGCCCTCTACATCCAGTCTGCTCTCAGTCATTTAAACAAAAAACAGATATTTTTACTTTGGGAGGAAAATGGATCGGACACAAAGTTTAAGGAAGTAAAATGTTTTTTTCTTTAGGTTTCTGTTTTAAAAAGCTGCTGCTGGTCTCTGCTCCTGTTTCTTTATGGTAATAAAGTATTTATTTAAAACGTTCTCTTTTAGTCACATAATGTTTTTAAAGGCTGTAAATTGTGCTGCTGTTCTAGAGGAGACCAAGACTGGGTTAAAAATATGAATAAAAGCATAATTTAGACAGTTTAATCTCAAATTTTCACAATATTTATTATGAGAGTCATTATTCTAGTATTTGTATTTTAAAAATTGAATTTGTCTTTTTAATTCTAAACATTATTCACATATTTGTGACTGCAGTGAGGAGATGGAGGCAGGGGACAGGAAGGCGGAGCTGGGTCAGAAGCCTCCTCTTCATTAGTGAACTGTGGTAGCGCTGGGATCTCCTGCGGCTCTGTCTCCACATGAATTATTCAGCACAGCCCGCTCCTAAATATACATGTTTCAAACTCGTTTAAAATTTGACTCAAATCATTTGAGAGCAGACCCAGAGGGAAGGGATCTGTGAGTGAGAGATACTCAGAGAATCTCAGAGGTTCGCCAAAGCTTGTTCTGATCTCTCATGAACAGCAACTGGCAGCCCGGGGGCCAAATGCGGCCCACCAGAGCTTTCCATCCGGCCCCCAGCATATTACTCAGTTCAGGACCAGCCTAGTGAGGACAGTAAAGTATGCTTCTATATTTGTTTTTTGTTCTTTTGTTTTTTTTGTTGTTATTTTCAAAATTCTTGTGCCATAGTGTCTTGTGTCTGCTTTTGCATTTCTTTTATTGCTCTGCCTGTTCATTTTATCTGTTGCTGTGTTCCACAAAATGACATTGCCTTGGCTTTTACCCCACACAGAAACCACAGCTGTGAGTCTCAGTAACAGGCGTCAGAAGAAGAGCCTTGCACCTCAGCAAATAGCACTTTTTTAAAAATTCAACAAATAAATATAAATAAAGGAAAACCAACATCATTATAATAAAACGGTTGACAGTGCTCAGGCTCATGCACAAACAGAAAGTTCATACATTAAATAGGCTAAATAATAATTTTATTTCTCGAGAGCACCTGGCCCTCAGACCTTGGCCCTTGGACAAATGTAGATGACCCCTAGGGGCTGTGGGCTGTAAGGACACCATGTTATTAAGTGTTTTTAGGATTTTTCAGCTGTTGTTTATATTTAAAATACACTCCAAAAACTAATATCATTATTTCATTTGGGTCCAGTTGAACTTAAAGCCTGTTACAGTCATTCAGCTGACTGAGACACAGTGAAGGAAACCTGTGTTTATGGAGCTTTAGGCAGATGACGCCGGGGAATACAGCGGTAAAACATGGCTCTGATATGAAGTTGTATTAATCAGAGAAAAATCATATATTCTCTTTTAATTTTAGTCGCCTAATATGTGATCCATAGCTGTTAGCACAGGCACAGAAGAACAGAGAGAGAGAGATACAATGAACTACAGATTCTGTGACAACCTAAACTGGACTTTGACCTAAAATTCATGGAACCCAAAGCTGGGGACAGAGTATACGATTTTTTTGCCCGATTTTATAACGATTCCCAGTTGCACCGAGTCTGTTCCAGTCAACACCAGCTGCAGGGAATCATAATCACCAGTCAGACCTGAGATCCGTTAGTGTGTGATGTTCAAAGACTCAAATCGGCACAAAAACCCGGCCTGACGTCAGTCGCAAGCAATCAAACACCGACTCTGGAGCACACTCCTGTAGTGTGGGACGTTTACATCCAACTGGGAATTCATGGCGTCCAGCAGCCGATGAAAAACAGCTGATGGGACACAGGAAATAGTGTCAGAGAACGAAGACGAAGCAACAGGAAGTGGTAGGAAAATATAAGCGGAAATTTGAAGAAGAAGAAGAAGAAGAAGAAAACATAAACAATCATGGCAAACACCAAAGAAACCAAAGTGAAACTGGATACATAGATGTTTTTTCTTTTTCCTTTTTTCCAAACAGAGAGCTGCCACACAACGGCAGCAGCGACCCAGGTAGCTCCATGTTTGTTTACCATTTAGTTGTGGCCAGAGTTTGCTGCGTTTGGTTGGCGTCAGTTGCAGTTACAGATCTTGTAGTGTGTGAGGCGCAGTCTTTCAGTCGTCAGAACTAAATCTGCTGAAACCAGTCGTTAGTGTGAGCTCCGAGTATTTTCAGAATCTGTAACCACTGAGAAAATCCTGGAGTGTGTCCCCAGCTTAAGTGACACAAATTCTTTGGATGTATTTAAAAGCAATGCTTTCGTATGAGGTGAGGACAATTTTTGATAAGACTTCTAAGGTGAGAAAAAGTGAAGAAAGACGTCTGTTGCTTAAACTTTAAGGGAGCATCATTGAGTTTACCAGGAGCAGGAAGGACCTTACAGAGAAATGCACACGGTCAAGGCGGAGGTCACAATAAGAATAACCCAACTATAAAACCTGTCACCAAACCGAAAAAAAGTTAAAAACAACGTCACTAGAAACGAGGGCAGCAACATCGCTGATACAAGCAGCAATGAAAGAACTTTCCAGAAAACACAACGAAGCCTTCTGCAAGATTTTAACAACTGAAATAAAAACTGAAGCAACTTCTAGCAAATGGAGAAGCTGAGCACAGCTGTGAGTGTGGCTCGCTGTGAAGACAGAAACACAGAGGAGAAGATGCTGAGTACAGCTGGAGATGGTCACTGAGACTGTGGGCTCAAAGAAAATGATAACAAGGATGTAAGGAAAGAAGTGCTACTTTCTTTCTGTTCACCTTCATCAAATGCAGGATGCTGTTTGGAAATGTGCCCAAAGCTTCACTGAGGCGCTGTCTCCAGAGAACAAACTGCTGGATAAAGCCAGAAAAGAAGGGAAGAAGCCTCTTTCATCTGCCCCTTTGCCCTGAGAGATGGGAAAAGGTTTGACAATTTAGACCTGAAGTAGTTTTTTTTTTTTTTTGTAAGTCAGGTTTCTCCATTTCACTCTGCACCACTGCACTCTGTGGTAATGTGGTAATGCAATCATCTGGATAGCTTTAAATATGATTGGTTTATTATGATAAATAACTCATCTTCTCTGCCAGCTAATCAGATAACACCTGATTATAGTGAAAATACCTTTTTGCCTTAATGGTTAATTATATTAATAGCTGTTATCTCATAGCATTGTCTTTTTAGAGTTTTGTTTCAGATTAGCTTTGTCTGCTCATAAGCATTCATTTCCTGTCACAGATTATGTTTATAGTTAGCAGTTATTCTTTCATGGTTGTCTTTAGGGCTGTAATGATACGTTTTTGCCACAATTTGATATGTATTGATTAGAATTGTTTGATACCATTCAAGAACAATATTGGCTAATTTGGAATGATACGATACGATTCAACACCTTCGTATCGATAATCCATACAGCAACTTTTTGCCAAAATCAGAAAAGTTTACTCTCAAATGCAGCATCACAGCCAGGGTTGATTATGTCCAGCAGACAGAGAGCAACAAAAAGTTAAATATAAGATTTTATTTCATTAAAAACACAAAAAATTACACTCAAAAAGCCATATCTGGTTTTATTTTAACATGCAAATTTCTCATTCATCCATTCATTCATTTTCTACCGCTTATTCCCGTTATGGGTCGCGGGTGACTGGAGCCTATCCCAGTAACTTTGGGCCGTAGGCGGGGCCCAGTCTGGACAGGGGCCAGCTTGTCCCAGGGCTGACACAGAGACGAACACAGACAGACAACCATTCACTCTCACATTCATTCACTAGGGGCAATTTAGAGTCACCACTTCACCTAACATGTCTTTGGACGGTGGGAGGAAGCCGGAGAGAACCCACGGTAACACGGGGAGGACATGCATACAATTTCGATATTTTCAAAATTATTGATCGATATTCCATGTGTATCGATACGCACTTCCTAGAAAATGATTCGATACAAGGTCATGTGTATCGATGTAGAAAAAATGTATACATGGATATAGTTACTGTATGGTTACAGCCCTCGTTGTCTTATTGCTCTCTCGTTCCCTGAGACCAAGACAAGGCCAAAGGTTCGCTCCCTGTTCCAAAGAGAGCTTTTTTGTCTCTTTCTTTCATTTTTAATCATTTTGATGGTTTATCATTGTCTTCTTTAACTGTAACATCACTGAATGTCAGAGATATACACGAAGAGGAAAGCTAGTTTCTTATTTCTCAAATTAACCTGATTTAATATTAATACAGGTAACTTATTCAAAAGAATCTGATGTGAGGTTTAGGAAGAGTCAGTGTAATATTTATTACAGCCATGGCTCAAACCTATCTGCAGGGTTTTTAATTCTAACTCAACAGGGATGACGTGGATGTAATTTCATCAGAAACAGGTCGGTGGATTATTATAACAATTAAACAGGAATAATTTGATATTTATAGTAGGTAACATGGCCATAACATAAATTCCAACAACAATATGCTTTTTTCTCAGATTGCATGAATGTGTTGATGAAGAAAAAATAGGTTGCCTCATAAAACTGGTCAAATTTTTCAAAGAAATAATATTACACAACTATATTCTGATGTGTGTCGCTTCTTATTCACTGATAAACACCACTTTCTGTGGTCTAAGAGAAACTTAGATCTCTTTCTGATTTCTGATTTCATCCTCTGCTCTTTATCTTCTGTAGGATTCCTCTGCCCCTTCGTCCAACCATAGGTAAATTACACTCAACACTTCCAAACTTAGAGGAAATGTAATAACACACTCACAATGAATTCAATGAACATGTTAAAAGTTTTAAATATATAAGCTGAGACATGAGGCAACACAAAGAAATAAAGAACTTAAAAAATTGAAAAAGCAGGAAGAAACAGATTTATTACAGGTACAGTCAGCACTGGTTTCAGTCGCTCAGAAGCAGTGCTTTTCTTTCTTTTTAGGCTTTTTTTCGGAGGCCCTGTCTACAAAATAAAGAATCTTAAAACAAGTCCTGTTTTACACAGAGCCCTTAAAGTCGTTATGACATGACTAAAAACGCCACATTAGAAAATTAAACGGCTTGTGTTCTGTATTTTTAAAGACTGCCAGAACAATCCGATGTGACAAATATATTCTTCTGTGTGAGTCAGAAGAGCGTTCACAACAAATCTGCCTGTGTTGATTTTCCATTGTTATGTATTTAACAAAAAGCAGAGTTAAAGGTACTATAAGCAGGATTTTTTTTATATATTTCATGTATGTATTTATGATGTAAACATGTTTAAATCAAATATTATTTTTACTGATAATGGTACAGTTGATTTAAAAAAAATGAATGTAATGGCCAAACTGTTTATGTTTACATTTTTTGTTATGGTTCTAAATCCTTACATTGGCGATCGTCCAATCAGAAAAGTGGGAAGAGCTCTGCCAGTGTTGCCAGACGTACGATAATTATCATATTTGTGCGATAATTTGGACAATGTACGATCAGTAATTTTAAAAAAACAAACACAAATGTAGATAATTTCAGGGCGCTGCTTAAAGCTGCACTTCCTGATTTTTTTTTCCTTGTATTTTGGTAAAGATAATGATTTAGTTTTTACTGCAGCAGAACAGGAGTCATCTGAGAAAAACTGAGCCTCTGAGGTCACTGTGGGCTGTGTTATAAAGGTTTTAGTTTTAGAGCGAGGGCAGGAACAGTTTAACCAATCACACGCTTTCATAGGACAGGAGCGCTCTGATTGGTCGATACATCCTTTATCTATCCACAACTAGAATCTATCAGGAATAATGTGAAGGAGCTGTTGTTTTATTTCAAAAAGTATAGTTTTATTTGCAGTATTTTTATTTTTATTGTAAAGAATTAAAAGCAGACTCCAGATCTGTGCTGTGTTATTGTGACAGACTCCAGGTTTGTGTTTGTGACAGAGCGAAGGAGAGGAATTAGGAAAGAGGAGTGTATCATTCAAACTTAATATTTTTTTTAGACAAATCACTTTTACAGTCACAAAATCAGGTAGTGCAGTTTAATGTCCTGTTTAATGATTTCTATCCTCACTGCTGCCGTTCGCTGTTGGACTGATCTGGAGTCAGACTGAACCTCTGAATTCACATAAAACTTCCTTTCTAATGCCAGAGAGAAAAACTGACCCTGGGTCTGTAATAAACGCTCCCATAAGTGGACATGTGGGCGGGGCTATGTGTGGGTCTGACATTTCATTGGTTAATAATGACACGGAATCCCTGCTTAGTTAGGTGCTTATGCTGCGTTCATGGTACATCGGAATCTCGGAAGTCCCGACTTAAAAAAGCCGACTTCCGAAAAACGTCCATTCACGAGTTCAGCTCAGAAAACTCACCTGGATCAGCACAATAACAACAAAAACATATTTGCATTTTCATGTTGTTTTATAGGAAACAAATAAATCCCACCGTTGCATACTGTCGTTGTGTCCTTGGGCAAGACACTTAACCCACCCTGCCTCCAGTGTCTGCGCACACTGGTGTATGAATGTGAGTGTGAATGGGTGAACGGTTCCTTGATGTAAAGGGCTTTAAGTACCCATGAAGGTAGAAAAGCGCTGTATAAATGTGACCATTTACTGATAAATGAACATTCAGAGATGTTTCTGCAGAGCTGTAGCACTGAGAACTTCATTCATTTTATAAAGATGAGGACATTTTTGCAGAAGAATGAGATCTCTTCTTTTAAAAAACAATTATTTCCATGTTAGTAACCACACTGTTTACCTCTCACAGAGGGAGGCTGAGGATTGTGACGTCAACTCAGGAACTCGGAGTCCAACAACACTTCTGCAGGAGTTTCCAAACAAAAATTCCCACCAAAAAAGCTGAAAAAAAAAAGGTTAAATACATGTTTTATAATATTATAAACAAAGACTTGATTAATTGTGTTGTGTGTGATTGTATATCACGTACCTACATTTGTGTGCTTTATATCTGCTGAAATAAAGTGCTCCGAGTGACCGCTTTAGTTAAGTGACACAACAATATCAGAGATTAGTGAAATATTTAACACACAAATGCTAAAACCCTTGTTTGAAGAATAAAACTGCGTTAGTCCATTAGCAGCGTTACTTTGATGATTTTATTTTGCGATGTGTAAGACATAAATATGTTTTTTGAAGCAGCCCTTGTCCGGCTGCTCGCTTACTTTGCTGAATGTGGAAGTAGTTAGCGCATAGCCACTGTTAAGACGCAGTAACTCGCAAATCAAGAGGTCATTGTTTTACTTTAGACTGCAGTATTGTTATCAAACCTGTACGAGCGCATCCTGCTCAGAGCTCCTTTAACCCCTTCACGCTGTATGTTGCTAACTCGCAACGTAGCATTGAATCCAAAACTGCTGCAGAAATAATGCGTGTTTTCCTTTGATGCCTGTTTGAAGAATTATTATTTTTATATATAATTGGAAATAAATTCAGACATTAAGGGGTTAATATAACACCTAATCCGTAAAAATGAACACCCGTAGAGTTAGTGTTGGTGTTTCAGACAGTCTCACACTCTGAGTGTTAAACTTCAGTTCCTGTTGAAGAAGCGCCTCATGTCGTGCAGACACCATTTTTTATTTTCCCCATGTTGCTACAGTAAGGTTAATTCTGTCAGATTTCTCATTTTAGGCCAATATTAAACATATTGGCTGAAAGTTTTAATGTGAATTACCAGTGTTGTGCAAGTTCACACTTTTCCTGAACTAGTTCAAAGTTCAGTTCATTTTATTTTTAGGTGAGATCTGTAAATGAAAGGCTGAACTTGCTTTTCAAACTATGACTTCTATCATGATACATGTAGCTACCTTCTAGCCTCAGTGTAGATCTTAAATTCTATCACACAAAATGGACGTTTTTGCAGATATAAGCTTGCACAGAAAGGTAAGGTTTTTTCCGTCAGAGTCTTTGCGTGACAATGTGTAAAATGTCTGTAAATGATCATAGTTAGAGGCAGCATCGTCTGTGTTCTCTGTGCCTTCACTTGCTCTGCCATTGTCAGACTGCTGCTGCCCGCTCCAGTGTTGCTATGAAGGCTACGCTCATTGTAACGCTTGCTTGTGCAGTGCATCATGGGTAACGTAGTGTGAAGCCAAAGATATTAGATTCGACTATCTTTAGCTTCACACTACGTTACCCAAGATGCATTGCACACACAAGCGCTCTCTGGTGAAGCTGTGCAGTTTTGGAGTGGAGCCCGTGGGCAGTGAGGGACAGCGCTGTATAAAAAGTGCGATCAGACCTCGTCACTCGACTCAGGGGAAAACAAATTCCGACGTTTAATTGACGTGACGTACGTCATTCATCTCACATAATCTGAACAAATTAACGTTCAAGTTCTTGATTTACAAATGTGTTGCGTTCAGTTCAAAGTTCACATAAAAATTAATGCGTTCATTTGAACTCGTTCATGCACAACACTGTGAATTACATTTGCTGGATTTGGTATGAAGTCTACGGTGTTTGTTAAATTTGTCTTTCTTTTAAAGGTCTTTTTATGAGCTTGTTGAATTAAACACATACTGTATGCAACATAATCAAATGTATTGTTGCCATTTGATGCTGATTTTATGATTTAGATGTTTTTAATTTGCTGCTTATCGATGTTTAAGGTTGGGGTAGCGAATGTGAAGACTTTTCTCATTTTACGCAAGTAGAAACAACCGAAATGATCTATGCAACATAATCCTGATAGAAATAATAATACAATAGCTGTATTTACTTCATTTGCTGCATTTGTTACGCTCACAGATAGCATCATACACCTGGATAATGATTAAATGCATGAAAAATCTATGCAGTTCACGGTTTACAATTGAGTAGCAAATATTCTTCATAAATAATTTAACTACACAGTATCACAGCAGTTATCAGACATGGCTGCTACAAATGCTTTATGGAAATAGGTTAATTACAGTTTTCCGGTAGTTGCGCAGAATATGTCAATAATCAGCTACATTAAACAATTCTAAATCATCTTCAAAATACACAAATGGCGAAAAGACATTTGTTTATGACCCATACAGTATGTGTTTAATTCAACAAGACCCTTAAATTAAAAAAGAGAAAGAAAGTCCTGGCACTCAATATGTAAATGTAATAGGCACTGGTTAGGCACATTTTTTTCTTCATTATTTGATGTATTGTTTGTATTTTAATCACGCCTACGGCCAAAAAAGAAGTTAGATCTTAGCCGCTAGCTGTTAGCCGTTAGATGCTAATCGTTAGCGAGTTGTTAGGCCTCAGCTGAAGAAAGCGGGGCACGGGGTATGGCTGCAGAGAAGATGTTTACTCAGGGGAGGCACCAACGGGTGAGTGGTAAATCTTGTTTATTTTACTGAAATAATGTATTATGTGGATGATGAGAATCGGCTCCCCCAATCCAAGGCCATGGTTCTCGACCGAAAAAGGGTGGCGCCCTCTCCAGGTCGGAGGTGAGATCCGGCCTCAAGTGGAGGAGTTTAAGTATCTCAGGTTGTTCTCAGTGAGGGAAGGATGGAGCTGAGACTGACAGGAGATCGCTGCAGCGTCTGCAGGAATGCGGTCGTTGTATCCATGTGTTTCCAGTGCCTTACGTGCCGTAGTGACCTGCGGTGCGTGAATGTGTATTGGAGGCTGGAGGCGCATCCTCCAGCCTCCAAGCACTCACTGAAGACACCAAAAGGAACGACTCAACCCAGTGGCGGGTTGCGGAGCCAGGCTTTGGCACTTTCCTGAGCGGTCAGGGCATAGAGAAACTCCTCAGAGACACGACAGAGTCCGTTTCAGTTTGCTTTAACTCACATGATTTACAGATTAATAGTAGCCCAAGAATCTTCACTCATTCTTATAATGTCTGTGTTACACCAGAGTGTGTATTTAGCCGACTAAAGGCTACAACATTAGGCCACCGGTGACATTTCCAGGTTCCCACCTCCAACCAAAAAATATAAATGCAGACAAGTTGCGTAAACAAGTCCTGCTCTTGCAGAAAACTACCAATCAAGTTGTCTGAAACATTTGATTTACGAACACAAGGAAGAGGTTTTACCATATATTTGTTAAAAATTACTCTAAAAAATAATTAATATTTATTAATAATTAATAATAATTAATAGCATCCAGATCAAAGTCAGGTCCGGTTGCTGCAGTGAACTTATTAAAGAAGGATTATTGGTGACTGAAGAATTAAATCTGAGCATTAGGTGTCAAACTCTTGTGGTCCAACACATTTCAGTAACTACTTGTCCTGTTCAATACTGAAATTAAGAAATGTAAATTATGCATAGTTTAGCTTGTTTGCTGTTTATAGACATTATTATTTCTATGCTAAATTAAATGGCTAACCATTTGACACGCGCTCTGATATTACTCACATGTGGCAGAGTGGTTATCAGTTTCCAAACCTGTCTTGATTATTCCTATTTTGCGATGTTTGGTGGCTAACGCTAATTCCTCCATTAAAAATGTATTATCTTCTTTTTAACTTCCGGGACCAGTCTTTGGAACACAGATGTTGTATTTACAAAGACTAAAAGCGTCTATAAACTTTCGATTCAATGCTTTTTACTTTTACTTGGGTATTTTTTTCTGAGTTGAGCAATTTTGGACTAACATAACTTACAAGACTTTTACGTGAGTATAAATTCTATGGACCACTTCCACCTGGATCTTGTTTCTCTCTGTACCTTTTTTAAAATCACCTAAACTCCTCTCTGTTGTGTTCGGTGCTTCTCTCCTGATTAGCTCCTCAGCAGGACCCAGTGCATTAAAGGTGTGTTTTTTCCATAAATTATTCATAACAGATTCAGATGATGTTGCTGTGTGTCACTGAGAGGCCCCCGAGGGTCGGCCATGTTGGAAATGGCATCTCCGAGCGGCTCATTAGGAGGCAGCTGTCACACAAAGACAAATACAGTTAAACACAGGAGTGAGGAGAGAACAGAGCCAGATTTTAGCTTTGGACTCAATCAATAAGCAGTTTGCAAGTTTTACCAGAATGTTTTATTTTGTACATAATTAGAAATGATAAAGAAACAAAATACGGCGCGCGGTGGCAGAGTGGTTAGCCGGATCTGTGAGTGGAGAGTGCATGTGCTCCCTGTGTTACTGTGGCTTCTCTTCCTCCCACCTTTGTCCAAACACATGCATGCATGGAGAGTCTACACTCACCGGCCACTTTATTAGGTACACCTTGCTAGTCCTGGGTTGGACCCCCTTTTGCCTTCAGAACTGCCTTAATCCTTCGTGGCATAGATTCAACAAGGTCCTGGAAACATTCCTCAGAGAGTTTTGTCCATATTGACATGAGAGCATCATGCAGTTGCTGCAGATTTGTCGGCTGCACATCCATGATGCCAATCTCCCGTTCAACCACATCCCAAAGGTGCTCTGTTGGACTGAGATCTGGTGACTGTGGAGGCCATTTGAGTACAGTGACCTCTGTCATGTTCAAGAAACCAGTCTGAGATGATTGGAGCTTTATGACATGGCGCGTTATCCTGCTGGAAGTAGCCATCAGAAGATGGGTACACTGTGGTCATAAAGGGATGGACATGGTCAGCAACAATACTCAGGTCGGCTGTGGCGTTGCAACGATGCTCAGTTGGTACTAAGGGGCCCACAGTATGCCAAGAAAATATGCCCCACACCATTACACCACCACCACCAGCCTGAACCATTGATACAAGGCAGGATGGTTCCATGCTTTCATGTTGTTGACGCCAGATTCTGACCCTACCATCCGAATGTCGCAGCAGAAATCGAGACTCATCAGACCAGGCAACTTTTCCAATCTTCTATCGTCCAGTTTTGGTGAACCTGTGTGAACTGTAGCCTCAGTTTCCTGTTCTTAGCTGACAGGAGCGGCTCCCGGTGTGGTCTTCTGCTGCTGTGGCCCATCTTCCTCCAGGTTGGACGTGTTGTGTGTTCAGAGATGCTCTTCTGCAGACCTCGGTTGTAACAAGTGCTTATTTGAGTTACTGTTGCCTTTCTATCAGCTTCGAACCAGTCTGGCCATTCTCCTCTGACCTCTGGCATCAACAAGACATTTTCGCCCACAGAACTGTAACACTTCTCGCCTGTAGGGGGCAGGGCGGCAGTATTTTCTCAAGAGAAATTAAGGAGAAACTAAAGAAGATGAAACTCTGCTCATCTACTGTATTGGTAAATATCCACAGAGCACTTTCACAGAAATACTTAATGCATGGACAGTCAGAGCTGGGGTCAGAGAGCTGCGGAGGTAGGAGCTAAATGTCCGCGCACTGTGACAGCAAGAGCGCATTCCACTGCATAAGAAATACACAGGGAGGGAGCGAATGATAGAAAGAGAGAAATCTCTGTAGAAAACGCTGGACAGGATAAAGTGTACCCTGCCTTAGGCTCATCGTTGGTGGGAAGGTTCCAAACAATATCCCTTATCAGGAATAAAAAGATTAAATAATGAGTTACCAAAGAAATTCAGATTTTGCTAAAACTACAATTTAATTTAAAGTCATATGCCTATAGCCTACTGTACATCCACCACGACTTATGTGAAAGTTTTCCTTTTCAGATAACTGTTTTAAAACTGAATTTGAAGCCGAATGACTCTGTCCTTTAGAATTAAATCATAGCTGTACTTCCTCCGTCTCTTCTTCCTGTTCTGATTACGAGAGGGGGATAATTCAGTGACTGTCACGTCGACAGATGGTGTAAATAAAAGAGGACTGACAGCACGATTCTGTCCAGAAACATTTATTAAATCACTTCCTGGTTTAAACCATCGTTGTTAGAAACAGAAAGAGTCACGTCACCGTCTCACTACAGATACTTTCAGATCAGATTATTCCATTTGTCAGATGTTTTCCAGATCGACCCTGGAGACGGTCTGAGTTCTGTCACAGTAATTTAATGCGGTGCCCCCTAAAGGCTAAAACTCTCAGTAAATAAACAGTAAAATAACATGGGACTGATATGAGCTGAGGAATTATGACAAACAGGATCAGACAGATGACAAACAGCTCAGGTCTTTAGGCTGAAGAGACACTGAGCAGCATCTGGACTCATATAGAACATCTGCAGAGCTAGTTATGCATTCATACAAGATGTTTGACTGCATTTATTTTTGATTTGCTGATTTTATTTTTATTTTTTTAATGCTCTCACCTCCTAGCAAAGAGATGGTGGGTTTGATCCTCGGGCCGGCCAACACACGAACTCTCTGGGTGGAGTCTGCAGGTTACCGTGGGTTACCGTGGGTTCTTTCCGGCTTCCTCCCACCGTCCAAACTCACTGCATGAGTTATGGTGAACTGGTGACTCTAAATTTCCCCTAGTGAATGATTGAGAGAGTGAATAGTTGTTTGTCTGTGCGTCTCTGTGTTAGCCTTGTCCAGGGTGTACCCCGCCTAAGGCCCAAAGTTACTGTCCACATGCGAACCCCTAATGGGAAGAGGAAGGAGATGAATGAATGAATGTAGTAAAAAAAAAAGAGCGTTAATTGATAGCAGCTCTTTCTAACCACAGATCTAAAGCTGCTCCACAGAAAATGTATTTTGAGATTTTGATCTATGGAGAAGATACCAAAACCAAAGACAGGTGTTGCACAAGGGTTCAGTGTCTTGCTCAAGGACACTTTGGCTAGTATGGATGGGAGGAACAGGGATTATTATTAAACTTTATTTATACAGGGAAAACTCAATGAGAGAGTGTTTCTCTCTTTTTCATGAGTGCCCTGTTTGACACAGAAACATACAATAGATAAAAGCTAAATTTGCCAAATCATAATATAAAATATTGACAATAAATCATCGCGCATAAAGTACACAAACAAACACACACACACACACACACACATACACTAAGTTATTTAAAACATGGAACAGTGGCATTGTGGGTAGTCTTTCACAAGAGCCTTAAAATGTTTAAAAGAGAAAAGTTTGTCCAGATGCAGTGATTTCTGCCTTATTCCAATAACAAGGAGCAAAATAAATAAAAGCTTTTTTTACCAATTTCACTTTTAAAGTTGTAAGATTGAATTAAAACTGTCTGGGAGCGGAGTTGGTAAGAAGTTAACTAAAGTTTAACATACAGGTTAAATAATGGGGCCACCTGCCAAGAAGTGCTTTATATAAAAACAAAAGGAAACCAAGCCAACAACCCCATGTTTATTGCACAACATATATTTTATTTTATAGCAACGTGCGTCCATACAAGTGAGCCTGAACAATACATTCATTCATTTCTTGGTCGTAGGTGGCTGGGGCCTATTAGCTACTTTGGGCCTGAGGTAGGCTCAGAAGTAAAACAATGGCCAGTCAGATGCACTACATTACATTTATTTAAATGATAGTAAGGAATTATGGCCAAAACTTTTCAGACAATTTTGAATTTTAAAGATTCTGTATTCTGCAAATTTTACTTTTTACCCTCCTTCTCTCATGTTCTAATGTTCCCTCGTCAAAAACAGACCTGGAGTTGTGTTTTGTTTGTGTAATCCTGTAGTCTCTGGCGCTGAGTTTCTGAGGCCTTAGAATGCTTGGTTTTACCACAAAACCCCGCCCACTCCAGGAAGCACTGACCAATCAACAACAAGGCCTCTACATCCTCTCTGCTCTCAGTCATTCATCCAAAAAACAGTGTACAGATTCCTCACAGACATTTTTACTTTGGGAGGAAAATGGCATCAGACAAAAAGTTTAAGGGGAAAAAAAAGCTCTTTTTCAAAATACCATAACAGCTCTCGGCTCTGCTGCCCTCTGCTGGTCTTTTTTTTCAGCAGTGTTAAATACACTGAACAAAAATATAAACGCAACACTTTTGCTCCCATTTTTCATGAGATGAACTCAAAGATCTGAAACTTTTTCTACATACACAAAATAACCATATCTCTCAAATATTGTTCACAAATCTGTCAAATCTGTGATAGTGAGCACTTCTCCTTTGCCGAGATAATCCATCCCTCCTCACAGGTGTGCCATATCCAGATGCTGATGAGACAGCATGATTATTGCACAGGTGTGCCTCAGACTGGCCACAATAAAAGGCCACTCTAAAACATACAGTTTTGTTTTACTGGGGGGGTTTACTGGGAGGTCTGGGGACTCCAGTCAGTATCTGGTGTGACCACCATTGGCCTCATGCAGTGCAACACATCTCCTTCACATAGAGTTGATCAGGTTGTCCATTGTGGCCTGTGGAATGTTGGTCCACTCCTCTTCAATGGCTGTGCGAAGTTGCTGAATATTGGTAGGACCTGGAACACGCTGTCGTATTCGCCGATCCAGAGCATCCCAAACATGCTCAATGTGTGACATGTCTGGTGAGTCTGCTGGCCATGCAAGAACTGGGATGTTTTCAGCTTCCAAGAATTGTGTACAGATCCCTGCAACATGGGGTCGTGCATTATCACGCTGCAACATGAGGTGATGTTGTTGGATGTATGGCACAACAATGGGCCTCAGGATCTCGTCTCGTCTCTGTGCATTCAAAATGCCATCAATAAAATGCATCTGTGTTCTTCGTCCATAACATGCGCCTGCCCATACCATAACCCCGCCGCCACCATGGGCCACTCGATCCACAACAGTGACATCAGAAAACCGCTCACCCACACGACGCCACACACGCTGTCTGCCATCTGCCCTGAAAAGTGTAAACCAGGATTCATCCGTGAAGAGAACACCTCTCCAATGCCAGGCGCCATCGCATGTGAGCATTTGCCCACTCAAGTCGGTTACGACGACGACCTGGAGTCAGGTCGAGACCCCGATAAGGACGACAAGCATGCAGATGAGCTTCCCTGAGACGGTTTCTGACAGTTTGTGCAGAAATTCTTTGGTTATGCAAACCGATTGTTTCAGCAGCTGTCCGAGTGGCTGGTCTCAGACGATCTTGGAGGTGAACATGCTGGATGTGGAGGTCCTGGGCTGGTGTGGTTACACGTCGTCTGCGGTTGTGAGGCTGGTTGGATGTACTGCCAAATTCTCTGAAACGCCTTTGGAGACGGCTTATGGTAGAGAAATGAACATTCAATTCACAAGCAACAGCTCTGGTGGACATTCCTGCCGTCAGCAGCCAATTGCACGATCCCTCAAAACTTGCGACATCTGTGGCATTGGGCTGTGTGATTAAACTGCACATTTCAGAGTGGCCTTTTATTGTGGCCAGTCTGAGGCACACCTGTGCAATAATCATGCTGTCTCATCAGCATCTGGATATGGCACACCTGTGAGGAGGGATGGATTATCTCGGCAAAGGAGAATTGCTCACTATCACAGATTTGACAGATTTGTGAACAATATTTGAGAGATATGGTTATTTTGTGTATGTAGAAAAAGTTTCAGATCTTTGAGTTCATCTCATGAAAAATGGGAGCAAAAGCAAAAGTGTTGCGTTTATATTTTTGTTCAGTGTAATTACTAGAAACGTTCTTTTTTAGTCACCAAATGTTTTTAAATGTGCTGCTGTTGTTGGTTAAAAACATAAATAAAATAATAATATGCGTGTTTAAATTATATCTATTTGTGGCTACGAGCTTTGATAACAGCTTATCCTAAAACTTTTTGTATTCAGCCTGTTTTGTAAATCCACAGATCTCTTGAAAATGTGACTTCCTAACTCCTGTTGACAGAATGATTAGCTGCTCTCTCGCTCTCTGCCTGTTTAACAAACTCCGTACACGGCTCTGTTTCTCTCTCAATCATCTCTAACTTTCCTGAACGCCCCGTGATTAATCTGCATCATTACCAGAGCATTCGTTATGATTGAAACACATTACATTTGCATAATTACTGCGTCGCCGTCGTCGTCGTGGAGTGGAGCTTATTGTTCGAGATCCACTCCGAGTTCCGCGCGCTTGAGTGGAAACTGGACTGATATTACGAGAGTCTATTGTGATCCGCTCGTGTTATTCTGAGCTCAGACATTGTTTGGCCCAAATGGTTTGTGTTGATTCTGAAGCTAAATGAGAGGCTAATTATGAGGATACAGAGATGAGGATGAGGATAAACAGAGAAATAATGTCACAACAAGAAAACTTTCAGACTCTGATTGGCCTTTTGTCTCTCAATTGTCATTTATGCATTACTCAGTATTTGCAAACACTCCACTCGTTATGCAAATTAGGCCTAAAATCTTGCAACAGACAAACACTAATGTCTCTGTAAAGGCGGGGTTAATAATAATAATAATAATAATAATAATAATAATAATGCATCAGTCTTATGTAGCCCAGTGCTTTTCTAGATAATCCTTTCGGTGTTCAAAAACTTTTCCATAAACGCGACACCGTCTCAGGAAATGTGTGTGCACTGCGAATGCTGTTTTACATCTGCCAGGCCTGTTGGTGGCGCTGTAACACTGCCACAGAAACAAGAAGACACGAGGCAAAAAAACTGGAGCGATGTAAACATGAGAACATGGAGGTGAATATAAATGTGCGAGCTAGAAAGGAGAGCTTAGTCTGCAGTGAGAGGAGCAGAATATTTCACTGTAAAAGTCAGAACAAGCTCAGCACGAACAAAGCACCGTAACATGGCATTGTTGTTTTTGTTGCTGTTGTTGTCAGAATTCAGCGCATGCAGGTTTAGGGAGAGATGAGTCTGGGCTGTAAACACTAAAACGTGAACAGTGTTTTAAAATCTTTCCATTCCGGGACACAGTTTAAAGAAATGATCATATTCAGGCCCCAAAACGCCAGATCCATGTGGACAAAACGCCTTTACGATAAAAAACCTTTGCAGATACGACTGAGCCCGTCTCTGTGTGGGTAAGGCCTGTCCTGGGCTGCTGCAGTCTTCCTCTCCTCTGTGTCCCCCCTGTCTCCGCCTCCTCTGTGTGTCCCCCTGTCTCCGCCTCCTCTGTGTATCCCCCCTGTCTCCGCCTCCTCTGTGTGTCCCCTGTCTCCGCCTCCTCTGTGTGTCCCCTGTCTCCGCCTCCTCTGTGTGTCTCTGTCTCCGCCTCCTCTGTGTGTCCCCTGTCTCCGCCTCCTCTGTGTGCCCCCTGTCTCCACCTCCTCTGTGTGTCCCCCTGTCTCCACCTCCTCTGTGTGTCCCCCTGTCTCCGCCTCCTCTGTGTGTCCCCTGTCTCCGCCTCCTCTGTGTGTGCCCCCTGTCTCCGCCTCCTCTGTGTGCCCCCTGTCTCCGCCTCCTCTGTGTGCCCCCTGTCTCCGCCTCCTCTGTGTGCCCCCTGTCTCCGCCTCCTCTGTGTGCCCCCTGTCTCCGCCTCCTCTGTGTGCCCCCTGTCTCCGCCTCCTCTGTGTGTCCCCTGTCTCCGCCTCCTCTGTGTGTCCCCTGTCTCCGCCTCCTCTGTGTGTGCCCCCTGTCTCCGCCTCCTCTGTGTGCCCCCTGTCTCCGCCTCCTCTGTGTGTCCCCTGTCTCCGCCTCCTCTGTGTGCCCCCTGTCTCCACCTCCTCTGTGTGTCTATGTCTCCGCCTCCTCTGTGTGCCCCCTGTCTCCGCCTCCTCTGTGTGTGCCCCCTGTCTCCGCCTCCTCTGTGTGTCCCCTGTCTCCACCTCCTCTGTGTGTCTCTGTCTCCGCCTCCTCTGTGTGTCTCTGTCTCCGCCTCCTCTGTGTGCCCCCTGTCTCCGCCTCCTCTGTGTGTGCCCCCTGTCTCCGCCTCCTCTGTGTGTCCCCTGTCTCCGCCTCCTCTGTGTGTCCCCTGTCTCCGCCTCCTCTGTGTGTCTCTGTCTCCGCCTCCTCTGTGTGCCCCCTGTCTCCACCTCCTCTGTGTGTCTCTGTCTCCGCCTCCTCTGTGTGCCCCCTGTCTCCGCCTCCTCTGTGTGTGCCCCCTGTCTCCGCCTCCTCTGTGTGTCCCCTGTCTCCGCCTCCTCTGTGTGTCTCTGTCTCCGCCTCCTCTGTGTGTCTCTGTCTCCGCCTCCTCTGTGTGCCCCCTGTCTCCGCCTCCTCTGTGTGTGCCCCCTGTCTCCGCCTCCTCTGTGTGTCCCCTGTCTCCGCCTCCTCTGTGTGTCCCCTGTCTCCGCCTCCTCTGTGTGTCTCTGTCTCCGCCTCCTCTGTGTGCCCCCTGTCTCCACCTCCTCTGTGTGTCCCCCTGTCTCCGCCTCCTCTGTGTGTCCCCTGTCTCCGCCTCCTCTGTGTGTCTCTGTCTCCGCCTCCTCTGTGTGTCTCTGTCTCCGCCTCCTCTGTGTGCCCCCTGTCTCCACCTCCTCTGTGTGTCCCCCTGTCTCCGCCTCCTCTGTGTCCCCTGTCTCCGCCTCCTCTGTGTGTGCCCCCTGTCTCCGCCTCCTCTGTGTGCCCCCTGTCTCCGCCTCCTCTGTGTGTCCCCTGTCTCCGCCTCCTCTGTGTGTGCCCCCTGTCTCCGCCTCCTCTGTGTCCCCCCTGTCTCCGCCTCCTCTGTGTGTCCCCTGTCTCCGCCTCCTCTGTGTGTGTCCCCCTGTCTCCGCCTCCTCTGTGTGTGTCCCCTGTCTCCGCCTCCTCTGTGTGTCCCCTCTCTCTGTATTCACGATTATCCAGGAAAGTAAAGAAGGAAGCTTAAAAGCTATCAACATTAGCATTAGCATTAGCTCACTACAGCAGATAAACAGAGCAGTGTTCAGGTCTGTGACACTGAACATGAGTTCTAACACAGCACAGAGCTGAAGTTTATTTATTTACAGCTGAGTCTGACTCACAGTGAGATCCATGGTGATGTTTTGTAAATGAAAACATGCTGTTTTAAGTTATATTAATATTAAACTGTATCTTCTGTCTCTGTCTCTGTATTGTATGAAATGTAGTCGAGGGGCAGTTGTCAGAGCAAAAACATTTTTATTTTTAGGCTTGATATTTTATGCCATTTGCAACCACGATCTGAAGTATTGCAACATGAACTTCCTCTGTAAGTACCAAAAGTGTCCTGCGCACTCTGATGACATCACAACAGGATTTATCCACGGCTAAGCAACGTACGACAAATTAAATGATGAATAAATACCAAGATATGTCCACATCCATAGCTGTATGTAATTCTGTGGTAAAGACTGTATTACTAATGTCCGGTTCACTATGGTGATGATAGCGGAGCCTGCACTGGTTAAACGCCTGTATGATCCCCCAAGCAAATAATGACCCAGATGGTGATCTTCAGTAGTGTTTAATTGGTAGATTTATGCACTGATTATTTGTGTGGGTGTGGTTCTGTAAATAAACATAAATAACATCACCTACAAATTGTACAATACAAATAATAAGACAATAGAATACAGTTTAACTAATGCTACACCTGCACAGCTTTACTATTCTGCATCAGGCCTTAAAACAATTACCCAATTAACAAGGTCAACATAAGGCTTATCACAATCACTTATTCCACCTATTGAAAATGCTTGGCTTGTGGAAATAAAGTACTCAAACAATATTAAAGAATACAACTAAATATGATACACTAACTCAAGTAAAACTTAGCATAGCTTAGCCAAAATTGCTACCAAAGGCTAATGAACAAATTAGCTTGAAATTCACAGTAAAGAACTAAAATAACTTGGCAAACATATGATAAGATCACATCAGAACAACCAACCTGTCTCATGGATGCACACTCAATCCAACAGCAGTATAAAGGAGGTAACACTATCACTGTCACTGGAAAAACAACTCTGCTCATAAAACGGAGCGCCCCTAGTGGTCGGCCTGAAAACTGCAACCTAACTTATAATGGTGTATTACAGTCTTCTCTTCATAACAAATTCTTTCTGTTTTTTTCCGTATTACCTTTATACTTATACCTTTTATACTATTTTTGAATGATGGAGCCAGCCAATGAAAACCCACTACGTCAAAGGACCAATCACAACGCGCTACGTCATCAAGAGCGCGCAGGACCACGGACAGCTCTCGCAGCCTGGACACTTTTGGTGCTTACACCGGTGTAGGTACCAAATCTACTCGGGTGGCGCCGCTTAGTGATGACGTGACGCGTTCTGATTGGACGAGACTTCGAGCGAACGGCGTGATTGGCTCTTTGTCCCTCGCTAACCCGGAAATGTCAACTCGAGCCGATTTGACACCGAAGCCGAGCAGATTTAGCAGCTTTGATCAGACAGAGATCGTTATAATTATTTAATAGAAAAATACAATACAATACAGTCATAGCTATTTATTGCTCGTATAAATATTTATTAAAATAGAATATTTATATTCATGACTGGGAGATCGTCAATTAATGTTTTAGCTGCTGCTACCGTTGATGCTTTAACAACTTATGTGCAATAAGGGTTGATAAAAGAAGAAGTACATTACTGTGCTTTTCTCTTATTTATTGATGTTTTTGTAAGATACCTAGCTCGCTTTATTAAAATGACAAGTACGAACTGAGTGTATACAAATGTGTACAGCTGTCTAGTAAATAATAAAAAATGAGCAAAACACGTGAAATTCCCCTCAAAAACCCTTCGTAATAACCACAGACGCTCATTGGCACAGTGTTTTTTAACCAAATTAGTGGATTCAGTAAGAATTATTTAGTGGCCATAATCATCAATATCTTGTATTTATTTCAGTTCCTTATTACTTCGTTAATGCAAACACAGCACTTCTGACGTAAAGAGCAGCAGTAGAGTCAGCTATAGCTCCACACTGTTTGCAAATACACACAGCTACTGTTGCTCTGTGGCTCTGGGGAGGCAGCATTACATCATCACTAAGCGGCGCCACCCCACCCGAGTAGATTTGGTACCTACACCGGTTGAAAACGCCAAAGTGTAAAAAAGATCTGTCGTTCCACCGCTGGAGAGACTCCGCCCACTTAAAGGGGACAGATCTGAATTCGTCCCCCAGTGATTTGATGTGAATTGTGATGAGTAAAACGTGTTAATACTCACCTGCCGTCCTGCTCTCGTGCGTCACAGCTCACAGGCGAGCCAGCTCCTTCCACGCCAGCTTCACTCTCGCTCTTACTGCTGCTTCCACTCCAGTTTCTCTGTGACGATCACTGCCCAGGCAACAGAACTGCCAGACCTCCTCTATGTGATACATTTATTACAAATGAAAATAATTCGAATAACTTTGCTTTGAAGCCCCCTGCAAAGTTCTCCTACCTCTTGGGGTAAACCCTGTAAACCTGGAGGCAAACACTCCTCTGTCTGAGTAAGTCTTGACACGTTCAGGACGCCGCGAAAATCTGTAGAGCAGTGCAAAAGAAATAGCAGAGAGATAAACACGAGGCCAGCTCAGTGGTCAGAAGTCTTTCTGAGTGGACTCAAGTTTGTGATGATTTTTTGGAGCTAATGCTAATTCACCCATCGTAAACATCCCTCCTACAGCTCTAAGACAGTTTTTGATGTTTTGCAGCAGTTTTTTGTGGATAACTTTTGCTGTGTTGATTCAAATGGCATACATTTTGCCTCAGGTGTGTATTTTTGGATGAATTTTCAGATTTCAGGATATTTTTTTGGAAAAATCTTCTTTAAAAGGTGTCTAAAAAATCGTCCCACCTTTACCCCCAAGACATTTTTTTGTGCCATTGACTCCCATTAAAACAATATTTTTATTCTACACTGTCACTGCAATACAGTTTCACATTTTTATCAAGTATTTCATGGATTCATGACAGTGAGGGATTGGAATTTTAGTTTTTATTGTTTTTCCCTAGGTGGCGCCATTTCCCCCATATATGGTAGCCAGAGGTATAAATGTGGAGATGGCCACATTAGTGTTTGTATAAATGATCAAGCCTACAAGGAAAATAAAAAACATCAGGGCAAAGTAGAAAAAGTGCCCAGACTGAGCAGAGGCAGAGGTTTGTGCTGGATGTGTCTGCACCACACAAACTGGAATATATTGCACGTGCCTGTCGTGTTGTTTGGACTCAGTAAAAGGCTGTATTATTGTCCCGTATCCAGTCCATTCTCTCCTCTGCTGTCACCGCTCCTCTCTGGGTGTAATGCTGCTGAATAATGGAGAGCGCATGCAGTAGTGAGCTGTCAGTCACCAGCGAAGAAGGCTGGTGCTGAATACACAAGAGAGAGAGTGTGTGTGTGTGTGTGTGTGTGTGTGTGTGTGTGTGTGTGTGTGTGTGTGTGTGTGAGTGTGTGAGTGTAGGGGGATTCTGCTTTAGGGCACCGCTCCACAGCATAACATCATGCAATCAGCTGTAATCACTGGTTCTATAACATCTCCACAGTTTTCCCATTCGTGGTGGTAATGGGAGGCGCTAAATGTCCCATAGCACAGTGGTTCTCAACCTTTTTTGTCTTGCGCACCCCCAGGACCATGGAGAAAACATGTGATATTTGATAACTATGTTGAAAATTGTGATAATGATATTATTGCGATATTTGAAAATAGAGCCTACTTTTGGAACATAGTGAGTTAAATTCACTACATTTCACAAAAATGTATGTTCCTGTATTTACAAATCAAAACAGCGACAAAATCAAAACTTAACACAGACTAAACCAGGAATAAAACAAGGCTAAGCTGTGACTAAATTAATTAAATTACCACTAAAACTGGACTTTTTAAACATTTTTATTTAGTCACAACACATGTTCTTTTAAGGCTCTGGTGGAAAATGATTCTTCAGTGTAAATCTCTGTCAGATGGAAGACCACAGCGTTATTGTGATATATTTAGATTCTTGCGATACGGATATTGCGATGACAATAATTTTGCGATATATTGTGCAGCCCTACATACATGTAGATTTTTCTTAGTCTTAGAAACCATCTGAGTCTGCACAAAGAAACTTAATGGTAAATGCTAATTAGCTGACGCTTATTGCCTTAAAAATGAAATTCAGGAAGAAAAAAACAAAACAACAAAACTTAAAAATCCCCTATTAAAGCTATTAAACCTTACAGATATGTAACAAAATGTAATAGGCTTATTCAAATAATATTTTTTTGCAGTTTGAATAGTTTATAATGGAAAAAAAGCTAGTATTTTATCATCAACTTCTGTCCCCTAGGGGTCCCTGTAGCCCTGGTTAAGAAGCACCATAGTGCCATAGTGAATGAATGTGAGAGTGAATGGTTGTCTGTCTCTGTGTCAGCCCTGTACCCTGCCTTAGGCCCATAGTAGCTCAGGTTAAAGCCTGCAGCCTCCTGCTGTAACTGAACGACTTCCATGTAAGGAGAACATGTGAGTGATAAAAAGCAGGTGAGAAACCGAGCCACGCTGCTGTTGCAAGTGGTGCTACTACAACTACTACTACTGATATGTCTACTTCTGCTATGAATACTATTACATTACAGCTAATAGTACTACTACTGCTACTACTACAACAGTATTACTACTAGTACTGCTACTCTTCACCAGCAGCCCTTGTGCTTATGTGAGGTGTATTCCACACTACAGAGTGGTGTTGATCCAGTGGGGCTCATTAATGGCTGGATGAATAAATCTAATCTCCTACTACTACTAGTACTACTTCTGCTACTACTGATACTTTAATTAATACTGCTGTACTACTCTCTTTTCCTCTATACCATGACATAGGTCCAGTGACCATATGGGGGGGAGGGGCTTTTTTGTGTGTGTTTGTGTGTGTGCTACATTTTAGCTTATAAATAATCTCAAATTTGCTAAATAAGCGTTTAAAAGTAATACATGCCCATGGCCTGCCATTTTTTCAAAAAAGCTGCAGTGCATTGTGGGTGATTTTGGCCGATGCAAGGCAGCAAAGGATCCACTGATGTATCCTTGGTGAATTAGCCACAGTTAGCCAAACACAGGGCACCTGCCTGGGAAGGACATGAACATTGGAACACACTTGGGCGACAGATGATGAGGTGGATGCTTCCTGTGATGTAATCAAGGAAAGGCCAGGTACCTGGGCTTTGAGAAACACCTCAGGTGTTTGTAGGCAGACAGATGAGTGAATTAGTGACAGGTGTGTGCCTCCTTTGCAGCCCGGGAGAAGCCACGCCCCCACAGAAGGGAGGGGGAGAGAAACTACTCAAAACAAAACACAAACCTAACAAAAGTAATACTACTACTGCTTAAGTACTAATACTCTAACCGTGGACTTGATACCAGGACGTTCTGGTTGTAAAGTTGTACAGAGGTAAAAAGGTAGGGTGTGGTCACACCTGCCGTGTTTGGTTCGCTTCATTCCAACTCAGGTGCGCTTCCTGGGACAGTCCAGTTTGTTTGAGCAGTGTGAACGCACAATCAGACTCAGGTGAGCGCCAAACAGGTGAACTCTGGTCCTCCTGAGGTCAGAGGTCTCGGTGCAGGGATTTGAGCTCTGGAGCGCTCCTGGTGTGGTCCTGGTCTGGTCCTGGTGTGGTCCTGGTGTGGTCCTGGTGTGGTCCTGGTGTGTTCCTGGTCTGGTCCTGGTGTGGTCCTGGTGTGGTCCTGGTCTGGTCCTGGTGTGGTCCTGGTGTGGTCCTGGTCTGGTCCTGGTCTGGTCCTGGTGTGGTCCTGGTCTGGTCCTGGTGTGGTCCTGGTGTGGTCCTGGTGTGGTCCCGGTGTGATCCTGGTCTGATCCCGGTGTGGTCCCGGTGTGATCCCGGTCTGGTCCCGGTGTGGTCCCGGTCTTGTCCCGGTGTGGTCCCGGTCTGGTCCCGGTGTAGTCCCGGTCTGGTCCCGGTGTAGTCCCGGTCTTGTCCCGGTGTGGTCCCGGTCTTGTCCCGGTGTGGTCCCGGTCTGGTCCCGGTGTAGTCCTGGTCTTGTCCCGGTGTGGTCCCGGTCTGGTCCCGGTGTAGTCCTGGTCTTGTCCCGGTGTGGTCCTGGTCTTGTCCCGGTGTGGTCCCGGTCTGGTCCTGGTGTAGTCCTGGTCTTGTCGCGGTGTGGTCCCGGTCTGGTCCTGGTGTAGTCCCGGTCTTGTCCTGGTGTGGTTCTGGTCTTATCCTGGTGTGGTCCCGGTCTGGTCCTGGTGTAGTCCCGGTCTTGTCCTGGTGTGGTCCTGGTCTTGTCCTGGTGTGGTCCCGGTCTGGTCCTGGTGTGATCCCGGTCTGGTCCCGGTGTGGTCCCGGTCTGGTCCCGGTGTGGTCCCGGTCTGGTCCCGGTGTGGTCCCGGTCTGGTCCTGGTCTGGTCCTGGTCTTGTCCCGGTGTGGTCCCAGTCTTGTCCTGGTGTGGTCCCGGTCTGGTCCTGGTGTGGTCCCGGTCTGGTCCTGGTCTGGTCCCGGTGTGGTCCTGGTCTTGTTCCGGTGTGGTCCCGGTCTTGTCCCGGTGTGGTCCCAGTCTTGTCCCGGTGTGGTCCCGGTCTGGTCCTGGTGTGGTCCTGGTCTTGTCCTGGTGTGGTCCCAGTGTGGTCCTGGTCTGGTCCCGGTGTGGTCCCGGTCTGGTCCCGGTGTGGTCTCAGTCTGGTCTTGGTGTGGTCCTGGTGTGGTCCCGGTCTTGTCCCAGTGTGGTCCCGGTCTGGTCCCGGTGTGGTCCCGGTCTGGTCCCGGTCTGGTCCTGGTCTGGTCCCGGTGTGGTCCTGGTCTTGTCCTGGTGTGGTCCTGGTCTTGTCCTGGTGTGGTCCCGGTCTGGTCCTGGTGTAGTCCTGGTCTTGTCCCGGTGTGGTCCCGGTCTGGTCCTGGTGTAGTCCTGGTCTTGTCCTGGTGTGGTCCTGGTCTTGTCCTGGTGTGGTCCCGGTCTGGTCCTGGTGTAGTCCTGGTCTTGTCCCGGTCTGGTCCTGGTGTAGTCCTGGTCTTGTCCTGGTGTGGTCCTGGTCTTGTCCTGGTGTGGTCCCGGTCTGGTCTTGGTGTAGTCCTGGTCTTGTCCCGGTGTGGTCCTGGTCTGGTCCTGGTCTTGTCCTGGTGTGGTTCTGGTCTTATCCTGGTGTGGTCCCGGTCTGGTCCTGGTGTAGTCCTGGTCTTGTCCTGGTGTGGTCCTGGTCTTGTCCTGGTGTGGTCCCGGTCTGGTCCTGGTGTGATCCTGGTCTGGTCCCGGTCTGGTCCCGGTGTGGTCCCGGTCTGGTCCCGGTCTGGTCCCGGTGTGGTCCCGGTCTGGTCCTGGTCTGGTCCTGGTCTTGTCCCGGTGTGGTCCCAGTCTTGTCCCGGTGTGGTCCCGGTCTGGTCCTGGTGTGGTCCCGGTCTGGTCCTGGTGTGGTCCCGGTCTGGTCCTGGTGTGGTCCCAGTCTTGTCCTGGTGTGGTCCCAGTGTGGTCCTGGTCTGGTCCCGGTGTGGTCCCGGTCTGGTCCCGGTGTGGTCTCAGTCTGGTCTTGGTGTGGTCCTGGTGTGGTCCCGGTCTTGTCCCAGTGTGGTCCCGGTGTGGTCCCGGTCTGGTCCTGGTGTGGTCCCGGTCTGGTCCTGGTCTGGTCCCGGTGTGGTCCTGGTCTTGTTCCGGTGTGGTCCCGGTCTGGTCCTGGTGTGGTCCCGGTCTTGTCCTGGTGTGGTCCCAGTGTGGTCCCGGTCTGGTCCTGGTGTGGTCCCGGTCTGGTCCTGGTCTGGTCCCGGTGTGGTCCTGGTCTTGTTCCGGTGTGGTCCCGGTCTTGTCCCGGTGTGGTCCCGGTCTGGTCCTGGTGTGGTCCTGGTCTTGTCCTGGTGTGGTCCCAGTGTGGTCCTGGTCTGGTCCCGGTGTGGTCCCGGTCTGGTCCCGGTGTGGTCTCAGTCTGGTCTTGGTGTGGTCCTGGTGTGGTCCCGGTCTTGTCCCAGTGTGGTCCCGGTCTGGTCCCGGTGTGGTCCCGGTCTGGTCCCGGTGTGGTCCCGGTCTGGTCCTGGTCTGGTCCCGGTGTGGTCCTGGTCTTGTCCTGGTGTGGTCCTGGTCTTGTCCTGGTGTGGTCCCGGTCTGGTCCTGGTGTAGTCCTGGTCTTGTCCCGGTGTGGTCCCGGTCTGGTCCTGGTGTAGTCCCGGTCTTGTCCTGGTGTGGTCCTGGTCTTGTCCTGGTGTGGTCCCGGTCTGGTCCTGGTGTGATCCTGGTCTGGTCCCGGTGTGGTCCCGGTCTGGTCCCGGTGTGGTCCCGGTCTGGTCCCGGTGTGGTCCCGGTCTGGTCCTGGTCTTGTCCCGGTGTGGTCCCAGTCTTGTCCCGGTGTGGTCCCGGTCTGGTCCTGGTGTGGTCCCGGTCTGGTCCTGGTGTGGTCCCAGTCTTGTCCTGGTGTGGTCCCAGTGTGGTCCTGGTCTGGTCCCGGTGTGGTCCCGGTCTGGTCCCGGTGTGGTCTCAGTCTGGTCTTGGTGTGGTCCTGGTGTGGTCCCGGTCTTGTCCCAGTGTGGTCCCGGTCTGGTCCCGGTGTGGTCCCGGTCTGGTCCTGGTGTGGTCCCGGTCTGGTCCTGGTCTGGTCCCGGTGTGGTCCTGGTCTTGTTCCGGTGTGGTCCCGGTCTGGTCCTGGTGTGGTCCCGGTCTGGTCCTGGTGTGATCCTGGTCTGGTCCCGGTGTGGTCCCGGTCTGGTCCCGGTGTGGTCCCGGTCTGGTCCCGGTGTGGTCCCGGTCTGGTCCTGGTCTGGTCCTGGTCTTGTCCCGGTGTGGTCCCGGTCTGGTCCTGGTGTGGTCCCGGTCTGGTCCTGGTGTGGTCCCAGTCTTGTCCTGGTGTGGTCCCAGTGTGGTCCTGGTCTGGTCCCGGTGTGGTCCCGGTGTGGTCTCAGTCTGGTCTTGGTGTGGTCCTGGTGTGGTCCCGGTCTTGTCCCAGTGTGGTCCCGGTCTGGTCCCGGTGTGGTCCCGGTCTGGTCCTGGTGTGGTCCCGGTCTGGTCCTGGTCTGGTCCCGGTGTGGTCCTGGTCTTGTTCCGGTGTGGTCCCGGTCTGGTCCTGGTGTGGTCCCAGTCTTGTCCTGGTGTGGTCCCAGTGTGGTCCCGGTCTGGTCCTGGTGTGGTCCCGGTCTGGTCCTGGTGTGGTTCCAGTCTTGTCCTGGTGTGGTCCCGGTGTGGTCCTGGTGTGGTCCCGGTGTGGTCCCGGTCTGGTCCCGGTGTGGTCTCAGGTCTTGTTCCTGGTGTGGTCCCTGGTCTTGGTCCCGGTGTGGTCTCGGTCTGGTCCCATGTGTGGTCCTGGTCTGGTCCTGGTGAAGTGTGAACCTAACGCAGACCAAACCTCAGACTAACGCCAGGGCGAGGACTCCAGCTCTGTTCACTAACGACTGTCAGGAGAAAATACAAAAGAGATGATTTGTAAATAAAATGTAAATAAAATGTTGCAAATGTAAAAACTCTCCTGAAACAACACAGATGTCAGATTAGTCACAGCTCAGATATCACTGCTCTAAACTTAATACTTCATTAATTAAAGTGTGGTGTATGACATTACTGGGATGGAGCTGATGAGGCGGACTTTTGACCAATAGAAGAGCAGGATTTCTTCTTCACTAGTTTCTCTCAGTAAATACTGACCGCTCCTTCAGTGCAGTTCCTTTGACGATGTGAATTCAAATCATTAGATCATGAAGCGTCCTGCAGATCAGTAAAGTGTAAACACACCCAAAATCTCCTTCATTAGTGAGTATAAATCCCCCAAAGTTACTTACAAATACACATATGATTTACTACAACTACTACAACTACTACTACCCAGCATGCCTTGTGCCTACACAGAGGTGGGTTCCTGACCACAGAATGGTATTAATCCAGTGAGACTCATGTAAATGTCTGGATAAAACCTAATCTCTGCTCCTCCTCCCTGTCTCGGCTCACTGACCCCTGCAGCAGGACGGGCTCTGCTCTACGCCTCTGGTCCAATTAGCCCCGGCTTAGACCGCAGACCGTGGACCGGGCCCGGTTCAGCTCCTGGTTGTTCCTCCGAGCTGCTGCAGAGAGATTATAATGAGGCACACACACAGTAATTATCCTCCGTCACATATTTGGCATCGCAGTTTCAGCTCAGAATACTGCAGTTTTTATACACATACACACAAGTACACAGCAGTACACACAAGTACACAGCAGTAGTACACAGCAGTACACAGTTCAGTGAGTCTGGCAGAGCTTCACAAAGACACAAAACTCCCATAAGAAAAAAAGAACAATATGATTTCATCCTCCTCTTTAATAACCCACTGCTCCAAATCCTTTCACTTATTGTATGCTTTATGTCTGTGTACTATTACTACTGCTACTGCTTTACTACTATTAGTTAGTCTTTATTTGTTTCGAAGCAACTGAAGACAAATATACAGTACATACAGAATCATAAATACATTGAAAACTGTTTCTTTTAAGGCTCGAAAAGGAGTGGGAGGAAGAAAACTTATTTAATCCCACCCCTATATTACATAGAACAAATCAAAACACTTATTTTTAGCTTCCTGCTCGTACAAGAATAATAACAAAACATATTTACATTTCCAGAAATATAAATAACAAAAAATAGTAAGGAATTTCAGGCAAATCAATTTTAAATAATAGATAGCTGCATAGATTGCAGGACACAAGTACTAACAGTGATAAGACACAAATGTTAGAAAAGGTAAGGAACTACTATTATTAGTACTATTACTATTACAACTACTAGTTCAATTTCTACTGCTGCTACTATTACTCTCTACACGTTAGTATTACAAATACTACTACTTCGGCAACCAGTGCTACTGCAAATACTGTTGCTACTCATATAAAAGTACTGTTACTAGAGAATACTTCAGTACAAGTACGGGGCACGGTAAACTTATTACTTTAGTACAGTGACTGAAGTCAAAGGAAGTACTGACATACAGGATATTTCTGCTGCTGCTGCTACTAATGCTTCCCTCCTTACTTCTCCAAATACTACTGCTACTACTGCTAATGATTCCTACTAAAACTTCTACTACTACTACTACTACTACTACTACTACTACTACTACTACTACTACTACTACTACTACTGCTACTACTACTTGTGTCTTGTGAGCCAGCCTCTTACTTTCTTTTTGAAAGCAGGACAGTTTGGTTCCTCACTCAGAGCGAAGTTTCTCTCCGGTCGATTTGTCTCAGGCCTATCACAGCCATTCATCTGCAGCACAAATACAGAAGATACTGGCTACAGAGCTAATGTAAGAACTTCTTAACAACAGTAAAGTCCCTCTGACGTCCCACGTAACCACCACATTCAGACAAACCCACTTTTTCCAGAGAAGTTATAACATTAGCTCTGTATAAGCTGCACCATCTTGGTTATTTCTGAGAGGAGATTATCTTCTTGCTTCAGTGAGACGCAGAGCTGCAGAGAAACGGCTGTGATAGGTCGGGATCCAGAGAGACCGCTCTCTGTGGCTGAGGAACCAGACTCTCCTGCTTTAGAAATGAAAGTAGGAGGGGCTGACTGGTTACCTTGTTGTGGAAT
This sequence comes from Bostrychus sinensis, assembly GCA_020698575.1. NCBI lineage: Eukaryota > Metazoa > Chordata > Actinopteri > Gobiiformes > Eleotridae > Bostrychus > Bostrychus sinensis. The sequence goes on along the minus strand of CM036241.1, from coordinate 2,111,740 downwards.
TTGTCAGTTCACAAACTCATGACATCCATCTTGTCCTGCTCTCGCTGATCTGTTTGTGTCCACAACTGTGATGGCTGGGCCAATGGTGTGGCAGTGCTGCCGTGAGTGGGCGGGGTTTAGGCCCAAAAACAACAAGCACTTATAGTGATACTTGTTAACAACACGGCGACACAGAAAAACTTAAGGTATGCGGCTGTACGTTTACAAAAACAGCAAAAGTCCTCTAACAACGTCTTTACTGTGTTATTTTACTGTCATAGCAGTTTGTTGTTTAGCTACGAAGCTGACGTTTTATCCAATCACCTCCAAGAATTCTGCTGAAAGTCCCTCCCCTTTACAAACGTTTTCAACAGGAGCCATTTCAGATTGATAAAATGTTAGCAACTGTTTGCCAACATTATATCAGCCTGACTTTTGCCAGTTTAGCTCACTGTGGTCTCAAAATCCTCTGTTATGTTATATCCACAAGTCTTTGTACAACTGGCTTCTGCTGCTGTCCCCGTTCACCAATGAGGACAGATCTGCTCAGAGTATGCCATGTTCTGGTGTTTTATGGGAAAAACTGCAAACCGTCATGTTTGTTTGGGTCGGCGGAGCGCTGCTTACTTCATGCCCTTCTTTTCTCTGATTGGTTACACCGCCTGTGGAAATAATATTTAAGCAAAGGAACCAGACTCACTACTGTGTATAGAACACTACTACCACTGTTCCAAAACCATCTCACTTATTCTGTTTTGATTTCTGTGTACTAATACTACTACTGCTGCTACTCTTGCTTGTAGTTAGTACTACGATTAGTACTACAACTGCTATCACTACTGCAGTTTGTTGCTCATATCCACAGTTCAGGTCAGTTCAGTTCAGTTCAGTTCAGGTCAGTTCAGTTCAGTTCAGTTCAGTTCAGGTCAGTTCAGTTCAGTTCAGTTCAGTCAGTGAGTCTGGGAGAGCTTCACAGCCACAAAACTCCCAAAAAGAAAAGGAACAATATCATTTCATCCTTCTCTTTAATAACCCATCGTCATTTCTGCTCCACCGCTCCTCACTATATCTCAGTGATTTTTATTTCTGTCCTCTATTCTAACCAGAGGCAGAAGAAAATATGTTGTTTTTTCAAACTTTTAAAAATATTTTTTGGCACCTCTAGATAAGTATTTCACATTTTATTGCTAATATATTTGTTGTTGTTTTCTGGGGAGCTGTAACTTTCTCTCAGCAGAGAAAGCTCAGATTGGTGCCTGTTCCTTTAAAGCCGGTTATACTCTGCACGATTTTGGCCGTCTCAGATGAAAGATTCCTAATTGTGGGAAAAATTGTCCATTGTAGCTTAAAAACTGTGGCCGTACATCTTATAGTGAGCCAGAGACAAGGATCACAGAGAGAGCTCAAAGACGAGCAGCGACAGATTTTTTGGAAGTTTCATCGCAGAGTGTGTCTCTGTCAGACATGTGACCAAAAGAAAAAACATCCAGTAACAGATTCCAATTACTAATGTGAACACATTTCTCCATTTGCCTTTTAATTAACATACTTTTCCACACACAAAAACTTTGGTGCTAGATTCTGGAACAGTGTTGCTACCATGACCAGCCTGAAAGTTTTTTCATCAGTTCAACATGTGAGCCATCCATGTCAGTTTGATTCGTGTCTGCTCTGTGGAACTGCAGCGGGGAAATCCCATGCAGCCCAGCAAGGATTTTTTTCTCATAGAGCGCAGTAAAGTAAAAAGAAACGCCTGGTGTTGGGCTGACAGGACACCTACAGCTGAGAAAATTGTCAGATTTTGTAGCGTTAGATGTTTTCACACCGTGGACTTTTTCCCTAAAAATAACTTATGGTTTGTGACGTGACCGCCCTAGCGCGGCATCGCCCCCGACCAGGCCATGCCGCTTTGTGGATGCACCCGTCCCAGTCAGACCTCGGAAGCTAAGCAGGGCAGGGCCTGGTCAGTTCCTGGATGGGAGACCGCTGGGGAACACCAGGAAGCCTGTGTGAGTGATGGTTGGTGGAGGTCGGAGGGTCCGTTGGTCCAGATGTGTGCAGCCGTGCTTCAGTCTGCCCCAGGGCAAACTGAGGCTACAAAACGTAGCTCACCACCACCGAGTATGGAGTGAATGAAAAACCCCTTCCCTTCTGTGTAAAGAGCTTTGGGTGATTTGTGTCATAGGTAAAGCGCTGTATAAATACCTTTCCCTTCCCTTTCCCCTCACTGCTCAGAACCAATCACGTGGTACATGATGCAAGACCGCACTTGCTCGAGGGCCACAGTGCGTCCCTCTATGGGCCACACAACGTGGAAATGACATAGAAGTAAAAAAAAAAAAAAAAAAACATTTGGCATCATGCGCCAATGAGCACAGCTATTGAAAACGACAGTCATGATGGAACCATCGCACGGTGCTAGTTTACAGTTTACTTCGTGCAAGACAAAAAAAAAATCATGCAGTGTATGCCCGGCTTAAGGCCCACTCTCCTCCTGCTCTCCCCGCCCACTTCCCTCTGCGAGCCCAAGCCACGCCCTCTTTACTATGTCAGCCACGCCCTCTTTTCCTCTGTCAGCCACGCCCTCTTTACTCTGTCAGCCCAAGCCACGCCCTCTATACTCTGTCAGCCCAAGCCACGCCCTGTTTACTCTGTCAGCCCGAGCCACGCCCTCTTTACTCTGTCAGCTCGAGCCACGCCCTCTTTACTCTGTCAGCCCAAGCCACGCCCTCTTTACTCTGTCAGCTACGCCCTCTTTACTCTGTCAGCTCGAGCCACGCCCTCTTTACTCTGTCAGCTCGAGCCACGCCCTCTTTACTCTGTCAGCCCAAGCCACGCCCTCTTTACTCCGTCAGCCCGAGCCACACCCTGTTTACTCTGTCAGCCCAAGCCACGCCCTCTTTACTCTGTCAGCCCAAGCCACACCCTCTTTACTCTGTCAGCCCAAGCCACACCCTCTTTACTCTGTCAGCCCAAGCCACGCCCTCTTTACTCTGTCAGCCCAAGCCACACCCTGTTTACTCTGTCAGCCCAAGCCACGCCCTCTTTACTCTGTCAGCCCAAGCCACACCCTCTTTACTTTGTCAGCCCAAGCCACGCCCTCTTTACTCTGTCAGCCCAAGCCACACCCTCTTTACTTTGTCAGCCCAAGCCACACCCTCTTTACTCTGTCAGCCCAAGCCACGCCCTCTTTACTCTGTCAGCCCAAGCCACACCCTCTTTACTCTGTCAGCCCAAGCCACGCCCTCTTTACTCTGTCAGCCCGAGCCACGCCCTCTTTACTCTGTCAGCCCAAGCCACGCCCTCTTTACTCCGTCAGCCCGAGCCACACCCTGTTTACTCTGTCAGCCCAAGCCACGCCCTCTTTACTCTGTCAGCCCAAGCCACACCCTTTTTACTCTGTCAGCCCAAGCCACGCCCTCTTTGCTTTGTCAGCCCAAGCCACGCCCTCTTTACTCTGTCAGCTCGAGCCACGCCCTCTTTACTCTGTCAGCCCGAGCCACGCCCTCTTTACTCCGTCAGAGCCGTGAGACCGAGCACCTTCAGCTCCAGAGAAAGAGACGGCCTCAGGACCACTCAAACAAAATATGACTCTGGGCATGTTTTTGAGGAGAAAACAACATTTTCCTGGGTAGAAAGCTCAGAAACGTTGAGTTAAATATTCTGCACTCAGGTAAAACAGAGAATACTCAGTAGAGCTAATAAAATATGACTCCCATTTCTGCTCGTCGTTACTACTTCCACACTGTTCTGAGTACAAATACTACTGCTATTCCTCTTTCTCTCCCTTCACTGTGGTGATGACTGCTGCTACGAGTATTACTACTGCAGTTTTTACACGCAGCAGCCCACAGTTCAGTTCAGTTCAGTCTGGCAGAGCTTCACACAGCCACAAAACTCCCAGAAGAAACAGAACAATACGATTTCATCCTTCTCTTTAATAACCCAGTCCCTCTCTCTCTCTGTGTCTGATACAGTTCTGTGCCTCTGTCCTTTCCCTCTTCTCGTCAGTGGATTCATTAAAGCTTCTTGTATGTGGCCTGTGCCGAGGATCGATAATTTCTATTGGAAATGCTCTCACCACAGGTTTAATAAAGCAGGTCCATCTGTCCTGTGAACGCATTATACAGCACTTTTGTTCACGTATGGACACTCAAAGCCCTTTACATCAAACCTCCATTCACACATTCACACATTCACACACCAGTACGAGAGGGAGCGAGGGTTGAGTGGGCTTTGCTATTGGATAATCAACTCCATTTAGAGGTGGACAAACACAAACCTGGTGAGCCAGCCTCTCCTATTTTCTTTTCTGTTCCTTGCTAGCAGTGAAGCGTTTCTCTGTGGTTGATTTGGAACTGGCCTATCACAGACGTTTATCTTACAAATACAGAAGCTAACCAAGGTAGCGCTGGCTCCCGGGATAATTTAATAACTTCTCTGAGCTGATTAACGGCGTTTACTGCAAAGTAAATGAGACATGACCAGGTTTTGGGGTCTTGTACTGACATGACCCATGCCATACCATCCTATTGTGATAGGAACGAACTAGGGCTGCAGCAATTAATCAGATTAATCAATTATAATCGGTTATTGAAATAATTATCAACTCATTTAGTAATCGAATAATTGCCAACTGGGATATTTAATAGACTCTGACACATGCCATGTTCTGTGAGAGGCTTTTTTTTACCTTTTAAACAGTCACAAACTATGTACATTTTGTGATTTTGTGTTATAGATGGTATTTTATGTATATATGCTCTATATGAACATCTTCAAGAAGCAGCAAGAAGCTTTGTCTAATTTAATTTTGTAAAAATTAAGTGATTTTTGGTAGCATTATCACCAATTTTTAACAAAAACTATAAAACACCTCGAGTTTTTAACCATTTTACTCACACTTCTCTGTCCGATTATTATTGGACTAATTGAAAAAGTAATCGACAGGTTAATCAATTATCAAATAATCGTTAGTTGCAGCCCTAGAACGAACAGACGACTGAGTCAGAGCGTCTCCAAAACTGCAGCTCCTGTGGGGTGCTCCGGTCTGCAGTGGGCAGGATCTGTCAGGAGTGGTCCAAGGAAGGAACAGAGGTGAAGCGGAGAACGGTGACGGAGCTGAGGAGTGAAGGCTGAGGCCACAGACGAGCTACTGGAGCTCAGACTGCAGAAGAAGTTAATACTGCTTCTGATGGAAAGGAGTCTGCATATACAGAGCAGAGCTTTGTCACTGATGCTCATGATGGGCTGGATAAAATTCTGCACCATGATTCATCATCATACAAAACCACACAGAACAGACTCCACACGGCACAGTCCACCAGAAGATAATCGCGAGGAAGCCTTCATCTGAATCACGGCCGCTCTGCCAGCTGAATTTCCTCCAGTCATCCTGCCAGCGCGAAAACTGTTTCCACAAAACGACTGGGAAACGCTACAGTGACAAACCACCAACACTTCATCCAAAAACACGAGAGCGAGAGAAACGTCACGCCAGAGAAAAAACAGGCGCTTGCACCGAGGCTTTCTGAGCACGCTGCCTCAAATCAATCCGTCTTAAGTTATTGTGACAGGGAGCAAAAAGCCACTTCTGAACGGCAGGCTGTAAGCACGTCTTTAAGCGCCGGTAATTGACCTCCGCGTGCACAGGGAGAGGCAGAGGGGCCCCGGAGGGAGCTGATTATGGTTCTCTGAGAGCTCTGTGCGATATATCATTTGTGATCAGGCCTCGGTCAGCACAAAACACAGCCATTTTACTCCTCTGGTGGGAAACGCGGTGGTATGGCTGTGTGTAGCTGTGAGAGAGAGGATTTATGGAGTGTGTGTTACAGAAATGGCTCCATCATAAACTATTGTACATCAGGCTGGAGATGTTGGAAAATATACAAGATTGCAAATAAAACATTGATCAGTTACATCACGTTATGGTCTCTTGCACATAATCTAGCCATTTTGCTGGTCCCAAGCCTGAATAAATATGGTAAATAGTAAAACTTATGCCAAATCACTTTGCATATAACAAACCTGCTAACCTGGCAAAAGTCAGACTGATATAATGTTGGCAAAGAGTTGCTTAACATTTTATCAATCTGGAATGGCTCCTGTTGAAAACGTTTGTAAAGGGGAGGGACTTTCAGCAGAATTCTTGGAGGTGATTGGATAAAACGTCAGCTTCGTAGCTAAACAACAAACTGCTATGACAGTAAAATAACACAGTAAGAGGACTTTTGCTGTTTTTGTAAACGTACAGCAACACACCTTAAGTTTTTCTGTGTCGCCGTGTTGTTCACAAGTATCACTATAAGTGCTTGTTGTTTTTGGGCCTAAACCCCGCCCACTCACGGCAGTACTGCCACACCATTGGCCCAGCCGTCACAGGTGCGGACACAAACAGATCAGCGAGAGCAGGACAAGATGGATGTCGTGAGTTTGTGAACTGACAAATTCCACGACAAGGTAACCAGTCAGCCCCTCCTACTTTCATTTCTAAAGCAGGAGAGTCTGGTTCCTCAGCCACAGAGAGCGGTCTCTCTGGATCCCGACCTATCACAGCCGTTTCTCTGCAGCTCTGCATCTCACTGAAGCAAGAAGATAATCTCCTCTCAGAAATAACCAAGATGGCGCAGCTTATACAGAGCTAATGTTATAACTTCTCTGGAAAAAGTGGGTTTGTTTGAATGTGGTGGTTACGTGGGACGTCAGAGGGACTTTACTGTTGTTAAAATGGAAACAGGACGAAGACAAAAATCCCAACAACAACAAGGACTTCAGCAGAACCAACAGGTGACCAAGGAAAGACCTAAAAAACTGTTAATCAGAGAGGAAACACTCGCTCTGTAGCCAGTATCTTCTGTGACAGGTCAGTTCCAAATCAAAGTGGGAGGATTTTATTCAAACAATCTCTACCCTGAGTCCTAGAAGTGAGGAAAATCCCAGCTGTGGCAAATGTAAAAACAACACAGTTGGGTCATCGATCATGCCTCACTGTAAAACACCAATTATATCAGATTCTCACAGAGCAAACACAGCTGAAGCTCCACAGTGAAGCCGTCTCTCAGTCAGAGGCACCGGGCTTAAACACACACCATCTGGAAGCATTAGGCTCCAACCAACATCTGATCCACGAGAGAGACGAGAGAGGAGCATCAATTTACCACCAATCCATCAAAACTGGTCCCATCTCACACAAAGCTCATCACTGTGACTCTTATTCGTGATGTGAAAACTGTACTTCTGTAGGATTTATATTTTGAGTTCTTCTCCCACCTCTGCTGTACGTCTAACTAACGTCCGCAGCCTTTCTTCACTCCACTTTAATCTGCAGATAAAATGACTGGGAGGATCCTGGCTGATTGTAATTACAGTAACGTTCTGTGTCGGAGCCTGAAGATGTGGGAGAGACAGAGGGAGAATAGAAGGAGAGAGAAGAGAGACGAGGAGGAGGAGGTGGAGTGAAGAGCGCCCATATGCTGCTGGGACAGAAGAAACTCCAAAAGGAATCTTCACCTTGGACCAGATTCCTGATGTTTTGGGAGAGCCAGGATCATCAACGAGAACAGGCTCCAGGGAGAGAGAGAGACAGGGAGGTGGCAGAGTTACACAGTTTTTGTTTTAAGCTGTTTATTTATTTTCAGTTTGCAGATTATGACTGGATAGAGCAGGTTTACCTTAAAGATCCCAAGCCTTACATTTCGAGACATTCAACACCATTGGTCCATAACGGTCAGTACTATATCCATGTTTCAGTTTTTTATTCCTAAGATAAAACTAACTATTGTTCATATTGTTTTCTAGGAAGTGCATGTAGATAATGTCATAAATCAATAATGTCAGAAATATTGATATTAGAAATTAAGCATTTTAAATTAAATCCAGGTAACGTCTGTGTGTCCTGAGTCGGACACTTTCTGCTAAAATTCTATTACTTTTTTATCTTCAACAAGTCATAAAGTCACTCATTTATTATCTTCATTAATGCAAATTGTATAAAATTAAAGTACATTTTCTTACGTTTATAACGATATATTGGTTGGATAGTTTCTTTTACAGATATTTTATTGCGGTTGTATGAAAAAGCGCTTTTGTCCGAGGTTTAAGCTCGGCAGTGCTATGGCCCTGAGTCGGACACACAGAAGTTCCAATATCAGACGCTCACCTTTCTGGCTTTTTCAGCCTTATTTGTTGGATTTTTCGGCTCTAATTTAAGGCTGGGATATTTACGTTAACAAATTTTCACACCCGGTACCTTGTTTCCGTCTTTCAAAATAAGATTGTGGGCTAAGCTAACGTTAATCAGAAAATAATAAGACGGACAAAGTTAGCTACAAAAACACTAAGATCACTGAAAGAACGTCGCCCGAGTGTGACCTGAGCGTTCCCTGCGCATTTCCCGATCAAAATTATTTTCATATCATGATTATTTTATAAACACTTAGCATAAATACACAAAAATTACCACAGAGGTAGAGCAATATGTGGAGTTTTTGTTTATCTACCGTTAGCCAGTTAACGTCTTTGTGAGCGTCTGTTAGAAGACTGAAAAATAGCAAAAGGTGAGCGACTCAGGACACACAGACGTTACGTCTTTGGAAGCAATTGTTGTTATTTGCAACTTTTCTTCACTCTCTGTCTGAACATAATCAACCCTGGCCACAGTGATAGATTTGAAAGTAAACTTACGGTTTCGAATCACATCGTTCTAAATCAGCCAATATCGTTCTTGAATCAGAATCAAAATAGTTGTAATCGTATCGTCTCATTGCAAAAACGTAAGTTACACCCCCAGCTGATACTTGGTCCAACAACAGCTGGGTCAGATGGAAAACCTCTGAGCAGTCGGCAGAGTGTTTCCTAAAGTTCGTAACAGAGATCCAAAATGTCTTTAACGCTCCATTTTACCTCTGCATTTAAACTATCGCAATAATAAGACGTCTCATTTGGTCTTAGTCTGAAACCATTACTTTTTTTCTCAGTGTAAAAAGTAAAAAAAAAAAAAAAAAAAAAGAGTAAACAAACGATGTTGAAGACGTGACCTGGAAGGCACACCTCCCGTCGTCATGGCAACGTTAGACTAAGTTTTTGGAGCAACATGGGGCTGTTTTGGAAAGTTAGGACGCTTTCAGTGCTAAAGTTAGATCCCAGAGATGAATCACAGTGAATGGATTAATAAAGAGCGCCACCTGCTGTTTAAGAAGAGAGAACTCTCCACAGATAATGGATGACCTGCGTCGTGAGGTAAAGTTTGGTTTTTGTCAGGACAGGAATCAACAAAAGATAGTATAGGATTAAGTAACGTATGTGTGTCCTGAGTCGGACGCTCACCTTTTGCTATTTTTCAGTCTTCTAACAGACGCTCGAAAAGACGTTAACAAAAACTTCACATATTGCTCTACCTCTGTGGTAATTGTTGTGTATTTATGCTAAGTGTTTATAAAATAATCATGATATGAAAATAATTTTGATCGGGAAATGCGCAGGGAACGCTCAGGTCACACTCGGGCGACGTTCTTTCAGTGATCTTAGTGTTTTTGTAGCTAACTTTGTCCGTCTTATTATTTTCTGATTAACGTTAGCTTAGCCCACAATCTTATTTTGAAAGACGGAAACAAGGAACCGAATGTGAAAATTTGTTAACGTAAATATCCCAGCCTTAAATTAGAGCCGAAAAATCCAACAAATAAGGCTGAAAAAGCCAGAAAGGTGAGCGTGTCTGATATTGGAACTTCCGTGTGTCCGACTCAGGGCCATAGCACTGCCGAGCTTAAACCTCGGACAAAAGCGCTCTTTCATACGACCGCAATAAAATATTTGTAAAAGAAACTCTCCAACCAATATATCGTTATAAACGTAAGAAAATGTACTTTAATTTTATACAATTTGCATTAATGAAGATAATAAATGAGTGACTTTATGACTTGTTGAAGATAAAAAAGTAATAGAATTTTAGCAGAAAGTGTCCGACTCAGGACACATACGTTAATTCATGAATTACAGAGGTCCAGGGGTAAATGCTTATCTCGTACGAATAGGGCTTATGTCTGTGTTTACTTTTCAGAGCCACAAAGATTTTTCCAGATTGGGGTTATGGAGTTATGGATGGGGATAAATAGTTTTTCTGGATGATGGTACAGTCCGTTAGCAACGCCCAGAGGAGTTTCAGCCAATCACAGTCCGGCTGGCTCCGTCCGCCACAAACACACACTGGAGGAGGTTTGGAGGAGCCGACGGGAGCAGAGGACAGGTGGCAGCAGTGAATCATTGTTCCTCTGGTGGTTCTCAGATTAGGTGTGAGGAATAATTATCGCGTTTTGGAGCAGATCTGGAGAACTGGACAGAGAGAAGACGGCCACTTCGTCTGCACCAACTGTTTCCTACAGCTGACAGGGGCCGCACTGCATAATCACACACACACATACGCACACGCACACACACACACACACACACGCACACACAAACCAGGACTAAACCAGGACTAAACCAGGTCTTCGACCAGGACTGAACCAGGACTAAACCAGGTCTTCGACCAGGACTGAACCAGGACTAAACCAGGTCTAAACCAGGACTAAACCAGGACTAAACCAGGACTAAACCAGAACTAAACCAGGTCTTCGACCAGGACTGAACCAGGACTAAACCAGAACTAAACCAGGACTAAACCAGAACTAAACCAGAACTAAACCAGGACTAAACCAGAACTAAATCAGGATTAAACCAGGTCTAAACCAGGTATTTTAAACCAAGTTTAAACCCTAGAGGAGACCAAGATCGGTTTAAAAATGTGAATAAAAGCAGAAAATAGAGCAGGAGGTCGGCTGTCGCTGTGTGCAGGGATTTAGATTTCAACTTAGTTTCAGTTTTGCGTCAGATGTCCTTCCTGACGCAGCTTGAAACTGGTACAAGTAGGCTTTTTAAGTAAAAGTGAAAATAATATTACTCAAGTAGAAGTTAAAATAGTCAAGCAAACTAATACTTACTGAGTATTCAGAGTACTACTACTACTACTATCACAGCGGCTAATACTAGCAGTAGTAGTATATCACTGCCCACTTAGCATTATGCTAATTTAGACACAATCATATAGCATTAAAGTAGAAGTATTTAAAAATGTATTTAAACGTACTCATTCAAAAATGTAACTGAATACCGTCTGGATCCAAGATGTTAAAAAAGATTCTGTACAAATGCGAGATAGGGTCACAGATACTGACTCCAGACACAAGGGGTCAGTAAAGGAACAAATTATTTTATCAATGTGAGCTATGTCTCCCAGTGCTTCAGGTTTTACTTCCACATGAGTAACGTCATTAGTGCAGTAACAGTACTTTTACCTGAGTACTTCTGAGTACTTCTGTTCACTGCGTCACAGTCCTCTGTCTGTGGTGAACGAGCAGCAGGACGCTCTGTGCTGTTTTCGGATACTGCCTCTCAGTGGAGTGGGTATAATGTAGGCTGGTGGGGGGTGTTCCTGAGCCACCTCCTCCTCCCTCCCTCCACTCCCTGGTTCTCCCCATAATCGGCTTTCCTCTCGCAGACAGCGTGAGTCGGTCTGGATCTGCCTCACGCACACACACAGAGTTATAAATGGAGTCTGGAGCTGTGCACATCTGAGTCTGAGCAGGGAGGGGGGTCCTCAGCAGCTACGATCAGGAAATACACACAGACTCTGAGAAACTGGGGAACAAATGGAAATCTGAAGAAGAAACTCCACTTTCCCCTCATCAACTGAACCCAAGATGTGTTTCCAGTGTAAAGCAATGTAAGAATCTGAAGGTAACTCTTTATATTTCAGCATTCTCTCGATGAAACTCAATGTTCAGCTGCACAAAGTAAGAGCTGTGCTGCTAAGAAACACCAGATGTGATGACAATGACTAGGGCTGCAGGATATGGAGAAAACATGCAATATTCGATATGCGATAACGATATTATTGTGATATTTGAAAATAAAGCCTACTTTTAGAACATAGTAAGTATTTACAAGTCAAAACAGCGACAAAATCAAAACTTAACACAGACTAAACCAGGAATAAAACAAGGCTAAGCTGTGACTAAATTAATTAAATTACCACTAAAACTGGACTTTTTAAACATTTTTATTTAGTCACAACACATGTTCTTTTAAGGCTCTGATGGAAAATGATTCTTCAGTGTAAATCTCTGTCAGATGGAGACCACAGTGTTACTTGTGATATATTTAGATTCTTGCGATACAGATATTGTGATAACGATAATTTTGCGATATATTGTGACAGCCCTAATTATGACGATATAAAATTGTTTTATGTTTATACTTTTCCCCCTTATCTATTATCCAATCCACACACAGCATAGTTTAGCTCCGCTTTTTAAGATTTTAGTTTAAGTGGAACTCAGTAACTCTTCTATTTCAGCCTCATTTTCCTCTCAGGAGCTCCCCCTACAGTTTGGGGTAAACACTCACAGGTCCAGGTGACTTCCTTGTTCAGCCTTACTTTTATTTTTCCCTCTGTGTAAGTGTACAAAGTTTTTTCTGCCATTTAACCGCTCTGCCATGATGAAAACCCAGAAATAAAGCCATCTCTTGTTGCTTGGCTCTAACCATGATGTGCCACTCTCTCGTAAGACTCGAGACTTCTTCTCTGACTCTGGGTCAGCGGTGCTCAGACCAAAGACACCAGGGGCAGGGGCAGGGGAAGGTGATTTAGGAACGCGTTTTGCCGAATCCGCAAAGGTTTGAAAATGCAGGAAGAGTCCGAACATCATCCCTAGCCCCTAACCCCTCAATCACTACACAGTCCAGCACTATCCAGCAGACTGTAGGTGCACTCAGTTTGTGAATGATTCAGACTCGCACACTGTTTTTACTCTCAGCGGTGATCATGTGACTCTGGCGTCTGTGTAAAAAAATATTTGTCAAAACTCCTGCTGATAATGTTCTTCTGTGATAAACCTGACCACACTCAGATGTTTTAGTATTTATAGATAAATAATAGTCATAGTGTGTGATATTTAACATGAATTATGGCCTGTAATGAATAAAACAGAGTGGATTATTGCAGCTCTGTGCCTTACACTCAATTGTCATCTTCTTCAAATCTGATTTAGAAAAACATGATGGATCAGATTTGAAAAAAACAGATCTGATCTGTTCACACTGTCATGAAAAAAATAAATATCAGGGTTCCTGCAGGTATCAGCCAGTGTAATTTAATACTTTTTAATATCATCTTTAATGTCATTTTTAACATTTTTAATGCCACAAATATACAATCACAGCAGCCTAACCTGCCAAAATGTATTAAGACATTGTAAAATACAGTTCATAAAGCACCAGTAATGTTGAACGTCAAACATCTGATGTTTGGTAATTTGGTCCCACTGGAAACAAACTTGAAACAAATAAATGAATAATGTCTGCAATTTTACTTCAAAACTATTTTAAATTTGTAATGAATGTATTTCTGTGTTAAAGTTACAGTTGTGTTATGTAAATTTAAACAGTTATTGATTTATATGTTAGCTCTAAATATTGTATTAATATTGATTTACATTTTTGACTCATAAGTTGAATTGTTAGTAAAAAAAGTTACTCTGTATTTTTTACGGTAGAATTCTGGCAACCACAGCTGCCAGTTTTTTACTGTGAAAAAGAAAGTATTTTATGGTAAGATGTACAGTTTAACACATTTTTATTAAAGATAATAATTTTAAATTTTACAGTAAATGGTTAAAATTTAAGTATAAACTGTAAAATATACAGTTAATGTATTTGTTTTTAAAGATAATAACTTTAAATTATACAGTAAATTATAATTAAAACTCAAGTCAAACACTGTAAAAACAACAGATGAGATAATATTTTATTGTAAAATTAAATACAGACCTCCTGTATTTTTTACGGTAGAATTCTGGCAACCACAGCTGCCAGTTTTTTACCGTAAAATTTACAGATTTTTTTTTTACAGTGTGGGGAGGCTGAACGCTGGCTAAGCTAACGTTAGCAATTTTACACTGCAGCAGGTTTATTTAAGAGCTTTTTATTTCTGATTACGATGTGACAGAAGTAAACACAGCTGGGTTTCTAACTGGTTTCATTCAGACGTGTTGTGTTCAGTTTAAAGTCCTGTCGCGGTCCCGCTGTTCTCCTCCGAAACTCGCAAAGCATTCTGCTCTATACTGACCTCTAGTGACCATCGCTGTCCACTACTTTTCAGAATGCATTGTGTGAAATTTTGAGTGCACTAGTTTTTTATCCATTAGACATTCGGACACCACTACAAAATGGTGTGACCACTACAGAGCACTACAGAGGGATTAGGGAGCAGTGAACCGTGGTTGGATGAGTGCATGCGGTTGTTTGTTGACGTAGCTGCGAGCGCAAAATACGAGGCTTTTATGTCTCATATTTAAGTAACTGTCAGGAAAATCTGTACAGTGCTTACTCTGATGAGAGACTTTATGAGAATGGCTCCAGAAAACCACAAGATCCTAAAGTAGCTGGTAAAAAGCTATCATTTGTTCTGCAGTTTCTCTCTGTGTGGTGTAGAGCATTTGCGGGGCCCACAGCGCCATTTGCTGGACATACGCAGGTACTACAGTTCACAGTTGTTTTCAGGTGAAACAAGCTTTGATTGTTGTGTTTTCCTGGCCAGCGTTGTCGAGTAAACAAGGCCCTTAACCATCACAAGGACTCACAAACAATTTATTTAAAGTTACACTGTGTAAGATTCCCGGTCTTGCGCCTCTAGAGGCCACAGGTGCCACTGCACTGTCGCAAAACGTAAACATTAGCATGGACCCCTCCTCCTTCTGAAACTGTGCGAGCGTGCGTTACGTCAAACTAACAATGGGACTAGAGAGTGCATTCATATTTACTGTATAAACTTCTGTAACCACCTGTGTGGCCGCAGATTGGATCTTCTATAGAGTTAGCGCTAGCGTTAGCTTATCGCGCAATGGTCGCAGTAAAAACAACTAATAACTGTATGAAAAAGCACGTTCTAAAAAAAAAATAAAGAGGCTAATTTACCTGCCCAACAATAAAGAAGCAAAAACGTGATCTGATTTGCAGCCTTCTCTGTCTCTCATCTGACGCCAGCGAGCAAAAGTCTGTCCGATGTTGACTCTTGTCTGTGATCTGGTGCGGTCCCTTTCACATTTTCTTTTTCTTGCCTCGTCCGACATTGTCTTCATCTTCTTGTGTCCTTCGGCCCTGACGAACTGGCGAAAATAAAAATGCTAAAAGTAGCTTCCTGGTTATACTGCGCCTCAGGTATAAGAGCAGAAGGGAATGCCGTAAAGCAAGTCGTTCCCTGTCACATGACTTTTCCTGAACAGCGGAGCGCTCCCGGCCAAACTACGAGGGCGGTTTCTCAGAACAGAAGCCCCGCTCGGAGCAACAGATCGCGCCTCAGGCCTTATAATCGCTCAAAAAAATCACAAAAACAAGTCAGTATGCCCCACATATTTAGGAGAAAAGTTACACAGTGTAACTTTAAGATAAAGTTACTGCTTTAAGATAAACTTTATTCTCTGATTTTGATACATCCTTCAGTCCTGCTGGGGTTAAACCTAGGAGCACTCTTCTCCAGATCTGAGCCTGGATCCTGGTCGGGACCTATCTGGAGGACTGTTGTGTGTGTTTTAGGTTGATGCGGGAAAGCAGAGAAAACCCAGACACAGGGAGAACATGCACACTCCACACAGAAAGGCTCCACATGGTCCAGGGATCAAATAAAGACGCTGTAAAGTTTAATGTGGAAAATACAGACCTTCAACTTAATCCATAATGTATCTGTAAAACTAAAGCTCTGCGTTACTGCCTTTAGCTCAGAGTCTCTGCTGTGGATTATTACACGGCTGGAGATGAATTATTGATATTTATTCAGAGATATACACACTGGTTATGATGCACCGCGGTGAGCTGCATTTTGGAGAATTGTTTTTTGAGCTTCTGTGGAGAAAAGCATTTTTATATTTTAACATGAGTTCACATAAACAGACTTCTGAACAAGGTTATAGTAAACAAATTATGATGGCAGAACCTTCGACTGTGACACACCTGCAGAATAATTACTGGAGAGTTTGTTAAGCGCTGTGTCCAAGTCCTCTGTAACTAATGAAGTGGACGGCCTTAGAGACCCCATCAAACTTCTGCAAACTCCACAGAACTTACGTATGTGGAGGAGTGCTGAGAAGAACGGCAAGGCTCAGGCAGTTCCTCTTCATCAGACTATTCTTAACGTTTTTTCCCATAAAACAGCAGAATACGGCAAACTCTGAGCAGCTCTGTCCTTCTCTGTGAGCGGGGACAGCAGCAGAAGCCAGTTGTACAAAGACTTGTGAAAGAAAAAGTGGGTTTGTTTGAATGTGGTGGACGTCAGAGGGACTTTACTGTTGTTAAAATGGAAACAGGACGAAGACAAAAATCCCAACAACAACGAGGACTTCAGCAGAACCAACAGGTGACGAAGGAAAGATCCAAACGCCATTAATCAGAGAGAAGTTATTACATTCACTCTGTATAAGCCACAGCTGTCTTGGTTATTTCTGAGAGGAGATGATCTTCTGCTGCTGTGAGACGCAGGGCTGCAGAGAAACGGCTGGGACAGGTCTGGATCCACTGGAAACATCTCTCTGTGGCTGAGGAACCAGACTCTGCTGATTTCATAAACAAAGTAGGAGTCTGGCCTGGCGAGTCACAATTAGAGTTGCCACCTGTTCTGGTTTTACCTGAATGTCCTTCTTTTTAATGGTAAAAAAATATTGTCCCGGGACACTGAATGTTCCGGTTTCTCTATATCAGTGGTTCCCAAAGTAGGGGTCCGGGGCTCCCTGGGGGTCCGCGAAGGTACTACAGGGGGGGCCCCAGAGGCTGTCTATATTTCAATTTCAATTTGAATATTTTTTATTTTATTTTATTTTTTATTATTATTATTATTTCAGACACATGGTTTTGGTTCATAAAAACAAATAAAACATACAAAAATATAAAAAGTAAAATATTAAGTAATAAGAAAATTAAGAAAATATTAAGTACCTAAAAATATTGGAAATTAATTACAGTTGTATATTTGTTTTAAAATATTACTTTAAAACAACTTTTAGTCAGTAATCAGTGTTTTTGTAATGTTTTTATTAAAAAAAAAAAAAACACAGGCAGAGTCTTTTGAACAGAGGGAAGTTTTATCGTTGGGGGTCCGCGAGGGATTTTCGGAACTTTAAGGGGGCCACGACCGTCCTGACTTTGGGAATGGCTGCTCTATATGATGCGTAAAATTTGTATTTCTGTTTAATCTGTTATGTTGTTTGTAGCCTATGTTTATCCACTGCACATAATGCAGCAAATGATTCGCTGCACAGACGACTCGTGCACTTCCTGGCTGTAGATAAATGATGTAGCGCGTACTCTGTGGCTCTTGTGGCGGCGGGATTTCAAGACAAAGAAGGAGCTGCAGCAGATCGTCTTTGGACCGAGCGACTGAAAAACTGAAAAACTATAACAACGCGAAAATGGGTGGAGAGACGGAGGACGAGGAGGCTACAGGAGCAGGAGAAGAAAAGGCGGATGGTTCAGGTGAAAATCTGAACAACGTAAGGTGCACTGCCAAACAAACTTAGCTAAATCAAATTATTTTTTTATTCCACATGAGCAAACAAAGAGAACTTAATTGTCTGTCTCACTCTGGTAAAAAACAAACAAACAAACAACAACAACAACAAAAATATGCCCGCCACCCAGCCTCCTATCAGCTTCCTACCTATATTCACCTTTACCTGTGCCCACTACTGCCCCCAGGTGTCTACAACCAAAAACTGTAGGAAATAAGCCAAAAATAATAAACACTAGACATGTTATTTATTTAAGTTTTATTTCGGTCACATAAAAATATAATAGTTGTACTAATACACTTTGTAATACATATACAGATACAGTACATATATACAAAGAGAAAAACAATAACATTACAACCGAAAAGGTGTAGGCCTGAAGCCACAGCTTATTACTCCTCCCCTTTTTACTTTACTACATCTACCATGGGATATCTAGACAAGTTTTTCATTCTTTGACAGAGGATCAAACATACGAAAAAATAAATATAAAACAAACAACAAAGAAAACAAACAACAAAACTCAAATTTCATTTTCATATTTATTTATAATGAATTTTTTGAATAGTTTTTTAAATAAATTAGTGAATTGCTCCTCTTAAGTTCATCTGTAATCCCAGAATTCCACAGGTTTACCCTTTAACAGAAATGCAGTTTTTCTTTACATTTGTTCTAACGCCTGTCCTCTCCCCTCAGATCACATTTATTATCTCTGTCTTCAAACATACACAAAATATTATTTGGCAATAACTTTTTTTTTACTTTATACATAAACAATACTGTACTAAGACTAACTCAATCATAGAATTTTAATGCTTTAAATTTAATAAATATTGGTTTAGTTGATTCATTATAAGCATTGATGATCCTTATAGCTTTTTTCTGTAAGATAAAAATGTATGTTACGTAAAGCAATTAACTAAACAAATAACTAGCAAAAGAATAGTCTCAAAATTATGTTACTAATGAGAGCAAAACAATATTAATAATAATATTAGTAAACACATCCATTGACATTAAAGTTACACTGTGTAACTTTTCTCCTAAATATGTGGGGCATACTGACTTGTTTTTGTGATTTTTTGAGCGATTATAAGGCCTGAGGCGCGATCTGTTGCTCCGAGCGGGGCTTCTGTACTGAGAAACCGCCCTCGCAACTTGGCCGGGAGCGCTCCGCTGTTCAGGAAAAGTCACGTGACAGGGAACGACTTGCTTTACGGCATTCCCTTCATGCTCTTATACCTGAGGTGCAGTATAACCAGGAAGCTACTTTTAGCGTTGTTATTTTCGCCAGTTCGTCAGGGCCGAAGGACACAAGAAGATGAAGACAATGTCGGACGAGGCAAGAAAAAGAAAACATGAAAGTGACCGCACCAGATCACAGACAAGAGTCAACATCGGACAGACTTTTGCTCGCTGGCGTCAGATGAGAGACAGAGAAGGCTGCAAATCAGATCACGTTTTTGCTTCTTTATTGTTAGACAGGTAAATTAGCCTCTTTATTTTTTCTTTAGAACGTGCTTTTTCATACAGTTATTAGTTGTTTTTACTGCGACCATTGCGCGATAAGCTAACGCTAGCGCTAACTCTATAGAAGATCCAGTCCAAACTTCCAAAGGTAGCAGCAGGTCAACTAAAGCTGAAACAATGATGGAAATAGACGCACGCTCGCACAGTTTCAGAAGGAGGAGGGGCCCTAGTGTTTATGTTTTGCGACGGTGCAGTGGCACCTGTGGCCTCTAGAGGCGCAAGACCGGGAAGTGTAACTTTAAAAACTTAAAATATCTACTTAAAGCAAAACTAATACAGCTCCATCACAAGGTTATGTCCAATTTCGCTGTAGAAGGGCAATTTTTGTCTTGGGTTAGATGTGAAGATCACCACTACTTTGATTGTTTTGCCAAAATGTCCAGGTTTTTTGCCAGACACAGGTGGTGTATTGTTAGGAGATGAAACTGTTTTCCTTAAATAAGACAGACCAGCCTCACTTGAGCTGGTGTCTCTCCTCGGTCCTCTCCTCACACAGAACTTGGTAAACAACAGCCTCTCCTCGTTAAGAATCTCACTGAGCGGAGAGAAAATGGCGCTGATGTGAGAACAGATATTTATTGACCGTTCTTCCTTTTGTTTCTCTGCGCACACAGAAGCACACTCTCCATTTATCATCACAGAGAGCGCTGCAGATTGCTTGTTACAGATATGATGGAGCGTGACAGAGAAGCCCGATAATTAGGCGGCCATCTTGGACACACGTTGCAGAGCGGATCAGATGTTTCTGTGTGTGTGTGTGTGTGTGTGTGTGTGTGTGTGTGTGTATGTGTTTGTGTGTGTGTGTGTGTGTGTGTGTGTGTGTGTGTGTGTGTGTGTCTGTGTGTGTGTGTGTGTGTGTGTGTCATGAGTCTGCTTCACAGTAAATACACCGCTGAGGGCTCATTAGAGGAAGATGTGTCTCTGCTCCCAGTACTGTAGCAATTACTGCTACTATTACTACAACTACTACTACTACTACTACCATCTACTACATCTACATCCTACTACTTCTTCCATTACTACTATTAATGTTAATACTTTTACTGCAATTTCTATTTTGACTTTCACTGAGAGCTCATTAGGAAGATCTGTCTCTGTTCACTGCATTGGTTTACTACTACTACTACTACTACTACTACTACTACTACTACTACTGTACCTATACTGCAATTTCTAGTCTGACTTTCAACTCAGTAAATTCACCGCTGAGGGCTTATTAAAGGACGTTACTGTATGGCTCTGCTCTGCACTGCATACAATACTGCAGCAATTACTACTACTACTGCTAATACTATTAGTACTACTACTATTACTGCCATCTAACTGCTCCTGCTACTTCTTCTACTTCCACTATTACTATTCATAATTTTAATACAACTTCTATTTTGACTTTTAACACTATTATAGTAATTAGTACTACTACTACCAGTGCTACGGCTGCTGCTGCTACTACTACTACTACTACTACTACTACTACTACTACTACTCCCAGAAAATTGCTGTTACTAATACTAATACGTTGACTGCAACAAGCTTCTATTAATCTGGTTCCACAGTGATTAATACAACAATTACTACTATTACTTCTTCTTTTACTACTAATACTACTACTACTACTTCTACTACTACTACTACTACTCTACTACTGCCACTACTACTACTACTTCTACTTCTTCTACTACTACTACTTTTACTGCAATTTTTCTTTTCCCTCTTGTCGCTACTGTACAGGCTTCTACTTCCATGAGTGTTGTAAATATAGAGTTGCACTACTACTACTACTACTACTACTACTACTACTTCCACTACTGCTGCTTATACTTCTGTTACTACTGTTAATACTTTTACTGAAATGTCTTCTCTGGCTCTCAGTAAACTCACCTCTGAGGCTTCATTAGTGGATCTTTCTCTCTTCTCGCTGCTGTGCTCTGACAGACTTTCAGCTCCAGGATAATTACAGCGTGGACCTCGTTAAGGGCCCCGCGCTCGTTAGCGGGAGGGGCCCGGACTGCGGCTCGTCCTGTGTGTGGGGTCTTAAACCTTCAGACGAGAGGCTAAAGGTAAACACGACGTGGTTTAATCCAGGTAGGCAATGGTTGGTGTGGAATAAAAAGGTACGGCGTCTCCAGAGGGTCAGAAATGTTTGAATGTTTGACCACCTTGGCTATAAGCTCCTCCCACCTCCCCCACTATCATTCAGTATAGGCCTATATAAAGTAATATATTTAGTTTATCCCTCCAAAACCCAATTTTAATGCTTTTATGCTGCTCTGTAGTGGTCACGCCATTTTGTAGTGGTGTACGAATGTCTAGTGGATAAAAAATAGTGCACTCAAAATTTTCAAACACTGCATTTTGAAAAGTAGTGGACAGCGATGGTCACTAGAGGTCAGTATAGAGCAGAATGCTTTGCGAGTTTCGGAGGAGAACAGCGGGACCGGGACAGGAGTTTAAACTGTACACAACACGTCTGAATGAACCCAGTTAGAAACCCAGCTGTGTTTACTTCTGTCACGTCGTAATCAGAAATAAAAAGCTCTTAAATAAACCGCTGCAGTGTAAAATTGCTAACGTTAGCTTAGCCAGCGTTCAGCCTCCCCACGTAAGGCACAGAGCTGCAATAATCCACTCTGTTTTATTCATTACAGCCATAATTCATGTTAAATATCACACATATGACTATTATTTATCTATAAATACTAAAACATCTGAGTCTGGTCAGGTTTATCACAGAAGAACATTATCAGCGGAGTTTCAACAAACTTTTTTTTACACAGACGTCAGAGTCACATGATCACCGCTGAGAGAAAAACAGTGAGTGAGTCTGAATCATTCACAAAACGAGTGTACTACAGTCCGCTGTATCAATAGTTCCCAAAGTGGGGTCCGTGGCCCCCTGTGGGTCTGCAAAGGTACTGCAGGGGGGGGCCCAGAGGCTGTGTAAGTTAAGTACATAAAAATAAATTGAGTTTGAAATGAATTACTTGCTTTATTAGTTATATACTTAAGTTAAAATGATTTTGAGCCAACAGTCAGTGTTTTTGTGAGGTTTTTATAGAAATCTATGGAGAAAAACATGGCTTAGTCTTTTGAAGAGAAGGAAGTTTTACAGGTGGGGGTCCGTGAGGGATTTTTAGAAGTTTAAGGGAGGCGACAGACTTGACTTTGGGAATGGCTGCGCTATATCGTGCTGGACTGTACAGTGATAGAGGGGTTAGGGACACAGACACAGTAGGATCAAAACTCACAGGAGAAATGAGTTGGTGACCACATTCACTCACAAACTTTCTGTGGGAAACACTGCAGTCTTTAACTTTTTGCTTTAAACCATTAACAAAGCCAATAGGGGAAGGTAAAGGGCAGCAGAAGGACCACGAGAGGTCTGACCTGCTCCAAGGCATTGTCCCTATCTCGCAGTGGTAAAGATATAGAAGCCAGACCTGGATGTCACAGTGGCAGAGTGGTTAGCCCTCCTGTGTCACAGCAAGAAGGTCCTGGGTTTGATTACCGGACGGTGTGGAGTTTGCGCGCTCCCACTGTGTTTCCTCTGGGGGCTCTGGTTTCTCCTCAAAAAAACTTTAATGCGTTAATTACGAGAAACTTTTACAGAGAAATTAACACTTTTAATCACACTTGATCACACGATGGCAACACAAACCTTTTCTCTTCATTTCTGGCACAGGATGACCAGGGCTGAACATCCACAGCCAAATGTGCGAGTATTTCAGCTTTGGCCAGTTGGATACATGCATGAGCCTCTACAAGTGCACTGTCGGTAAATGCTGGGTTTCCTCTGAGGCCTGCAATTAATTGAGATTAATTAATTACAAAGCCTGTAACTAATTAGATAAATGTTTGTTTTTGCCTACCATCACTGCCAAAAACCTGTACAGTGGGGCCAGGACTCCCCTTCAAACAAGATTCTTAATTGCAGTAGGACAGACGTGTCCAAAGTGCGGCCCAGGGGCCATTTGTGGCACGGTTTGAG
The DNA here is from genome assembly GCA_020698575.1 of Bostrychus sinensis. NCBI lineage: Eukaryota > Metazoa > Chordata > Actinopteri > Gobiiformes > Eleotridae > Bostrychus > Bostrychus sinensis. The sequence continues at coordinate 2,088,652 of CM036241.1, read as the reverse complement.
ATTTCATATGGCCCTCTGCTTCTATGACAAAATGCATTACTTATGGCCCTCCAGCATTTTTGTACAGTGTTTCTGTAGCTTTGTCTTAGATTAGATTGAGCTTTATTAATTGCACAGTAGAGAAGATCACTTGTTCAGGCAGATCTTATACAGAATAAAGTGCAGAAAGCAAGAAAATAAAGTGAGCATGCATCACAGACAAAAAGGTCCAAGACAAAAGTGACTTCTGTTAGATTGTGTTGTCAGAGAAAATAACTGATAATTATTTGGCTTATAATTATTTATAAATACTTACAAAACAGTGAGCATTATATTTATTCTGTGTGCGTTCAGTTCCTAGAAAACATCAGGAGCGACTGGTGGCCCTTGAAGATTTGCACATCTTCAGATCTGGTCCTCATTGGAAAAAGTTTGGCCCTCCCTGCAGTAGGACTTTTCTGGTTAAATATGGTCAAATAATAAAAAAATACAAAAAAGAATCCAGACCTGGACTCAAACCAGGGATCTTATAGTTCAGAGGTAAATGCTTTATCCATACACTCTACTGGCTCCATGTGCGAGACTAAAAGAAACATCTTTAATCCGAACACCTCCACAGTGATAATGTGCTCGATCTGGAGGTAAAGGAGACGATGAGGAGTTTAAACAGTGGCACATGTCAATATCTGCCATTTCCCCCAAAACTTAGGGCTTTGTTGAAGAGGAGTCTGTGTTTGAGATGCTCAGTTAGTTCCCAGGTGTGTGAAGGATACAGTGTAAACTCAGATGTTAAATGTAACACCTGCTTAAACAGCTGTGGACAAACAGCTGTGTCTCACCTGTTGGAGTTTCCAGATGTTTCTGCCCTGGAGACTCGCTCATTAAACAGAGAGGAGGAGGAGCTCAGATCGTTGGTCCTGCAGCAGAGCGTCCTGCAGCGGAGAGCGTCCTGCAGCAGAGAGCGTCCTGCAGGGGAGAGCGTCCTGCAGCAGAGAGCGTCCTGCAGCAGAGCGTCCTGCAGGAGAGAGCGTCCTGCAGCAGAGCGTCCTGCAGCAGAGCGCGTCCTGGAGAGCGTCCTGCAGCGGAGAGCGTCCTGCAGCGGAGCGTCCTGCAGGAGAGAGCGTCCTGCAGCAGAGCGTCCTGCAGGAGAGAGCGTCCTGCAGCGGAGAGCGTCCTGCAGCGGAGAGCGTCCTGCAGCAGAGCGCGTCCTGGAGAGCGTCCTGCAGCGGAGAGCGTCCTGCAGGGGAGAGCGTCCTGCAGCGGAGAGCGTCCTGCAGGAGAGAGCGTCCTGCAGGAGAGAGCGTCCTGCAGCAGAGCGTCCTGCAGCAGAGAGCGTCCTGCAGCAGAGCGTCCTGCAGGAGAGAGCGTCCTGCAGCGGAGAGCGTCCTGCAGCGGAGAGCGTCCTGCAGCGGAGAGCGTCCTGCAGCAGAGCGCGTCCTGGAGAGCGTCCTGCAGCGGAGAGCGTCCTGCAGGAGAGAGCGTCCTGCAGCGGAGAGCGTCCTGCAGGAGAGAGCGTCCTGCAGGAGAGCGTCCTGCACCAGAGAGCGTCCTGGAGAGCGTCCTGCAGCAGAGAGCGTCCTGGAGAGCGTCCTGCAGCAGAGAGCGTCCTGCAGCGGAGAGCGTCCTGCAGGAGAGAGCGTCCTGCAGGAGAGAGCGTCCTGCAGGAGAGAGCGTCCTGCAGGAGAGAGCGTCCTGCAGCAGAGAGCGTCCTGCAGCAGAGAGCGTCCTGCAGCGGAGAGCGTCCTGCAGGAGAGAGCGTCCTGCAGTAGAGAGCGTCCTGCAGTAGAGCATCCTGCAGCGGAGAGCGTCCTGCAGCGGAGAGCGTCCTGCAGCAGAGCGTCCTGCAGCAGAGCGTCCTGCAGAGAGCGTCCTGCAGCGGAGAGCGTCCTGCAGCGGAGAGCGTCCTGCAGCAGAGAGCGTCCTGCAGCAGAGTGCGTCCTGCAGCAGAGCGTCCTGCAGCAGAGCGTCCTGCAGCGGAGAGCGTCCTGCAGAGAGCGTCCTGCAGCGGAGAGCGTCCTGCAGAGAGCGTCCTGCAGCGGAGAGCGTCCTGCAGAGAGCGTCCTGCAGCGGAGAGCGTCCTGCAGCGGAGAGCGTCCTGCAGCGGAGAGCGTCCTGCAGGAGAGAGCGTCCTGCAGCAGAGAGCGTCCTGCAGCAGAGAGCGTCCTGCAGCAGAGAGCGTCCTGCAGGAGAGAGCGTCCTGCAGCAGAGCGTCCTGCAGCGGAGAGCGTCCTGCAGAGAGCGTCCTGCAGCGGAGAGCGTCCTGCAGAGAGCGTCCTGCAGCGGAGAGCGTCCTGCAGCGGAGAGCGTCCTGCAGCGGAGAGCGTCCTGCAGCAGAGCGCGTCCTGGAGAGCGTCCTGCAGCGGAGAGCGTCCTGCAGCAGAGAGCGTCCTGCAGGAGAGAGCGTCCTGCAGCAGAGAGCGTCCTGCAGCGGAGAGCGTCCTGCAGGAGAGCGCGTCCTGCAGCGGAGAGCGTCCTGCAGCGGAGAGCGTTCCTGCAGCGGAGAGCGTCCTGCAGCGGAGAGCGTCCTGCAGCAGAGAGCGTCCTGCAGCAGGAGAGCGTCCTGCAGGAGAGAGCGTCCTGCAGCGTCCACCACAGACCGCTGTCAGAGTCTGAGGAGGACTGAGCTTAAGCTGATGACTGCCACCTTATCTGACAACGCAGACGCCATTTTGACGCTGACGCTGATCATGTGACCTTCAGCTGTGGATTTACTGCGTGGCTGTATTATAGACCTGGAGAGTGGATGAAGTCATGACTGCTGTAGTTTTCAGTCGCTGCACTCATTGGTGTCAGAAATGTTACTGCAGCTTTATTTCTGCGTTTGTTTCAGGTCTCACTGACAAATGTGCGCGACATGCAGGCTTGAGCGGTGACATCACAATTTTTTACTTTATTTTTTTAACAGAGAAAAAGTCCACATGTGAAAATAAACCCTACAAATTCCGATCATTTAAGAAGTTGTGTGTGCCCTGTCAGCTGGAGACCAAGGGCCATATTTACTAAGACAAGTGCAAAATTGCAAGTGCAGCTTAAAAAATAGCGTCTGGTATTTGTGGGCGTGTTGCGTGTGATATACGAAGAGAAACTGCGCAAGTAACTGCTGCCGCAAATCTGATATGTAAATGAGAATTTTCCGTGAGCATAAAACGCACTGACAGAGAGAGTAACGCTGTTTGACTGCATCTTTCCTACAGAGATGCAACACAAAACACAATCTGAGAGTCCAACAAATAACAGGACTGACTGTAGTAGAGCTGTGTTCGCTGACCAGAAACCGCTCGATCAAATCCATGCAGCCTTGAGCCTCTGTGGGCAGCTGTCAGCACCGCAGCGAGCATTGGGAGGCAGTGAGATAAACACAGTGAGTAGAGTTTGCGCAGCGTTTAAAGACTGTTCTGTCACCGTAAGGAGTTCAAAGAATGTTAAACAGACTGAAAGCCCAGAGACAGCAGCTGTAAAAGGCTGAAGTTCAGGGAAATACGAGCGAGAATCAAGGAAAAAGTGCCGCAGGTAAAGTCTGTTTCTTTGTTTCCTTCGTCTTCAAATCAACACATTACTGTTGTATCTTTGTAAATGAGTCCTGTTAAAGCATTAGAACTTATTTTCAACGCCTGATCTGTGCACTAAAAGCTACACTCTTACCTCCGCAAAACCTTTGCACCTGCTTCTCCAACGTACTAAATTTTCACGCAGATTTAGCTCCCGTACTTGTGATAAATCAAACAGCGACTGCAAAGCGACTTCATTTGCATTTTCCACGCCTTGAATTTTGCGCGTTTTGGCAAGAACGCCTTGTTTTACAGATTCATTGAATCACAGGAGCAAAATCTGCGCCGCGCTGAATTTGCTCCTGTGAGAGACGCAAATCTCAGCTGCGCCTGGGTTTGCTCCATTTTTAGCACGACTTTTTCATTTAGCGTGCACACAAACCTTTGATAAATCTGGCCCCAACTGTTTTTTTTTTTTTTACATTGCGCTCTATGAGAAAACGTCTTTCTGGGCTACAGTTTGACAGAGCATCAAACTGGCATCAGGGGAGAGGGGGCGGGGCCTTTGCCAGGTCTTATTATACAGCCATGATTTAATGCCAGTGACTTTCTGTTTCCAGTGCATGTTGGACTCCGGCAGGGCTGCCCTTTGTCACCGCTTCTGTTCATTATTTTTATGGACAGAATTTCTAGGTGCAGCCAGGGGCCGGAGGGAGTCAGGTTTGGAAACCACAGGATTTCATCTCTGCTTTTTGCAGATGATGTTGTCCTGTTGGCTTCATCAAACCAGGACCTTCAGTGAGCACTGGGTGTGAAGCGGCTGGGATGAGAATCAGCTCCTCCAAGTCCGAGGCCATGGTTCTCGACCGGAAAAGTGTTGCCCTCTCCAGGTCGGAAGAGAGTCCTGCCTCAAGTGGAGGAGTTTAAGTATCTCAGGTGTTGTTCTCAGCGAGGGAAGGATGGAGCTGAGACTGACAGGAGATCGCTGCAGCGTCTGCAGTAATGCGGTCGTTGTATCGGTCTGTTGTGGTGAAGAAGGAACTGAGTCGAAAGGCGAAGCTCTCGATTTATCATCGATCTATGTTCCTACTCTCACCTATGGTCAGGAGCTTTGGGTCATGACCAAAAGGACAAGCTCCTGGATACAAGCGGCTGAAATGAGTTTCCTCCGCAGGGCGGCTGGGCGCTCCCTTAGAGATAGGGTGAGGAGCTCAGTTACACAGGGAGGAGCTCGGAGTAGAGCCGCTGCTCCTCCACAGTGAGAGGAGTCAGCTGAGGAGGCTCGGGCATCTGTTCCGGATACCTCCGGGAAGCCTTCCTGGGGAGGTGTTCCGTCCATGTCTCACCGGGAGGAGGCACCGGGGAAGACCTAGGACACGCTGGAGGGACTACGTCTCTCGGCCTGGGAATGCCTTGGGGTTCCTCCAGAGGAGCTGGAGGAAGTGTCTGGGGAGAGGGATGTCTGGGTGTCCCTGCTTAGACTGCTGCCTCCGCGACCCGGCCCTGGATAAAGCGGAAGAAGACGGATGGACTTCCTGTTTCCTGTCAATCTAAAGCTGATGACCCAGAAACGTCACAGAAACTTAATGTCCCATAGATTTAGTTTTTGTTTTTGTTTGAAGACTGTGTTTACATGCTTTTAATTTGTATGACACTGTTTACTGTATATATAATATATGTATACAAGTATGAGTTGTAAATCTTGGTTATGCATGACCCCATTTTCAACAATAGAGCAAAATCAATTTCAATATTCAATATATTTGTGTAGCTTTGAATGCACAGTTATAACTAACTCAGTCACTCACTTCCTGCTTCCTTTCAGAGTTCTCCCGCTGTAAAACCAGGAACATACTTTGTGGATACTTTGTGGATACTTTGTGGATACTTTGTGGATAATGCTCTTCATCAGCTGTCATCCTCAACTTTATGGAACAATTACTTGTCGCTCAGTTCCAGCGGCTCAGCACTAACCCTGCATCTTCACACTTCGTTGTATATATAATGATGAATAAAACACTTTACTTTTACTTTACTTGTCAGTGTTGTAGGTAGAAAATCTGTCAACACATAAGCAGGCTTCATGGATATGTTCACTCAGAAAGAATAATGCAGTTTTAAATCTCTGTGGGCAGAGTGAAGGCAGCACACGACTGTCACAACTAAGGTACAGTGTTATCTTTTCACACCTGGCGTAAAAATATGAAGATAAATGTCCCACCATTTACACCGAGATCTCCGTCTCCCACGGGACCTCGTCTGTAAAACTCTGTCCATTTTCTCAGCCCCTCCTTGTTTCTCTGTGTCCTGATCCTGACACCTTTACTTTGGCTCAGCTCAGAGTAAAACAATGATGAAGAGAGGAGTAAGAGGAGGTGCGCTGGAGCTGGTGGGAGGCTGTGCAAACGAAGAGGAGAGAGGAGGAAACAGTGATGTGAAGGGAAACAGAGTCTAAACATAGGCCAATTATCTGTTTATGTGGATGTGGGTTCAGTGGAGAAGCTGGAGGTGGTGTTGCTTTGGTGTAGGTTCCCTTTGCCTCCTGGAGCTTCTCTCTGTAACCAGGCTCATGTTCTGTTTGAGGAGAAATATAAGAGAAGTGTTTTCATTCATACACATTTTACTGCAAAAAGAAGAATCAGGGTTTTTATCTTTGTTAGCATCCTTTTCCTAAGCACCATGTGTTGTTTCTAATTCACATTTTTAACTCTGCAGCTGGTTTGCTTAAACAGGAGCTCACACTAATGACAAGGAGAGGAGAGAGAGTAAAGAGAGAGAGGAGAGGAGAGGAGAGGAGAGAAAAGAAAGCGAGAGAGAGAGGAGAGAGTGTGAGAGGAGAGAGAGAGAGGAGAGAGAAGAGAGCGAGAGAGAGAGGAGAGAGAGAGAGAGGAGTGAGAGAGAGGAGAGAGAAGAAAGCGAGAGAGAGAGGAGAGAGAGAGGAGAGCAGAGGGGAGAGAGAGGAGTGAGAGAGAGAGAGGACAGAGGAAAGAGAGGAGGAGAGAGAGAGAGGAGAGAGTGAGAGAGTGAGAGGAGTGAGAGAGGAGAGGAGAGAGAAGAAAGCGAGAGAGAGAGGAGAGAGAGGAGAGAGTGAGAGAGTGAGAGGAGTGAGAGAGAGAGAGGACAGAGGAAAGAGAGGAGGAGAGAGAGGAGAGGAGAGAGAAGAGAGCGAGAGAGAGAGGAGAGAGAGGAGAGAGAGAGAGGAGTGAGAGAGAGAGAGGAGAGAGAGAGGAGTGAGAGAGAGAGAGGACAGAGGAAAGAGAGGAGGAGAGAGGAGAGAGAGAGAGAGAGGAGAGAGAGAGGAGTGAGAGAGAGAGAGGACAGAGGAAAGAGAGGAGGAGAGAGGAGAGAGAGAGAGGAGAGCAGAGGGGAGAGAGAGAGGAGTGAGAGAGAGAGAGGAGAGAGGAAAGAGAGGAGGAGAGAGGAGAGAGAGAGAGGAGAGAGAGGAGAGAGAGAGAGGACAGCAGAGGGAAGAGAGAGGAGTGAGAGAGAGAGAGGACAGAGGAAAGAGAGGAGGAGAGAGGAGAGAGAGAGAGAGAGAGGAGAGAGAGAGAGGAGAGCAGAGGGGAGAGAGAGAGGAGTGAGAGAGAGAGAGGAGAGAGGAGTGAGAGAAGAGAGAGAGGAGGGAGAGAGGAGAGGAGAGAGGAGTGAGAGGAGAGAGAGAGGAGAGGAGAGAGAGAGGAGAGGAGAGAGAAGAAAGCGAGAGAGAGAGGAGAGAGAGAGGAGAGAGTGAGAGGAGTGAGAGAGAGAGAGGACAGAGGAAAGAGAGGAGGAGGAGAGAGAGAGAGAGGAGAGGAGAGAGAGGAGAGAGAAGAGAGCGAGAGAGAGAGGAGAGAGAGGAGAGAGAGAGAGGAGTGAGAGAGAGAGAGGAGAGAGAGAGAGGAGAGAGAGAGAGGAGAGGAGAGAGAGGAGAGAGAGAGAGAGAGGAGAGAGAGAGGACAGAGGAAAGAGAGGAGGAGAGAGGAGAGAGAGAGAGAGGAGAGGAGAGAGAGAGAGGAGAGAGAGAGAGGAGAGCAGAGGGGAGAGAGAGAGGAGTGAGAGAGAGAGAGGACAGAGGAAAGAGAGGAGAGAGAGGAGAGAGAGAGAGGAGAGCAGAGAGGAGAGAGAGAGGAGTGAGAGAGAGAGGAGAGAGAGAGGAGTGAGAGAGAGAGAGGACAGAGGAAAGAGAGGAGGAGAGAGGAGAGAGAGAGAGAGGAGAGGAGAGAGAGAGGAGTGAGAGAGAGAGAGGACAGAGGAAAGAGAGGAGTAGAGAGGAGAGAGAGAGAGGAGAGCAGAGGGGAGAGAGAGAGAGAGAGTGAGAGCAGAGGAGAGAGAGAGAGAGAGAGAGAGAGAGGAGGAGTTCTTCAGGAGTCCAGTCTTGATATGAAACTGACAGAGAACAGATTCAGATGAACTCAGATCTGTGTGGAACAGATTCAGTGACAGTTTTAGAAACAGGTTCATAGTCAAACAAAGCTTTGTGTTTCTTATATCAACATTAAGTTAAAGGCAGACTTTATTGTCCCTGTTCCCAGGTTTCCCTCTCCCCAGACATTACCACTCGAGGCCTATTACAGATTAAACTGATTTCAAACTGATCCAAGAACAGCAAACCACAAACCAACCTCGCAGAGTTCATTTCAACACGAGTGGCTTAAAGTTGGACATCTTTATTCTGATGAAGATTCAGGGCCATGGGCGTTTTACACCACGCCCAACCTTTCTCTGTCATCATCTCGTTCCTAAAACATCTCGCTGCTCTAAATCTGACTCAGAAATGTTGAGTGAAGTTTGAAAGGCTCGGTGATATCTGCCGCTCCATCAGGACGAGCTTCACCGCGAGACGAGACAAACGTGAAGCGTGTTCCTGCAGATTTACAGAGCTCTTATCTCCACCTCAGCGACAGTAAACATCCTCAGGTGACTCGGAGTGGTAAACAGGAGCCGGAACAAAAGCTGCAAACTTCAAACACCCTGGGAGTCTGTGGGGAAATGACAAATCCAGCGGTCCTCAAACGTCTCATCTGCATTTTTGATAAAGCGGTTTTATCCTCATTACTTTGACACTGAAATAGAAGATTATTTCAGTTCGGATGTCGCTGACGAGAGCGGAGTTTATTTCAGGATCTGTCTTTAACGAGGAGATGGAGGCAGGTTTCATCTGACACTAATTGTCAAAGATAATTTTTATCAAACAGCGCTGAACTCAATAAACTGAGGTTTAATGTGTCACACTCTGGCTGTATTTATGTCTCTAACCATCTCATCATCACATATAGATTTTTATATCTCTTTAGTCTGGGACACGCTTAAAGAAAAACATCTCTATTCTGACAAATTTTATAAAAAGAAGTACATAAAAAGAAATTGAGTTTGAAATGCACTGTAAAAAACAGTGCTGCAAAAACTCAAGGCAACAGGATTCCTCAAGGTTTTTGAGTTTTGGTGATCAACTCAAAATCTCAAGTTTTCAACAACTCATATTTTTTTACTCACCAAATTTAACCTGTTAAGCTCTGAGGCCTTTTTCCCGAAAATTCTATATCTACATTTATTAAGGTTTTACTTAGCATTTACCTAGGTGTACATAGCTAACCTTGGTAGCAAATTAATTGGTGGACTTTGGGGATCACTGTGGAAGAGAAATAATATTAATAAATTATATTGTTTGACCATAAATTGAGGTTGAAATGGATTATTCTAATTTTCGCCTGGAAAAAAAAACACATATTTGCCTCCAAAAAAGCCTTTTTCCTTCCTGTAGTGAAGCAAATAACAACATAAATTGAAAATTTCACATATCTTGGTCTACTGCAGCAAAATTTGTGCCAAATAAACAAAAATCCAGGTGGAATCCAACTGTTGAATAGAAATTGAAGTAGATAGTTTTGTTGCCACATGTGTGTGTCAGCTGCTGTATCTCCCCGCTATGGTCCCAACAAGCGGACGCAAAGGGGGCGGAGCTCTGTCGGGCTCTGTTCAGGTTTAAGAGGTTAATGTTCATACATCTAAAAACTTGAAATTTTAAGTTTTACTCACTATCTTTATTTTTTCCAGCTCATCTTACGCCAACTGACTCCACTGTTCAGAAAAAGTATTATTGATAATAATAAAAACTAAATATACTACATTTAACAAAAGAATAACTTTTTCTGAACTCTGTAAGTTGGCTGTAAGATGAGTAAAAAATAATGATAGAGAGAAAAACTTAAAAATTAAAAAGGTTTTTAGACGTATGAACATCAAATTAAGTGAAAGTGTGGAAAACTTGAGATTTTGAGTTGGCCCCAAAAATCTTGAGGGATCCTTTGCCTTGAGTTATTGAGTTTTTACAGTGTATTTGTTTAAAAATCTAACTTTAAAACACTTTTTAGCCAATAGTCAGTGTCTTTTGTAATGTTTTTATAGAAATATATGGAGAAAAACATGAAAATAAAATTTGTGATCGAGGAAAGTTGTGTTGTTGGGGTCCGTGTGGGATTTTGGCCGTGACTCCTGACTTTGGGAACGGCTGCTGTAGAGGTGAGAAGTTAAAAGTTGAACCTGAGCATTAATATTAGTGACGATGACCACGGAATTTATCCAACTGCAAAATAACTATTTCATTTTTGCCTGTTCATTTTGTAAAGCATCAAAAGTTTATTTACAAAAGTTTTGAGTATTTTGTAAACAGCTTTAACTGTGTTTACTCTTCTATTCTAATCTGAACACATCATTATTGGAAATACATTCAGGCATTAAGGGGAGTCCTGGACCCAGAGGGAACCTTTTGTCCCTGTTGTTTCTGGAGGAAGGAGAAACTGAAGCACCCAAAGGAAACCTCCTCAGGGAAAGCCTGCAGGAGATAACCACTGCGCCGCATGAATGCATCATGATCGACTTGTGTGGCCATGTTGTGTGTGTGCAGCTTCTCTTGTTCACAGCTGAGGGTCAGAGTCAGCAGACTGTGAACAGATGGATCTGAACAATTATAAACCACGTAAACAAAACTGTACACATCTGATCCCAGAATGACAGGGTTAACAGAGACTTGAGTAAAAACTGATGACGCCATAAATACATAACTGCTGACCTTTCTACTTTTACCTGCTGAAAGCCATTGATGAAAGATAAATAGACTTTATTTATCCCGAAGGAAATTAAATTGTTCAGCTGCTCCACAATCACACAAACACACAACCTGCATGAACACAACAGCGAATATAAAATCTGTAAAAAAAAACAGTAAAAGCCTAGAAATCTAGACGCACCCTAGCGGCAGAAAATCTTTTTTGCCTAGCGGGTTGGTCGAGTAACACACCACAGGGGCCAGTCTTGGCTCCGCCCAGGGCTTCGTCGGACCAATCACAACGCTCTGTAGCTGTGTCCCAATTCAACGGCTGCAGCCTTGAAGGTCGCGGTCCACGGAGGCGACTCCTTCTTGTGGCCTTCGTGGACCACAAAGGCCGATCCTAAATGGGACGGTCCGGTCCACGGAGCGTACGTCAACAGCTGCTCCTCCTCTCACGTTTGTGCCGCTGTCGCCTAGCAACCAGGACCGCAGCTGCTCGCTAATTCACTTCATTCATCGGTCACATGAGCAGAAATGGAGCCAGAAATTACACTTATTTTATTTTTTATTTTGTTTAATTTACTCCTGGAGGAGTTTGAGCAGCTCTCTCCGCCTCTGCCATCTTCGAACGTCAGACAAGCAGCGCGCAGTGAATCATGGGATATGTTGGGCCGCGAAGGATGCACCCGATGCAGCCTTCGTTCAGCGGGAAAGGAAGGCTGCATTCGTGGGCTGCATTTGAAGTCGCCTTCGAACTGGGACAGCCCTGTCGCACCGACTGTGACGTAATCAGCCTCAAATGTAGCCGACGAAGGCTGCAGCCGTTAAATTGGGACACAGCTTGTGTGTAGCGGGTGTGTAGCGAGTGGAGTAGGCGGGGCTTAGTGCGATGACGACAGCGCTGGGCGACGGTGCAGAGCAAAACAACTGCGATGGCTGCGGCTAACGAACAGCGCTCGTTTGAATCGGCCATGACATCAGTTTTGGAAAAGTTAGATTTGGGTTTTTCTTTGAAAGTGGAGCAGAAAGAAGCTCTCAGATCATTTGTCTTAAAGAAGGATGGATTTGCTGCAGACCGGCTATGGCAAAAGTCAAAAGATTGGTCAGAGCGCAGATCTGTTACGAAAGCAGTTTGAACGACATTCGTTGATTCCACCTCTAGGCTTGAGCTCTGTCTATGGATCGTCCCCAGACTCTACATTTAATGTTAGAGTTACAGTTGATATAACATCAGTGTCAAATCTGTAACGTCTCCCATTTATAACGTTTAGAAGAGGAGGGACTCTCAGTGAAGTCTCAGGAGCTGATTGGATCAACCACCGTTCATTCAGTAATGACTCTGCTAAACAACAAACCGCTGTGATCTAAAACAATCTTCATCATAACAGATTTTTTTGCTGTTTTTGTAAATCCACAGCAGCAAACCTCACTGATGTTTTTAACAAGTGTTGCCACATTACACATTCACACATTCACACATTCACACATTCATACATTCATACACCGGTGTATGCCAACACTGGGGGCAGGGTGTCTTGCCCAAGGACAACAGTTTGAAACGGTGGGAGTGGGGTTTGAACCACCAACCAACAGCTCTTCCGTTGTTGTCTCGTATGAATCAGTGAGAGCCTGAAGAGATGGATTTTCATGAAATTGTGAACTCAAATCTCGTGACAATCCAAATAAAATCTCCAGATATCTGCTAAACCTTTCCCTTCGCTGTCTCCGACTCTCGCTCACACAGAACCTGGATCCTTCTTATTCTTTTCTGTACAAAAGTTTAGTTTTGTACGACGTGGAAGAAATTTCTGCAGATTAAAAGCAGCGGTGAAGACATTAACCATTAATCAGAGCCTGCATTTTAGACAGAGGTGTGCAGTACTGAGTTACATTTCCTTCAGTAACATAGATATTGGATAAGCAGATGTTAATTTATGTGAAGCCTGGTTTAACACAGATCTTAGCCTGGTTACTGTGAGCCGGGTCATTACCGCGGTCCGTCTGTCCGTCTGCACCGCTCCACAGACCGTCTCCCTCCTTCATCCTCCTCCTTTGTGTTTGTGTCTTTATGCGTAGCTCGTCCCTGCCTTAGCCTCCGCCTCCTGACTCCCGTCTCTTCCTCCGAACCTAACTCTGTTCCCTCTGCATCTGTTCGGAGGAGTCCCAGGAGCCTCCAGGTCCAGAGCGGTTCATGAATAAATCATAAACGCTGCATGGCCCCAGACGCGGTGATCATCTCAGGCTTGTTCCACGCCACCGCTCCCTCCCCCTGGACCCTGGACCCTGGACCCTGGACCCTGGACTCTGGACCCTGGACTCTGGACTCTGGACCTGCTGGACCTGCTGCTGCTGCATTCATAAACAATGAAGCTATAAATAAATAAAGAAGGTTTGGTTGGAGCCATGTTTACAGGTGTTAGCTGAGATCGTATCAGCGCAGTTTAAGGTAGAGTGCATTAAAAAAACATAAACCCACAGCTGGTTTAGCCCTTACATAGAGCCAGAGCAGGCAGACCTCACCCACCGAGCTAACAAGGCTGGTCCAACAGTGTCAGTACTGCCTCAGTGTGAGGTGTTTTTGAGCAATAAAGTCATCTTCCATCAGCTTTGTATCTGAGAATACACAAGAGCCATGTGCTTGGATTCACAAAACCATCTGACGCTTCCTCTGACTTCTGTTTCAGATGAAGAGGCGAGAAACTCACAACACCCGCCATTAATCACCTCATGATCACAGATTTTAAACAGTCATTCTTCCTGTCCTCTCCTGTGTGAGACCCTGCACCTCCTGCCACCTCCTCCTCTCTGTACGTCCTCTCCTGTGTGAGACCCTGCACCTCCTGCCTCCTCCTCTCTGTACGTTGTACGTCCTCTCCTGTGTGAGACCCTCCACCTCCTGCCGCCTCCTCCTCTCTGTACGTCCTCTCCTGTGTGAGACCCTGCACCTCCTGCCTCCTCCTCTCTGTACGTTGTACGTCCTCTCCTGTGTGAGACCCTCCACCTCCTGCCGCCTCCTCCTCTCTGTACGTCCTCTCCTGTGTGAGACCCTGCACCTCCTGCCTCCTCCTCTCTGTACGTCCTCTCCTGTGTGAGACCCTCCACCTCCTGCCTCCTCCTCTCTGTACGTCCTCTCCTGTGTGAGACCCTCCACCTCCTGCCTCCTCCTCCTCTCTGTACGTCCTCTCCTGTGTGAGACCCTCCACCTCCTGCCGCCTCCTCCTCTCTGTACGTCCTCTCCTGTGTGAGACCCTCCACCTCCTGCCGCCTCCTCCTCTCTGTACGTTCTCTCCTGTGTGAGACCCTGCACCTCCTGCCTCCTCCTCCTCTCTGTACGTCCTCTCCTGTGTGAGACCCTCCACCTCCTGCCGCCTCCTCCTCTCTGTACGTCCTCTCCTGTGTGAGACCCTGCACCTCCTGCCTCCTCCTCTCTGTACGTCCTCTCCTGTGTGAGACCCTCCACCTCCTGCCTCCTCCTCTCTGTACGTCCTCTCCTGTGTGAGACCCTCCACCTCCTGCCTCCTCCTCCTCTCTGTACGTCCTCTCCTGTGTGAGACCCTCCACCTCCTGCCGCCTCCTCCTCTCTGTACGTCCTCTCCTGTGTGAGACCCTGCACCTCCTGCTCCTCCTCCTCTCTGTACGTCCTCTCCTGTGTGAGACCCTCCACCTCCTGCCGCCTCCTCCTCTCTGTACGTTCTCTCCTGTGTGAGACCCTGCACCTCCTGCCTCCTCCTCCTCTCTGTACGTCCTCTCCTGTGTGAGACCCTGCACCTCCTGCCGCCTCCTCCTCTCTGTACGTTCTCTCCTGTGTGAGACCCTGCACCTCCTGCCGCCTCCTCCTCCTCTCTGTACGTTCTCTCCTGTGTGAGACCCTGCACCTCCTGCCGCCTCCTCCTCCTCTCTGTACGTTCTCTCCTGTGTGAGACCCTGCACCTCCTGCCGCCTCCTCCTCTCTGTACGTAGTCTCCTGTGTGAGACCCTCCACCTCCTGCCTCCTCCTCTCTGTACGTCCTCTCCTGTGTGAGACTCTCCACCTCCTGCCTCCTCCTCTCTGTACGTCCTCTCCTGTGTGAGACTCTCCACCTCCTGCCGCCTCCTCCTCCTCTCTGTACGTTCTCTCCTGTGTGAGACCCTCCACCTCCTGCCTCCTCCTCTCTGTACGTTCACTCCTGTGTGAGACCCTCCACCTCCTGCTGCCTCCTCCTCTCTGTACGTCCTCTCCTGTGTGAGACCCTGCACCTCCTGCCGCCTCCTCCTCTCTGTACGTAGTCTCCTGTGTGAGACCCTCCACCTCCTGCCGCCTTCTCCTCCTCTCTGTACGTTCTCTCCTGTGTGAGACCCTCCACCTCCTGCCTCCTCCTCTCTGTACGTTCACTCCTGTGTGAGACCCTCCACCTCCTGCTGCCTCCTCCTCTCTGTACGTCCTCTCCTGTGTGAGACCCTCCACCTCCTGCTGCCTCCTCCTCTCTGTACGTCCTCTCCTGTGTGAGACCCTCCACCTCCTGCCGCCTCCTCCTCTCTGTACGTCCTCTCCTGTGTGAGACCCTCCACCTCCTGCTCCTCCTCTCTGTACGTCCTCTCCTGTGTGAGACCCTCCACCTCCTGCTCCTCCTCTCTGTACGTCCTCTCCTGTGTGAGACCCTCCACCTCCTGCTGCCTCCTCCTCTCTGTACGTCCTCTCCTGTGTGAGACCCTCCACCTCCTGCCGCCTCCTCCTCTCTGTACGTCCTCTCCTGTGTGAGACCCTCCACCTCCTGCTCCTCCTCTCTGTACGTCCTCTCCTGTGTGAGACCCTCCACCTCCTGCTCCTCCTCTCTGTACGTCCTCTCCTGTGTGAGACCCTCCACCTCCTGCTGCCTCCTCCTCTCTGTACGTCCTCTCCTGTGTGAGACCCTCCACCTCCTGCCTCCTCCTCCTCTCTGTACGTCCTCTCCTGTGTGAGACTCTCCACCTCCTGCCTCCTCCTCTCTGTACGTCCTCTCCTGTGTGAGACCCTCCACCTCCTGCCTCCTCCTCTCTGTACGTCCTCTCCTGTGTGAGACCCTCCACCTCCTGCCTCCTCCTCTCTGTACGTCCTCTCCTGTGTGAGACCCTCCACCTCCTGCCGCCTCCTCCTCTCTGTACGTCCTCTCCTGTGTGAGACCCTCCACCTCCTCCTCCTCCTCTCTGTACGTCCTCTCCTGTGTGGACCCTCCACCTCCTGCCTCCTCCTCTCTGTACGTCCTCTCCTGTGTGAGACCCTCCACCTCCTCCTCCTCCTCTCTGTACGTCCTCTCCTGTGTGGACCCTCCACCTCCTGCCGCCTCCTCCTCTCTGTACGTCCTCTCCTGTGTGGACCCTCCACCTCCTGCCGCCTCCTCTCTGTACATCCTCTCCTGTGTGGACCCTCCACCTCCTGCCGCCTCCTCTCTGTACATCCTCTCCTGTGTGGACCCTCCACCTCCTGCCGCCTCCTCTCTGTACATCCTCTCCTGTGTGAGACCCTGCACCTCCTGCCGCCTCCTCCTCTCTGTACGTCCTCTCCTGTGTGGACCCTCCACCTCCTGCCTCCTCCTCTCTGTACGTTCACTCCTGTGTGAGACCCTGCACCTCCTGCCGCCTCCTCCTCTCTGTACATCCTCTCCTGTGTGGACCCTCCACCTCCTGCCGCCTCCTCCTCTCTGTACGTCCTCTCCTGTGTGGACCCTCCACCTCCTGCCTCCTCCTCCTCTCTGTACGTCCTCTCCTGTGTGAGACCCTCCACCTCCTGCCGCCTCCTCCTCTCTGTACGTCCTCTCCTGTGTGAGACCCTCCACCTCCTGCTGCCTCCTCCTCTCTGTACGTCCTCTCCTGTGTGAGACCCTCCACCTCCTGCTGCCTCCTCCTCTCTGTACGTCCTCTCCTGTGTGGACCCTCCACCTCCTCCTCCTCCTCTCTGTACGTCCTCTCCTGTGTGAGACTCTCCACCTCCTGCCTCCTCCTCCTCTCTGTACGTCCTCTCCTGTGTGAGACTCTCCACCTCCTGCCTCCTCCTCCTCTCTGTACGTCCTCTCCTGTGTGAGACCCTCCACCTCCTGCCTCCTCCTCTCTGTACGTCCTCTCCTGTGTGAGACCCTCCACCTCCTGCCTCCTCCTCTCTGTACGTCCTCTCCTGTGTGAGACCCTCCACCTCCTGCCGCCTCCTCCTCTCTGTATGTCCTCTCCTGTGTGAGACCCTCCACCTCCTGCCTCCTCCTCTCTGTACGTCCTCTCCTGTGTGGACCCTCCACCTCCTGCCGCCTCCTCCTCTCTGTACGTCCTCTCCTGTGTGAGACCCTCCACCTCCTGCCGCCTCCTCCTCTCTGTACGTCCTCTCCTGTGTGGACCCTCCACCTCCTGCCGCCTCCTCCTCTCTGTACGTCCTCTCCTGTGTGAGACCCTCCACCTCCTGCCTCCTCCTCTCTGTACGTCCTCTCCTGTGTGGACCCTCCACCTCCTGCCGCCTCCTCCTCTCTGTACGTCCTCTCCTGTGTGAGACTCTCCACCTCCTGCCTCCTCCTCCTCTCTGTACGTCCTCTCCTGTGTGGACCCTCCACCTCCTGCTCCTCCTCTCTGTACGTCCTCTCCTGTGTGAGACCCTCCACCTCCTGCCTCCTCCTCTCTGTACGTCCTCTCCTGTGTGAGACCCTCCACCTCCTGCCTCCTCCTCTCTGTACGTCCTCTCCTGTGTGGACCCTCCACCTCCTGCCGCCTCCTCCTCCTCCTCTCTGTACGTTCTCTCCTGTGTGGACCCTGCACCTCCTGCTGCCTCCTCCTCTCTGTACGTCCTCTCCTGTGTGAGACCCTCCACCTCCTGCCGCCTCCTCCTCTCTGTACGTTCTCTCCTGTGTGGACCCTGCACCTCCTGCTGCCTCCTCCTCTCTGTACGTCCTCTCCTGTGTGAGACCCTCCACCTCCTGCCGCCTCCTCCTCTCTGTACGTCCTCTCCTGTGTGAGACCCTCCACCTCCTGCCTCCTCCTCTCTGTACGTTCTCTCCTGTGTGGACCCTCCACCTCCTGCCTCCTCCTCTCTGTACGTCCTCTCCTGTGTGGACCCTCCACTTCCTGCCGCCTCCTCCTCTCTGTACGTCCTCTCCTGTGTGAGACCCTCCACCTCCTGCCTCCTCCTCTCTGTACGTCCTCTCCTGTGTGAGACGCTCCACCTCCTGCCTCCTCCTCCTCTCTGTACGTCCTCTCCTGTGTGAGACCCTGCACCTCCTGCTGCCTCCTCCTCTCTGTACGTCCTCTCCTGTGTGAGACCCTGCACCTCCTGCTGCCTCCTCCTCCTCTCTGTACGTCCTCTCCTGTGTGAGACCCTCCACCTCCTGCCTCCTCCTCCTCTCTGTACGTCCTCTCCTGTGTGAGACCCTCCACCTCCTGCCTCCTCCTCTCTGTACGTCCTCTCCTGTGTGGACCCTCCACCTCCTGCCGCCTCCTCCTCTCTGTACATTCTCTCCTGTGTGGACCCTGCACCTCCTGCTGCCTCCTCCTCAGTAAAGCATGTTAACAAGTTTATCAAAGCGTGCCGTAATCAAACTGGCTCCTAATCAAACAGTGGAACATGAACTCCTCCTCTGCGCCTCCCCTCTGGTTATCAGTGCTCTCCGCAGTGGAGCCAGGTTTATGGAGGACTCACGCTGTTCGTCAGATGGAATCCACTCTGACTCATTATAAACGCCTCTTATAGACTCAAATAACAAGCGTTTTATATCAGCGAGTGTAAAAATGCAGACGATTATCAACGCTGAAGGGTTTCTTATGGATGTGTTCTGCATCAGGGAAGTGTGCAAACAAATCTGGCTTCCACTGTTTGTGTTGCAGCGGTTTTCAAAGCACGGGTCGGGACCTTGAAGTCAGTTCTAAACCCTTCATTTTTAACAAGTTTTAAAATGGTAAATTAAAGTTGGCAAATGATCCTCCTGCATCTTGCCTTCTGTCAAACCACTCGTGATCAATTTTCAATCAAATATCGCGGTGCTAAAGAATGGAACATAGATATAGATCAGGTAGATTCTTCTTTTTCATTGTCTGTTTACAAAAGAAGATTACAACAGTGGCTGATGGCAAGATATTTGCTTTGACTCATCCTAAACTTTAAACAACTGGATAATCTGATGTGTCCTGCTATTTCTTGTGATTGTTTTAGTGTTTTTTTTTTTTTTTTTTCATGTTATTGTTTAGTTGTTTTTGGGGGGGAGTGTTTTTTTATATAAGCCTATGTAGGTTTCTTCCACTCCCATGCATATATTTATTTATTCATTTATTTGAAGGACAATGTACAGTTAAACATAATGCGAAAGCAAAAATGTCTGCACCAGATTACAGCCACATGGCTAATTTGCATCTGTAGTCCTTAAACATATGCAATTATCATTTCATCAATACACAAATAACAATAAAATTTACACAAAGATAAACTCATCTGTATTAAATCTTATTAAAACTACATAAATAGTAATTGGTTATCATTATTTCCCGTAAAAAATCAATTCATCATCAATCAAACCCTAATATAAAATTTCACGTATTATTTCATTAACATCATACGCAGATAAAAACTATATACAATAAACAGTGTATCAGCAAAAAATTTAATTACCATTATCATAAATATTTGTCACCACTTAAGACCACACAAACACCACTCCACCAACGTTTACTGTTGATTAAATAATCAAACTACAATTCCTCAGAATCTAACAATATAATCCCAAAATCCAGCCACGTCCTTATTTAATAAATATTAATGTTGACATTAATGTTGTCTGTTTGCTCAGTAGCCATAGCTTTAACTCGTTGGAGAAAGTGTGGTAGTTGGGACATGTTTTAAGCTCAACCGGGAATGAGTTCCACTTTTTTGCTGCAGTAAATGAGAAAGAGGATTGTCCCATTGTACTATGTTTAAGGAGGAATGTCAGATGAACGGGATCTAGTCATTTAATCCGAGCGCAACTGAAAAAACTCTCTTAATGGAGCGGCAGCAGTGTTATGCAACATTTTAAACAGCAGACGCATTTCAGAAAAATAAATCATATGATCAAAATGTAGCAACTTGTATCTATTTAATATATTACAATGATGGTAATTCAATGATCTTTTGTCAAAGAATGTTTAAAAAGTGTTTCCATCTTCTTTCGTAATGTTTTACCAGCCTGGGACCAACAGCTATGCTTGTTTCTATTGTTTTATACTCAAATGTATTTTTATTGTGTGCTAAATAAATAAATAAATAAATAAAATGTATTTTAAAGGGAAATGTAAGTGAAAATGTAAGAAAAGTGTCTCCAAGAGCGGCTTGGTTAACAAAAATAATATGAACAATAAATGCAACAAAAGGAGACTCCAGTACAGAGTTCAGGCGTAAGGAAAACTAAAATTAAATTAGGTACAAATTTTAAAAAGTCACAATACCAGCAACAAGTGACACCTGAGCCCTGTTCACACGGGATCAGTTTCACCAAGAGACCTCCACGAATTTGTAATAATCGCCGATGTCGTCTGTGATTTTTATCCCGGGAGAATCCCCAGGTTTGTGATTCAGGCTGATTTTGTCGCAGATTGTTTCCTAAAGTTTGTAACAGAGATCCAAAATGTCTTTAACGCTCCATTTTACCTCTGCATTTAAACTATCGCAATAATAAGACGTCTCTTTTGGTCTTAGTCTGAAACAATTACTTTTTTTCTCAGAGTAAAAAGTAAAAAAAAAAAAAAAAAAAAAAAGAGTAAACAAACTACGGTGAAGACGTGACCTGGAGGCACACCTCCCGTCGTCATGGCAACGTTAGACTAAGTTTTTGGAGCAACATGGGGCTGTTTTGGAAAATTAGGACGCTTTCAGTGCTAAAGTTAGATCCAGAGATGAATCACAGTGAATGGATTAATAAATAGCGCCACCTGCTGTTTAAGAAGAGAAATCTCCACAGATAATGGATGACCTGCGTCGTGAGGTAAAGTTTGTTTTTTGCCAGGACAGGAAATCAACAAAAGATAGCTTAGGATTAAGTAGAGCTAGAAATCTGGGATTTTTATTATAAATCTGTGTAATTTTCAGTACGTCATATCTGGAATAAAGTTTGTAAAATCGAGTAAATTACAGACATCGTTCCTGTGTGAACGCCCGACTAAAAACACTGACGTCGGGGGGTAATTCAAGAATTACAGAGGTCCAGGGGTAAATGCTTATCCTGTGTGAATAGGGCTTTAGTCTTAATTAAACAAAAGTAACAAGTCACTAAACACAAGTGTACAGACAACGAGAGACACAGCACATTCAGAGGCGAACAGTCATTTTTATTTAAAGTTACGATAAATAAAAGAAAATTACTGAGGTGTTTGTCTGCAGCATCAGTGGTGGAGGTGTGGAAGTGTTGTTTGATGCAAAACCTTACCTTCGCAATTTATTCCTGACTTTCTTCCACTAAATGATCTGCATAAACCCCATTTTATAAAAGAAAGCACTCTAGAGCTTGCCTGGAAAATCCAGACTGATATGTCTCTGTATTATTCTACAGAGAAATATCAGTCTGGTCACCGCCGTCTGCAGTGGTTTCCTCAAATCCCAAACGTACCGTGCATTTTGATTCGCTTATTTAAGTCACATGTTCTTCGCGAGCAGCGTCCGCAACAACAACAATCAAGGTGGCGACTGAGGAGCTGAGTTTGTTTCATTCAGCGGTAAATTCCCTTTTAAATTACCACAAACATATCAAGTCATTAAAACCACAGCAGCTTGCAGCACTAGAAGCCATTATATATATATAAAAAATGTTTTCGCGTTGCTTACTTTCTTGTCGCTTTGTTAACGTCACGTCCGCCATTTTCTGATTGGCTAACTCCGCTGCCCGTTTGCTCCGCGCTAGAAATCAAATTGATTCTATGGCGACCAGACTCATCCACTGGTACAGCGGATGAGTCTGGAATTTCCAGGCAACTCTAGAGCCTCCGCTGTGTCTAATATTTGGCTTTTGAACTGATTATTGTGTGCACTGTCGGCTGCTTTGTGCACATTTCTTTACATTTTAGAGAAGCCAATCTTAAAGACACGTGGCTAATTCATCTAAACCCAGAAAAAACAAACCTCTGTGTTATTAATGCTGCTGAAAGAGAACAGGGATTTGGCCCAGAGCAGTTTTTTGACCGAGGAGCAGGACATGTGCTGTTGGTGAGTGTCAGAGAACATTTATTATCACCTGCTCTGTGTGGATTACTGCCGGAGGTCTTTGTGCTTCATGTTTAAACCTCTCACAACTCCTTTCCTGTTCTATACAAAGAAGTGGCTCTGGTATCCTTTCGGTAACATTTTGTAACCAATCAGAGAAACGAAGGGTGGGACATAAGCAGTGCAGTGCTGACCCAAACAAACATGGATTTTTGCAGTTTTTTTTCATAAAACCCCAAAATCCTGTGTAATGTGAGCAGCTCTGTACTTCTCTGTGAACAGGGACAGCAGCAGAGCAGAAAAAGTGTTTTTTTTTCAATGTGGCCGTTACATCAGACGTAAACAGGACGAAGACAAAAATCCCACAGAGGACTGAACAACAACGAGGACTTCAGCAGAACCAACAGGAGACGAAGGAAAGAACTAAATGTCATTAATCAGAGAGAAGTTATTACATTAGCTCAGTATTTTATTAACCTTTATTTAACCACGAAAGTCTCACTGAGATTCTGAATCACAGTGGGACTTTCTGTACAGGATTTTAGTGGAAGGGGAAACCAGAAGAAACCTACACAGACACAGGGAGAACATGCAAACACAGAAAGGTGGTCTGAACCGGGAATCAAACTCGGGACCTTCTTACTGTGAGGCAGGAGTGCAAACCACTGCGCCACCTGTAGCCAGCTTTACCTCGGTTAACTCTGCTGTTTTCCTAAGATGTGCTGCAGATAAACGTCTGCGATGGGCTAAACTAAACCGGAGAGAAACGCTTCCCTCCGAGTGAGGAACCAGACTGTCCTGCTTTTGAAAAGCTCTCGTCTGGCACCAGGCGAGAGCAGCAGCAGCTTAACTTATGGAGTGATTTCCAATTATTTCTGAACATTGTAAGGTTTAAAAGCTCATTAATACTTTATTTTCCGGACTATAAGTCGTTTCGGAGTATAAGTCGCACAAGCCAAAAAATGCATAATGAAGAAGAAAAAAATGTATATAAGTCACATTTTTTGGGGGAAATTTATTTTAGAAAATCTGACACCAAGAACAGACATTTCATGTTGAAAGGCAAGTTATAGTAATAATAGAATAGAGAACAACAGCTGAATAGGTGTGCGCTATGCTAACGTAACACATTGATGGTTATTCAGCTACATGAAGCATAAACAACGAACTGAATAGGTGTCTCGTATGTTAACGTAATATATTAACAGTTATTCACATAACTATAGCATAAAGAACATAATATAAAGCCAGATTCACTCTGGATGCGTTGCGTGTGCGGTGCGTTTCTGGTGAGTGCGTTGCAAGTGCGGCTCTGACCAGCGCCAGCTGCGAGATCACGAGTTCACGCGAGAGCAGCGAGTTTATGCTGAAGTTATGAGTTCACGTGATAATAACCATGTTTACAGAGAACTGCAGGGAAAAAGCCACGCTTGCCTCTGACCACGATCTCTTGTTCATTTATTTGGTGATTTAACCACGGTTGAAGCCCAAAAGTCACAGAAATATTACTTTAACCCTGGGTAAGGACGGTACTTATATAAATACTTTCATTTTCCTCAGGTTTAATGATGTCCGGTGTCGTCTGTGACCTGTGTCCTCAGTTAAGACGTAATGTTTACAGCGATGTGAGCGAGACGCTGCACTCTTCACTGGACCCAGGTCTGACTTCCTGTCTGGCTCTGCTCTGACGGATCCGGCGTCTCACCAAACTGACGTATACTCAGTCGCAAACCTAGCCACGCTATGAAAAAAAGTGCGACTTATAGTCCGGAAAATACAGTACTACCTGTAGTAGTAGTACTTGTAGTACTAAGTAGTACCAGTAATAGTACCTGTGAATGTCTGCGGTGGTGAATGAGTGAAGAGAAAGTGTAGGATCTGTTCTGGATTCAGAAACAGCGGCACATAAAGACCTCCTCTCTCTGCTCCCTCCCCTTCACCTCCTCCTCTTCTTTCAGCTCCTTTCTCCTCACATCTGGACTCGAGCGGCCATCTTGGATCCACACGTCTCTGCGTCTTTTATCCTTTCACTTCAGTCTTCCTCTGTCTCTTCTCCCTCTCCTCTCTCTTTGTTTGCTCGTTGCTGCAGAAGCTGAGGCCCTTCACTGCAGACCGCTGAGACTCGGAGTCGCAGACAGGAGCCAATAAAACGTGAAGTGAAGCCAATGGCAGCCTGTGAATGTGACGATATCTGCCGCTGTTTCCCACTTTTGTCCAAAAACCCGCGGTGCACAGTTGAGCTGAGGACCTGAGTGTGAGAGTGAAACTGTCCCCCGCCTCAGGCCCAAAGCTGGGACAGGCCCCAGACCCCTGCCCCCGCTTTAAAACTGTATCGACCTGAAGCTCTGTGAAGCGTTTCCCACTGATTATGATCTCAGCAGGAGGCACCGCCTGGGCTCAGTGCAGAAAAAGGAAGGGGCCCCAGATTATTGATTTAGATTTATCTGAAAAAGACTGGGACCATGAAGGCAGCAGGGAGGGGTCTGGACCCCAGGACCTGGGTTAGACCTGGTTTTAGACCTGGTTTAGATCTGGTTTAGATCTGGTTTAGGCCTGGTTTGGACCTGGTTTTAGACCTGGTTTAGACCTGGTTTAGATCTGGTTTTAGACCTGGTTTAGTCCTGGTTTAGACCTGGTTTAGTCCTGGTTTAGACCTGGTTTAGTCCTGGTTTAGACCTGGTTTAGACCTGGTTTAGACCTGGTTTAGACCTGGTTTAGACCTGGTTTAGTCCTGGTTTAGACCTGGTTTAGTCCTGGTTTAGACCTGGTTTATTTATTGCTGAGCTCTGGTTTTGGTCCTGTTGTATCCTTCAGTGTAGTCTTGGTTTAGTCCAGATTCAGGTTCAGTTTCGTTTTCGGTGAGGGTATAAATAACTCCACGTACCTCCTGCAGTGTCCTCGCGTACCCCTAGGGGTCCCCGTACCCCTGGTTGGGAAACTCTGGTGTGGCAGACGGGACACGTTGTCCACAGTGCTGTCCCCTCTGAGACATGATCACAACACGTCCTCACACAAAGCCTAAAGATCTTTATACATGAGACGTTTCAGAGAGGACAGAGAGGACAGAGAGGACAGAGGGACAGAGAGGACAGAGAGGACAGAGAGGACAGAGGGACAGAGAGGACAGAGAGGACAGAGGGACAGAGAGGACAGAGGGATAGAGAGGACAGAGAGGACAGAGGGACAGAGAGGACAGAGAGGACAGAGGGACAGAGAGGACAGAGAGGACAGAGGGACAGAGAGGACAGAGAGGACAGAGAGGACAGAGGGACAGAGAGGACAGAGGGACAGAGAGGACAATGGGACAGAGAGGACAGAGAGGACAGAAGGACAGAGAGGACAGAGAGGACAGAGGGACAGAGAGGACAGAGAGGACAGAGGGACAGAGAGGACAGAGGGACAGAGAGGACAATGGGACAGAGAGGACAGAGAGGACAGAAGGACAGAGAGGACAGAGAGGACAGAGGGACAGAGAGGACAGAGAGGACAGAGGGACAGAGAGGACAGAGAGGACAGAGGGACAGAGAGGACAGAGGGATAGAGAGGACAGAGAGGACAGAGGGACAGAGAGGACAGAGAGGACAGAGGGACAGAGAGGACAGAGAGGACAGAGAGGACAGAGGGACAGAGAGGACAGAGGGACAGAGAGGACAATGGGACAGAGAGGACAGAGAGGACAGAAGGACAGAGAGGACAGAGAGGACAGAGGGACAGAGAGGACAAAGGGACAGAGAGGACAGAGAGGACAGAGGGACAGAGAGGACAGAGAGGACAGAGGGACAGAGAGAACAGAGAGGACAGAGGGACAGAGAGGACAGAGAGGACAGAGAGGACAGAGAGGACAGAGGGACAGAGAGGACAATGGGACAGAGAGGACAGAGAGGACAAAGGGACAGAGAGGACAGAGAGGACAGAAACAAAAACAATATCATTCACATAAATGAGAAAGAGTATCGGTCCCAGGACAGATCCTTGCGGTACTCCACAGCTAATATCACACAAACTGTTTTCTATTTTTTAAATAAATGATAATCCATTGATGTGCCACCTCTCTAATGCCATATTTGTACAATTTATCCGACAATAATTTATGGTCCAACAAGTGAAGATCTTCAAAAATGCTTACCAAATAATGTTTTTTATTTATTGCATTTGAAATTTCTTCAGTCAGTTCCGTTAATGCTGCGGCGGTTGCGTGCTTACTGAGAAATCCATAAAATACTATACCTATTAATGAATTTATATGAATATTTTTTCTAAAATCTTTGAGAATGGTGGAAGCAGTGGTCGGTAACACGCTCCTCTCTCTCTGATATTGATTGTCCACACACTGCACTCGTCCCACAGAGAGAGACTTCAGCCAATCAGAGAGCGGCTCCTCTCCGTCAATAACAGCAGTCATTAAAGATGAATGGAACTGGGTTTAGCACATTGACAGATTGCTTTATGCTGCATATAAAGGTCTGCTGCTGGACGTGTTAAGCTGTCACTATACATTTACATGAATTATGAAGAAGAATATGGAGCGTTTGCAACTGTGATGCAGCCGTTTGGTCCAGTTTTAGGTTTTTAATGAAATAAAAGCAGGATCTTAGCTCGGCTGGACTCGTCTCTGTACCTGTGGCCCGCGTTCCTCCCACAGAGACGCTGACCTGATTCTGTCTGCTCCGGTTACAGCTCGTCCTCTTCGTCTTTATTTTCTTATTTTATTTATTTTCCCCTCTCCATCTCTAAACTCACACAACAACCTAGCAGCCTCCTGAAGCTGCGACTGAAGCAGGGGACGGTCCTCTCCACTCAGCCCAGCACTTTGTTTTTCCAAACGTAAGAGAAAACTGGACTTTATCATTTTAAAGTAATTTGTTTTCCACATTAGATGAACCAGAAAAATGATCTCTGTTTGTTTGTGGGGTCTGTTTCATTAAATCGTTAAAAATATCAATAATTTATTTGAACTACTTTTTAACCCTTGACCCTGAATGTTAGGGTTAGTCCACAGGGTTTGGTCTGGAACTGTCCTTGGTTCTTAAAAGTCTGGATCTGGACTCTGGATCCAGACCTGTCCCAGCCGTTTCTCTGCAGCTCTGCGTCTCACAGAAGCAGAAGATCATCTCCTCTCAGAAATAACCAAGACGGCTGTGGTTTATACAGAGTGAATGTAAGAACTTCTCTCTGATTAACGGTGTTCAGGTCTTTCCTTGGTCTCCTGTTGGTTCTGCTGAAGTCTCGTTGTTGTTCAGTCCTCTGTGGGATTTTTGTCTTCGTCCTGTTTCCATTTTAACAACAGTAAAGTCCCTCTGACATCATCAGCGTTTTCCCATCTCAGAAACATTGCCAGAATCAGAGGTTTACTGTCGAGACCAGACCTACAGAGACTTATTCATGTGTTCATCTGCAGCAGGTTAGACTCCTGTAACACTGCTCACTGGACTCACTAAACCAGCTGTGAGACAGCTGCAGGACGTCCAGAACGCTGCTGCTGGTCCTGACTAAAACCAGGAAGTACGACCATATTAGTCCTGTCCTCAGGTCTCTGCTTCCTGTTGCTCAGAGAACAGAGTACAGCTCTGCTGTGCACCAGTCTCTCCATGGCTTAGCACCAAACACATCTCTGACCTGTTGGTCCCATAAGAACCATCTGGGACTCTGAGGACCTCGGGGACAGGTCTCTGCTGGGACTCTGAGGACCTCAGGGACAGGTCTCTGCTGGGACTCTGAGGACCTCGGGGACAGGTCTCTGCTGGGACTCTGAGGACCTCGGGGACAGGTCTCTGCTGGGACTCTGAGGACCTCGGGGACAGGTCTCTGCTGGGACTCTGAGGACCTCGGGGACAGGTCTCTGCTGGGACTCTGAGGACCTCGGGGACAGGTCTCTGCTGGGACTCTGGGGACCTCAGGGACAGGTCTCTGCTGGGACTCTGAGGACCTCAGGGACAGGTCTCTGCTGGGACTCTGGGGACCTCAGGGACAGGTCTCTGCTGGGACTCTGAGGACCTCAGGGACAGGTCTCTGCTGGGACTCTGGGGACCTCAGGGACAGGTCTCTGCTGGGACTCTGAGGACCTCAGGGACAGGTCTCTGCTGGGACTCTGAGGACCTCGGGGACAGGTCTCTGCTGGGACTCTGGGGACCTCAGGGACAGGTCTCTGCTGGGACTCTGAGGACCTCAGGGACAGGTCTCTGCTGGGACTCTGAGAACCTCAGGGACAGGTCTCTGCTGAGACTCTGAGGACCTCAGGGACAGGTCTCTGCTGGGACTCTGAGGACCTCGGGGACAGGTCTCTGCTGGGACTCTGAGGACCTCGGGGACAGGTCTCTGCTGGTCCCAGAGTCAGGACTAAACTCTGGAGCTGTCTTCCTGACGATGTTCAAGTCCAGACTTAAAACTTTTCTTTTTAGCTGTGCATGTCAGCTGAAAGTGTTTTATCTGCACTCTTCTCTTTTAATTTAATTTTAAATGGATTCTTAATTATACTTTTTAAATTTGATCTTATTGTTTTAATTGTGATTCTTGTCTGTACTTTTAAGCTTGACTTTTTTCTGTAAAGTACTTTGAATTACTCTGTGTATGAATTGTGCAGTACAAATAAACTTGCCTTGCTTGTTACAGAGTTTAGTTTTTATGTCCCACTTCTTTAAACGTCTTAAATCTGAAGGAACTTTACACCAAACAGAGACTGATCTGGGATCTGTGTTTGTCACTGATAACCCGTCACTGTCTGTGCATCACAATCCTGATTTTCCCACCACTTTTTTCACTTCACTTTCCAACTTTCTCCTCTTTTCCTTGAACAAAAATGAAAAACTTTATTATCCTGACAAACTCACACTGCTTTGTCAAAGTCTGAGACACAACACGACTCCTCAGAGCCACTCGGGGAAAACTCCAACACAAAACATCTTCAGACTCACTTTATTTCTCCATGAAACACCCGACTTTCTGTAACGTA
The DNA here is from genome assembly GCA_020698575.1 of Bostrychus sinensis. Classification (NCBI taxonomy): domain Eukaryota; kingdom Metazoa; phylum Chordata; class Actinopteri; order Gobiiformes; family Eleotridae; genus Bostrychus; species Bostrychus sinensis. The sequence goes on along the minus strand of CM036241.1, from coordinate 2,060,057 downwards.
CGCCGTCGACGCAGGGAAAACAAAAGGAAATCAGTCAGAGCCGGCGGGATAATGGGCGGAGTTTGGAGACAGCTTTAGCTTTTTGACACAACTGGTACAAGAAGTTCAAGAAGAAGTTAGCAAGGAAGCCTTCTCTGAACTTACAGCTGAATATTTGTTATTCTGACTCCAAAAGCAGCTGAGTTCAGACAGAGCCAGAGAGAAAAGCCATAAAAGAAAGACTCTGGATCAACCTCAGAGTGAAGTGAACTTCTTTAACTCTGTACGACTCACAGACTTTGCTCTTCAGGAGTTTCCACACGGCTCAGCTCTGAAAACGCTAACGGAGACGTCAGGGAGAGGAACTTCATCTGTAACTCAGCAGAAGAAGTGAAGTTAACGTTTGTGACTGCAGCTGTTTGTATGAATGTTCTTCAAAATAACACAGATCTGGAGTCAGCTTCAACAGAACACAGGAGCTCTCTCACTTTAGCATGTAGCCTTTAGCATGTAGCCTTATGCTAGGCTAACTGCTTCTGTAAATAAAAAACACACATTACACAGGCAGTCTACTGCTACTACTACTACTACTACTGCTACTACTACTACTACTACTACTCCTACTACTACTGCTACTACTACTACTACTACTCCTACTACTACTGCTACTACTACTGCTGCTACTACTACTACTACTCCTACTACTACTGCTACTACTACTACTACTACTACTCCTACTACTACTGCTACTACTACTACTACTACTCCTACTACTACTGCTACTACTACTACTACTACTCCTACTACTACTGCTACTACTACTACTACTACTCCTACTACTACTACTGCTACTCCTACTACTGTTACTACTACTACTACTCCTACTCCTCCTCCTACTACTACTACTGCTACTCCTACTACTGTTACTACTACTACTACTACTACTCCTACTACTACTCCTCTGTGGCTTCTAGTTTTATAACTATTTCTACTCCTATCATTACTTCATGCTACTTTGGCAGCTTCTACTTATTCCTCTTCCTCCTACTACTATTATGACTTCTACTTCTACTGGTACTGGTACTACTACTACTACTCCTGGTACTACTACTACTCCTGGTACTACTACTACCCCTGCTACTACTCTTCCTCCACCACTCTGCTCCCAGTGTGTGTTTTCTTACTCACAGTCACTGCAGAGGTAGAAGCGTGCTCAGCCTGATGGAGGTTAAATGCTGAATTACTTGTATGACCATTTATGTCACTACACCGGTCTCTTCATGTAAACACTGAGACATAAATGTGATTTATGAAAATGCACACAGCGGTCGTACTGAGACAGATGGCAGTGGTTTAAATACAGACGCGTTTATGAAGTGCACACGCTCAGCAACACTCACAACAGCCGTGTGTTTTATGCTCACTGCAGAACATAAACATAACCAGAGGATACAGAGAGCATTATGGGAGAATCAGATTATCTCTTCATCATCTGTTAGTGAGTGAATATCAGGCAGCAGGTGAACATTTTGTCCTCGGAGGTTTTGTGACAGAAGCAGGAAAAATGGGTAAGGATTTGAGTATGGACCAAACTGTGAGGGCTACAGATGACTTTTTTTTTTTTTTTTTTTTTTTTTTACAACCACCTGTGGAAAAAAAAGTAAAATCTATAAATAAATAAAAAAAAAAGAAAAGCACACAAAACACACATACAAAAATAACATTAATAATACTAAAGTACCTAAGGTAAAACAAATAATATAATATGATTTAGTATAATAAAACATGTCCAGTGAGGCTCTGGGGTGAGGTCTGTTATGAAGACAACATGGCTCTGTGTTTCTTCTGTAATTATCAATCCTAAAGGTCAATAAAATACCACACACATCGACTGAAGACACTTCATTAACCCCAGCACCACATCGACTGGGTCAGCTCTTCACCACAACACCTACAGCTAACGAGCTTCACCACAACACCTACAGCAAACGAGGTTCACCACAACACCTACAGCTAACGAGATTCACCACAACACCTACTGCTAACGAGATTCACTACAACACCTACAGTTAACGAGATTCACCACAACACCTACAGCTAACGAGGTTCACCACAACACCTACAGCTAACAAGATTCACCACAACACCTACAGCTAACGAGATTCACCACAACACCTACAGCTAACGAGGTTCACCACAACACCTACAGCTAACGAGATTCACCACAACACCTACAGTTAACAAGGTTCACCACAACACCTACAGTTAACGAGATTCACCACAACACCTACAGCTAACGAGATTCACCACACCTACAGCTAACGAGGTTCACCACAACACCTACAGTTAACAAGGTTCACCACAACACCTACAGCTAACGAGATTCACCACAACACCTACAGCTAACGAGGTTCACCACAACACCTACAGCTAACGAGATTCACCACAACACCTACAGTTAACAAGGTTCACCACAACACCTACAGTTAACGAGATTCACCACAACACCTACAGCTAACGAGATTCACCACACCTACAGCTAACGAGGTTCACCACAACACCTACAGTTAACAAAGTTCACCACAACACCTACAGTTAATGAGATTCACCACAACACCTACAGTTAACAAGATTCACCACAACACCTACAGCTAACGAGATTCACCACAACACCTACAGCTAATGAGATTCACCACAACACCTACAGTTAACAAGATTCACCACAACACCTACAGCTAACGAGATTCACCACAACACCTACAGCTAGCAAGATTCACCACAACACCTACAGTTAACGAGATTCACCACAACACCTACAGCTAACGAGATTCACCACAACACCTACAGTTAACGAGGTTCGCCACAACACCTACAGTTAACAAGGTTCACCACAACACCTACAGTTAACAAGGTTCACCACAACACCTACAGTTAACAAGGTTCACCACAACACCTACAGCTAACAAGATTCACCACAACACCTACAGCTAATGAGATTCACCACAACACCTACAGTTAACAAGATTCACCACAACACCTACAGCTAGCTAACGAGATTCACCACAACACCTACAGCTAACAAGATTCACCACAACACCTACAGCTAACGAGATTCACCACAACACCTACAGCTAGCTAACGAGATTCACCACAACACCTACAGTTAACAAGATTCACCACAACACCTACAGACAACAGTCACTGTGTCACAGTTAAATGAATACATGAGACACTGGACATGCAGCTGTGACTTTGAAGTATCACCGAGTACTAAAATACTTTTACTTATTTACTTGTAGTTTTACATAAACTTTTGTAGCAGTAGTAATAATATGAGTGGTAGGAATAGTAGTAGTAACAGTAGTATAAAAAGTAAAAGTAGCTGTAGTAGTACGGGGAGGAGGAATAGTAAGTAACAGTGGTATGAAAAGTAGTAGTAGCTGTTGTAGCAGTAGCAGTAGTGGTAGTAGTAGTAGAAGTAACAGTAGTAAAAAAAGTAGAAGTAGCGGTAGTAGTAGTAGGAGTAATAGTAGTAGAAGTAGAAGTAGCAGTAGTATAAAAATAAGTAGAAGCTGTAGTTGTAGTGGTAGCAGTAGTAGGGGGAGGGGTAGTAGTAGTAGTAGAAGTAACAGTGGTATAAAAAGTAGTAGTAGAATTAGTAGTAGAAATAGTAGTAGTAAGAGTGTTGGTAGTAATAGAAGTAGTAGCAGTAGATGTAGCAATAGTAGAAAAGGTAACAGTAGCAGTAGTAGTTGTACAATAGAGGTAGTATCAGTAGTTGTAGTAGTAGCAGTAGTGGTACTATTAGTAAAAGTAGCAGTAGTAGTAGAAATTTCCAAATACTTTCTACTTACAAACTGTTCCCTTTCAATTGAATACTTTTTCACTTATTATTTATTATTTGGAAGTCACAGTACTTTTACTTCAGTACATAACACAAGTACTTCATCTCTGTAAATACATAAAAAGCCACAAAATCATTTTAATTACTGAGAGGTGAAAGGTCAACGCTTAGGCTCGGTCTGCACGCGCTCAGTGAACGTCTGGACTCTGCTGATAACTGCACAATTCATATTTTACATACGACTTATTAAAAAGCATACGAATCTAAAACATGTAAACATACGGGAGTCTAATCTGTTATCATTAGGAAACACGCAAAGCCACGTTATCTTCGTTAGGCTGCTACTGCGATGTTAATTAACGAACAGAGACCCGAGAAGCAGTTCTCTTCAAAGTCACCAAAATAACCGGAGAGAAACAGAAAAATTGTAAAAATATATGTTTTTGTGGACGGAAAGATTATTTCTACTAAAGACCCAGAGGATGAAGTAGAAGTTGAGGTTGTAGTAGTACCATTAGTAGTAAAAGCAATGGTGTTAGTAAAAGTAGCAACAGGTGTGGTACTAGAGGAAGTTATGATAGTAGTAGTAGTAGTAGTAGTAGTAGTAGCAGTAGCAGTAGAAGCAGTAGTAGTAGTAGTAGTAGTAGTAGTAGTAGTAGCAGTAGTAGTAGTAGCAGTAGGATTGATTCCACTCTGTGTTTGTAAACTGAAGCCTTTTCAGTGGAGCTGGAGGAAGAAGTGTGTACTTTTGCAACTGCAGTAAAAGTTGGAACAGTGGTAGTAGAAATAGCAATAGTAGAATACGCAGTAGTAGTAGTAGTAATAATAGTTGTACATGTAGCACTAGTAGGAGTTACAAGAAGTAGCAGCAGTAGATGTTGTATTCTTGCATTTCCTCTGGGTGTCGCAGTGGTAACAGAAGAAGTAGAAATATCCATCCATCCATCCATCCATCCATCTTCTTCCGCTTTATCCGGGGCCGGGTCGCGGGGGCAGCAGTCTAAGCAGAGATGCCCAGACTTCCCTCTCCACAGACACTTCCTCCAGCTCTACCGGGGGCACCCCAAGGCGTTCCCAGGCCGAGAGACGTAGTCCCTCCAGCGTGTCCTAGGTCTTCCCCGGGGCCTCCCCCCAGTGGGACATGAACACCTCCCCAGGGAGAGACCCGGAGGCTCAGGAACAGATGCCCGAGCCACCTCAGCTGACTCCTCTCGATGTGGAGGAGCAGCGGCTCTACTCCGAGCTCCTCCCGTGTAACTGAGCTCCTCGCCCTCTCTCTAAGGGAGCGCCCAGCCACCCTGCGGAGGAAACTCATTTCGGCCGCTTGTATCCGGGATCTTGTCCTTTCAGTCATGACCCAAAGCTCATGACCATAGGTGAGAGTAGGAACGTAGATCGATGGTAAATCGAGAGCTTCGCCTTTCGGCTCAGCTCCTTCTTCACCACAACAGACCGATACAACGACCGCATTACTGCAGACGCTGCACCGATCCGTCTGTCGATCTCACGTTCCATCCTTCCCTCACTCGTGAACAAGACCCCAAGATACTTAAACTCCTCCACTTGAGGCAGGAGCTCCCCCCCAACCTGGAGAGGGCAAACCATCCTTTTCCGGTCGAGAACCATGGCCTCGGACTTGGAGGAGCTGATTCTCATCCCAGCCGCTTCACACTCGGCTGCAAACCGCCCCAGCACATTTCTACTTCTTCTTTCGACCTTCAGAAGTAGAAATAATAGACAACTAATAGAAAGAATTAATTATAACTGAATAGAAATCTATTCATTGTTATCTGGGAATCCATCTGAAACCCGCCATGAGCTGAGACACTGAGCTCTGTCAAACCAAACTGAGTGAGAGCAGTAACAAACCTCGCCTGTAGAGGGCAGTGCACCAGTATTTCCTGAGAGAAACTAGCGAAGAAGAAACCCTGCTCTTCTATTGGTCAAAAGTCCACCTCATCAGCTCCACCCCAGGGCACTTTAATGAATATTTAAGAATTAAGTTTAGAGCAGTGATATGTGAGCTGTGGACTGTGATTAATCTGACATCTGTGTTGTTTCAGCAGAGTTTTTACATTTGCAACATTTTAAATACATTTAATTTACAGTATATTTGTATTTTAGTCCTTTAGATGCCCTCGGTGAACAATGGTGCTGTCCAATCGCTAGCGTTACCCCAAATTCACACCGAAAACGTAACGGGTGCGTCGCAGCAGCAGATCGTTTTACGCGCGTCTTTTCAAAAACGTCAGAGCTGCGTTTGGACGGCGCTGCGTCTGTGGATCTGCTTCTGTTTTACCAACTTCATTCCTACAGTTGGTGGATATTCTTGCTTCTTCAGAATGGTTAAGCAGAAATATTACGAACTGATTTATACCAAATTATTTGAATAAAATGTACTTTTATCTATAGTACGTGACCAATTAAGCTTTTTTTTAATTGAGCTCGCTTGGAGATCAGACAACAGTACTGCTGTCGTGCTGGAAGTAGAATTACAATCTTTTTGTGTCTTAAAGTTAAAGTTAAAGTTCTCCACCTCAAGAATTAACTTCTCATCGTCCATGGTGCAACATTCACTGAAGACCTTGGTGCGCGATGTTTACGTCAGTCATACATTTAGAAAACCTTTATTTTGAAAGTGTAGCGGAAGTTTATTTTGACACTTGGTGCCTGTTTCCTGTGTTTCCCGGCTGTAGCGCTGCCGGTCGACGCGGAGATGCTGGAAAAATAGAACTCCAACCTAATTTGAGCGTAGCGTCGCGGTGTCGGTCGCGGTGTCGGTCGTAAGACGCACGTAAGACGTCCCCGGTGTGAACTCAGAGCGAATAAAACAGAAAGCAATTCACTCGCGTCTGACGCTGCTGCTTTGGTGTGAACTGGGGGTGAGTGTGAAGCCGCTGTAAGACAGAGCAGAAAACCAACAAAAACAATACAAGAAAATGTCCATTTGTTTCATTTGTAGAGGAAAAAAACATTGTTAAGTAACTCACTGTAGCGTCATCATAAAAATTGAAATTTGTTGAAATTGAAAAGATAATCAATGGATGAATCGATTATCTACATAATTAGTTACAGCCTTAAATAGTAGTAGTAGTAGTAGTAGTAGTAGTAGTAGTAAAGGTGGCCTGGTGGCAAAGTAGTCAGCGCTTTTGCCTGACATCATAAGGTTGTTGGTTTGATTCCCGGCCAGACCATGTGAACACTTCCTGTGTGGAGTCTGCTGTTCTCCCTGAGCCAAACTAAAACCTGCAGTGATCTGCAGCCGGGTCCTGACCGGGTCCTGACCGGGTCCTGACCGGGTCCTGACCGGGTCCTGACCGGGATCCCGCAGCCGGGTCCTGACCGGGTCCTGACCGGGTCCTGACCGGGTCCTGACCAGGTCCTGACCGGGATCCTGCCTCAGATCTGGAGAAGGTTCCCCGGGCGCTGCTCCTGCCTCAGGTTTAACCCCCACAGCAGTGAAGGGTGGGTCACATGGGGACAATAAAGTCTAACTTAACTTAATTATAGTAGCAGTAGAAGTAGCAGAAACTATTTTTGCTCTTTTTTAAAAAACTTTTGAAAAAACAGAAAGAAAAAAAAAACATTCTTGTCTTTGTTGAAAACCAAAATCTTTCAAGTCCTTGAAGGAAAAGCCGGACATCTGAAGCTCAGACCTCTGCTTTGTGTTTTTGTGTTGGTGTTGAGGACGGAGGCTAGAGCGAGGTTCACCTCAGAGACAACAACACAACTCACATCTGCATCTGCATCTGCATCTGCATCTGCATCTGCATCTGCATCTGCATCTGCATCTGCAGCCCCGAGCCCAGACCAGCGTGAGCTCCTCAGACCGACTGTGGACTTGACCCGCTGTCCCGCACCGCAGTGGGACGCTCCTTTGATAAAACGGTGTTCCCAGTGAGCTCAGGAGGACACTGGGTCAGGGCCAATGACAGAGGGAAGTGGAGCTCCTTAAAAGCAGAGTGATGTTTGGATCACTGAGGCGTGAGTGAATCAGGAAGGTCACGGGACGGGGGCAGTGGAGCAGAGACTTGGTTTGACTCAGTCTTTAAGGTTTGTGACCTGCAGGAGTTAACGGAGCGACACAAACAAAGAGCATCACTGAGGGAAGGTCAGGGTCACCAAGAACCAAGAGACTGCTCTCTCTCTCGGGACGTCCTCCTCTCAGTGGGACATTAACAACTTCAGTAAAGGTCCAGGAGGTTCTCTTGATGTGGACGAGCCGCAGCCTGACTCTGAGCTCCTCTCGGTGAAACCTGTGTTGTTATTTCTCTGCAGAAGCAGAACTCACCTGAGATTCTGTGATCTGTGATCTTGTCCTTTTAGTTCTGACCCTCAGCCCAGGACCAGGACCTGAGCTCCACTCAGGGCAGGAACTTTCCACCAACCTCAGAGAGTAACGCACCTTTTTCCTTTTTTTTTTTTTAATGGCCTTGTACAACCCGAATTCATGAAAATGTTGGGGCATTTTTAATATTTGTGGAACTTAAAGACTTTCAAATGAACCAATATTTTATTCACAATAGAAAACTGGAAACAAAACAAATGTTTCTACTGAGAATTTTTACACTTTTATCACAAAATGAGCTCATTTCAAATGTGATGCCTCAGGTCTCAGTTGGGACAGGGGCAGGTTATGAGTTTCTGGAGTTTTGTGTTGAGTTTGGTTCCATTCTTGCTTGAGATAAGTTTGCAGCTGAAGAGCAGCTGGGTTTCAGAGCAGATGTTTCTCTAAAACCTTCATAAACCTTTCAGCTTCATAGTTCCTTCCAAAACACACAGCGTCCCGTCTGCGCTCATGCCCCCGTCCCATCAGAGACGCTGCTTTTGAACTGAACGCTGAGAACTCGCTGGAAGGTCTCCTCCTCTTTAGCCCGGAGGACACTGTCCCACTCTGAAACTGTCCATTTTAACTGAGCCTTGTCCCGGGACACGACGGCGCTGCTGGACCATGTTCACATACGGCAAACATTTGTTATGTTTCTGTGTTCTGTTGTGAATAAAATACTGGCGCACGTGATTTTGAAAATTTTTTAGTTATCATTTTATTTAAAAAAAAACGTCCCAACATTGCTGAAATTCGGGTTGTGCTCACCCCAGACGCTTCACTGTGCCATATTCTGAAGATCCTGGTTTGATAAAGCTCCAGAAAGCTCCCAACCCAAACTCTGCCCCTCAAAACTCAGACAGAGACCTGTCTGGAGAGAAAACGTGAACCAGGATGAAAGTAAAGCACCGACATAAATCTGCATGATGTAACTTCAGTTTGTCTTCTTCAGCTCTGGACCATCGCCTACACAACAAACTCACATCCGCCTTTGATTTTCCTGAATCTAAATCGAAACGTCCCGTTCTGGAGCGATTCCTCCTCAAACGTATCTCTGCTGCCACAGACGCTGCCCTGAGGAGAACTGTGAGGGTTAACCCACCTCCGCCGTCCCCGTCCCACACTCAGCTCCGTCTCAGTCCCCCGCAGGAGGACACAGAGACAGCAGAGCGTCCCCTGTCTCCCCCGCAGGAGGACACAGAGACAGCAGAGCGTCCCCTGTCTCCTCGGCAGGTGAAGGACGGAGACAGCAGAGCGTCCCCCGTCTCCCCCGCAGGAGGACACGGAGACAGCAGAGCGTCCCCCGTCTCCCCCGCAGGAGGACACGGAGACAGCAGAGCGTCCCCCGTCTCCCCCGCAGGAGGACACGGAGACAGCAGAGCGTCCCCCGTCTCCCCCGCAGGAGGACACGGAGACAGCAGAGCGTCCCCCGTCTCCCCCGCAGGAGGACACGGAGACAGCAGAGCGTCCCCCGTCTCCCCCGCAGGAGGACACAGAGACAGCAGAGCGTCCCCCGTCTCCCCCGCAGGTGAAGGACGGAGACAGCAGAGCGTCCCCTGTCTCCCCCGCAGGAGGACACGGAGACAGCAGAGCGTCCCCCGTCTCCCCCGCAGGAGGACACGGAGACAGCAGAGCGTCCCCCGTCTCCCCCGCAGGAGGACACGGAGACAGCAGAGCGTCCCCCGTCTCCCCCGCAGGAGGACACGGAGACAGCAGAGCGTCCCCCGTCTCCCCCGCAGGAGGACACGGAGACAGCAGAGCGTCCCCCGTCTCCCCCGCAGGAGGACACGGAGACAGCAGAGCGTCCCCCGTCTCCCCCGCAGGAGGACACGGAGACAGCAGAGCGTCCCCCGTCTCCCCCGCAGGAGGACACGGAGACAGCAGAGCGTCCCCCGTCTCCCCCGCAGGAGGACACAGAGACAGCAGAGCGTCCCCTGTCTCCCCCGCAGGAGGACACAGAGACAGCAGAGCGTCCCCTGTCTCCTGTGTCTTCTGCCTCTCCGCCGCTCTCTGGATCATGGCTTTAAGTGAACTTCTTTCTGCTCCAGCTTCACCTGCTGCCTGCCCGCTAACCAGAAGGTTGGCAGTTCGATTCCTGCTACCGGCATTGCATACTGTTGTTGTGTCCTTAGGCAAGACACTTCATCCACCATGTGACTGTGTTTGGTGGCCACAGAAAGATCTCACCTCCACAGAGACTGAGGAGAGAAGAACTCATGGAAAGCTCAATATAAATCTAATTTATTGTTATTATTATTGCTACACTCACTCACTACTGAGGTCCTCCCACTGCCTTTATTGCAACTACTACTACTTTTACTAGTACTACTTCTGATACTACAACTACTATTAATGCTACTGTTACTTCCCCAGGGCAAGGCAAGTACACAGAGTAATTCAAAAGTGCTTTACAGGAAAAAAGACAAGATAAAAAGCACATAGACAAGATTTACAGTAAAATCACTACTACTACTACTACTACTACTACTACTACTACTACTACTACTACTACTACTACTACTACTACTACTCCTGCTGAGGCAAACCCAGTCTCCTAATCCAGAGTAACTGGCCTTTACTCCTATTATTTACAAAAATAATGTAAAGTAGATACTTCTACTACAACAACTACTACTACTACAAGTTTTATGGCTAAATGAATAAAAAGTGAGTTTGCAGCTGCCGTCAAAGGCAACTGTGTATATTTTAGTTCATAATGTGTTTTTTGGTTAAAAAGATAATAAATAGTTAAACATATTAAGAAAATAATTTGTAATAAATAAAACATTGTTTACAGACAATTAAGAATAATAATATATTTGATCAGTTAAAAATGTTGTAAAAGGGAGGGAACTTGTTTTTTGTCTGGAGTTGTGTTGGGTGCTGTTTTAGTGATGCACCGCTCCTGTCTGAGCCACAGGAGGCGCTGTGCTGATGATGGCTGCAAGAATGAAAATGTCAAGTCTCAGGATTCACAAAACTGAAAGCTGTAAATCCCTCAAGTTTACTTCCTTTTGAGTTAATGAGGTATGCATTTTATTTTTGTTTTGAACAAGTTTTGTTTATTATATTCTCTGTGAGAAGTTTAATAGTTAATTTAGGTTTTGTGTTTTTCTTTTAGTTCTGACGGCATTGTTGGGGCAAAAAAGTGTCTGAATAAATGTTAAAAAATCCAAAATGACTTGAGCCTTGTTTAAACAGAGTTACTACTACAGTACTTCTGCTACTACAGCAGCTACAGCACGATCTAAAACAAAATAAATAAATACTTTGCTTTTACTGCTACAATATTAGAAAATACGAAAGTCATTTAATAAAGTTACTGCTTCTACTTTTACCAAGTTACCTCACTGTCTCTGTTTTCCATTAAAATACTACTACTACTACAATTACCTCTACTTATACACATCTCCCATCAGCTGTAAGTAAACGAGTGCAGAGGGTTCACCCATTCATCACTGCTTTATTAACCGTGTGGCTACAGGATTGTAAATGTGAGCTCGGAGTGGTAGACGGGAGCGGGGCACGGAGGCATTTATCATAATCTGAGCGGGACAGGACCATTTACCTCCTGACAGCATCATTACCAGATTCTCCAGGAACACTTCACCACCTCAGCGATCCAGCACCGGGACGTTTTAATTGAATTAGGCCCGGCTGGTTACGCACGGAGCCGACCAGAACATTTACTGCCGCTACGAGATCGGTGAACCTCAGGGGGGTCAACGACGGGACGGGGAGGGGGAGATTAAACACCAGAGAGAAGGGACGGTTCGTTTCATCTTTACCTTTGGAAGGATTCAGAAGATCTGTGCAGAGGAGAGCAGAGGGACTGAGAAACGGTGGCCCACATGGAACAAAAGATGGGAAAAATGTAAACAAGAAACACCTGAAGATGTAGAGCCTGGATCCTTCAGAACCTGTTGGAGATCCTTTGTTCAGATCTCTGTCCGTTCCATTAAAGACATGTTCTCAGCAGGTTGTGGAGAGAAAAAAACTGTGTGTTTATATATTCTGTGATACTTTGGTGAGGTTAAGTGTGTCCATTGGTTCTCAAACTCTGGTACAGGTCCCACAGGTGGAACACTCAGTTCAAGTCCAGATTTATTTCAGGTTTAGAGCTTGATTTGTCCTTGGAGGTTCTTCGTTAATCCTGGTTTTGTCCTGGTTTAGACCTGGGTAGTCTTGGTTTACGTCATGGACTGTCCTGGTTTAGTCCATTACTCCTGGTTTTGTTCTGGGTAGCCCTGGTTTAGACCTGGTTTAGTCCTTGATCTGTCCTAGTTTAGTTGTCATTGTTTAGTCCAGGTTTAGACCTTGATCTGTCCTGGTCGAGTCCTTTATTAGTCCTAGTTTTGTTCGGGGTAGTCCTGGTTTAGACTTGGTTTAATCCTTGTTTAGTCCTGAATTAGGTTCTGGCCTGGGTAGTCCTGGATTAGTCCTGGTTTAGTTCTAGGTAGTCCTGGTTTCGACCTTGATTTGTCTTGATTTAGACCGTTTTTTTCCTGTTTTGCCTGGGTAGTCCTGGTTTAGTTTGTGTTTTGTCCTCCTTTAATGCATTTTCCTGTTAATCCCTTCTTTATCCCTTGGTCTAGACCCAGGTAAGTCCAGATTTAACCTTATTTTAGTCCGTTCATCCTTTGTTCAGATCTCTGCCATCTCTGTCTGCTGAGTCTGTTCCATTAAAGCGACCCGAGACAACACCACTTCTGCCCAGTCCCGCAAGAACGCAGGGAGCATTTACTCCCGAACTTAGAAGATGTCAGGTTTGAGTCCAGGTCTTGGCTCTGTGTCATCTGCACCACTGTGAGATGATTAATGACGTCTCTGCAGGCTCTGAAACACAGAGGAGGGGTCGGTTGCTCTGCGGAACAAATGAACCTTAATTCTCTGACACGAAATGAGAAGGTTCATCAAAGTCAGGATTAATGAAGAACAATCAGGCAGATGGACACTTTATTAGGTACAGCTTCCTAGAACTGCCTTTTTGTTCTTGATTGGTCAGTGTTGAGTGGTCATCCAGTTCAGGCAACATGCATTTATTTTAATTTTGCGGTTTTGGACCAGTTTTCTCCTTTAACATGAGGCTTTAACACTGAAAAGGAAAATGTCAAAAAAGTAGGAAAAGTACTCACCTTCCAAAACGCACAGGACTGCGGTCGCAACGCCTGGCGCCACAGAGGAAGCAGCTCCAGATCCAGCATGGGAGACCCAGGAGGTACTGACACCTGCTCAGCCGGGAGCAGAAACGCTGTCCCTGAGGAGAGAGTTTCTGGCAGGACAGCAAAGACGGGAGGAGGACCTACTGGCAGAGCTTCGAGGGCTGAGGGCCTCTCTTCCCACAACCCGACCTGTACCGCCATCTACCGCGACCGTAGCCCCAGGCCAGGACTGCCGACACCGGGGGTCAGAGGTCGCCGTTCCATGAGAGTCGCATGGAGGCGGAAGCATCTGAGACACCGCTGTACCATGTTCCAAGACCTGAATGGAGACATTACAGCGAGCCCAAAATCCCACAGTATCAGGTGAGGACATGGAAAACCATCTTCTTCATTTTGAGCAGATGGAAAAGCTGGAGGTGGCCAGAGGATGAGTGGTCGTCTCATATCCTGCTGACTGGCAGCAGTCTGAGGCCTCCTCCGCCATGGAGGAAGAAAGAACCCACCACAGTGTTCATAGATTTTTATGAAATTCAAAGGCCGTTTTCTCAAAAATGACCTCTTCTCAGGGTCAAATGTCTCCACTTCAGTAGCACTTACTCTACTCCTACTACTCCTTCTCCTCCTCCTCCTACTACTACTACTACTCTGAGTCAGATACACTACTTCAGTACAACTCCATTGCACACTTGTACTTAACAATATTTTGAAGGCATTTACAGAGGGATTTGTTGATATCTAATTCCTGGCCTGAATGATTGCTTTTACACCTAAAACAAGGCAAAAGATTAGATTAGATTTTTTAAGGCTATCGTGGGTATTTTCTAGTTTACTGAAAAACAAAATGAGATCCATAATGGTCGGACCTTTCGAGTAGAGCCCGACCAATATATCGGCCAGCCGATATAGCATTAGAAAATGATTGGTTATCAGACGAAATCTGGCCGATATCCGTTGATATAAACACTATTATTTTTACTGTGCGCTGGAATAAGACCTGTTTACTTGCAAATGATGGCCTTCTGCTATTTGTGCAGCAGAGGGCGCTGGTGTTTCCAAACAGTTGGGCTTTTACTCTGCAGTTCATAGGAAACTCCCCAAATCTCCTTCTCATGGCCTGAAAAGCTCAAAAAGGCAATAAAAATATTTTGCTCATTTCTTTGCCGTAAAACCTCAGAGAACAAAAATTCAAAATGCATTTTGTACATCTCCCCATGCTCTACTTGCAGAGAGTAAAGAAGATTAAATGAAATTTAAGTTAAATTTTGTTAAAGCTAAATAACATAAATAAATATAATACATATAATACATAATAATACTCCCCACACCAGTGCCCACTACAGCCTACATAACAATCAGCATAAAGAACAATAAGCAGCTTTCTACAACATTTTAAAAAGATGTTTAGTCTAATAAAGTGGCCTGGGGTGTGCAGGCCATATTCATGTAAACAAGAGCAGAAAGAAAAATGCTTTAAAATACCTTTTCCTAATGTATAATGAATCGGCCAATGGATCGGATATCTGTAATTTTTTTTGTTACCTAATATCGGTATTGGCCTCAAAAAATCCATATCAGGCTCTACTTTCTAGTATTCAGGTTTTGTTTTTTTAAAATGTGCAATGTGTGCATTTTTACCCATATAATGCTTAATTTCCATGAAAACATTAAATAAGTCAAAACTTGCAACAAAATTGTTTATGTTACTAATCTACAGAAGTTTCACACCGAGATCTGTGAGTTTAAAAAATAATTTCCTATTCACCTGCAGCGTCTCGCCTTAGGTGTAGTAAACATAGGAGCAGCAGCAGTAGTAATAACAGTACAATAATAGTAGCTTTTTTTTTTTTAACTTTAACTCATATTCACTACTTTTAGTTAAAATAATTCAGTATTACTGTATTAGAGTATTTCTTACACCTCAGTGTTTTATAAAACTGTCTGCAGTAAAAAGCATCATTCTGAAATAATCCCACAACCCGGATATTAAAAAATCAAAACACTTTTATTTTTATTTACCAAAAAATGTTTAATCTCTCCTCGATGCGTGTTTTATTTACAAGTAGTAAATCTGCAAAATATGAAAACAACAGAGTATTTACACGATGGATGTTTGTCGACCTGCAAACTCAGTTCAAGTCTGAAACACAGGACTTGCGTCGTATGTATGAAAAAACTCTTTGTGTTTCATTGGCAGCTGAGGAAATAAAGGTTCGGAAGTGGAAGAAGACAAGATGGACGCCAGGATTTGAGTTTGATGAAAATGCACTTTGTAGGTAACAGAAGTAAACAGGAAGTAGGCAGTAAACATCACAACTTCACTTTCCCATTGTCCTGAATTAAAAACAGCATCAAATCTTTCTTTTTCTATTCTATAACAAAAAACTTTGGACTTCCTGGGGGCGGGACTAATGGACACAGATTAAACTACCTCTGAATGTGATTGGATAGACTTTTAACCAATCACAACTCAGGAAATAGCACCAACATTACGCAGAATCAATCAATAGAATTTGAGTATAATCAATCAGAGAAAGGAACTGTCACATAAAGCCCGCCCCTTTTTAGATAAACAGCTTTGATTGGTCAGGTGGTCAAAAGCCCCTTTATGCAAGCCCCAAGCCTGGTTAAACAGATAAGGCTGGGTCAGGAGGGGCATCATGGCTTAACAGCAGATAAGATTGAAATGAGAGGGCATTCAGACCCACTTCACTTGGCTAACAAAGTGAATGGGTCTCAAATTTAGCCGTAGACCACTCCATTACCGGGACATGGAGAGGAGGAGTTACATGGAGATTCTCAACTGGTGGGTCAGGGCCCAGAAATGTTCTCAGCAGGTTGTTTTTATATATTCTGTGATACTTTGGTGAGGTTAAGTTGTCCAGTGGTTCTCAAACTCTGGTACAGGTCCCACAGGTGGTACACTCGGTGGGACTTCTTTTCCAGTTCAAGTCCAGATTTATTTCAGGTTTGGAGCTTTATTTGTCCTTGGAGGTTCTTCGTTAATCCTGGTTTTGTCCTGGTTTAGACCTGGGTAGTCTTGGTTTACGTCATGGACTGTCCTGGTTTAGTCCATTACTCCTGGTTTTGTTCTGGGTAGCCCCGGTTTAGACCTGGTTTAGACCTGGTTTAGTCCTTGATCTGTCCTAGTTTAGTTCATGGCAGTCATTGTTTAGTCCAGGTTTAGACCCTGATCTGTCCTGGTCTAGTCCTTTATTAGTCCTAGTTTTGTTCAGGGTAGTCCTGGTTTAGACTTGGTTTAATCCTTGTTTAGTCCTGAATTAGGTTCTGGCCTGGGTAGTCCTAGATTAGTCCTGGTTTAGTTCTGGGTAGTCCTGCTTTTGACCTGGATTTAGACCAGTTTTTTCCTGTTTTGCCTGGGTAGTCCTGGTTTAGTTTGTGTTTTGTCCTCCTTTAATGCATTTTCCTGTTAATCCCTTCTTTATCCCTTGGTCTAGACCCAGGTAAGTCCAGATTTAACCTCATTTTAGTCCGTTACAGAAAGTACTCGGTAAAGCTAATTATTTTCTAAGGTGGTTCTTGGTATTAACAGTAAAATATGTGGAGAGAAGAGAAACCTTTGGCTCCCGAAAGACGACACCAGTAGAGAATCCCACATTTCTTTTTTATAAAGTCTGTAAGGATTTGTTTGAACAGAAAACTCGTCAGTGTTGGCTCATGACCGCAGCGGTAGAAATATCTCCTGTACACAAAGATAAAATAGTGCATTGACAGTAAATGTTATGGAAGTTGTGCTCACTTTAGTCGGATGTGATGGGACCTGGCATTGAGAGAAAGATGGCGACAGCATTTATGATCTGCGCAGCGGCACGATCGGACCAAGGAAGAAAATGAAGAGTTTTCCAAGCAGTGGGTGAGGGCCCAACAGTGGGTCACATGGAGGTTGAGTTTCAATGTTATTTGAAGGCTAATATAATGATCAGAGATAAAATTGCTTTCGTTTGTTAGCGTGTTAGCAAGATAACGCAAAAATGGATGCAGGAATTGTTCAAAGGATTCTGTACCATTGCGAGATAAAGGGGCTTCAATGGACAGAGCATTTACCCCTGAACTAAAATATCCCTGGTTTGGTCTGGGCAGCTATGTCTATGTCTATACAATACAATAATAGCTTAATATTTCTTCTGCTGTCCGATTGTGCCGCTACAATCAGCATTTACCACGACAGCCCTAAAAAATCTGATAGAAAAACATTGAGCAGCAAAGTCACATTCACAAAACACAGATCTCCGCCTCGAGTTCGATCAAGTAACTTCTTCAAACGCAAAGGCCGACCCGGTACACCCGAGTCCGCCCCGTTCGTACCGTCAAAATGTACAATTTACACCCAAAACGTAAAAGCTTTAAAATATTAGAAGTCAGAACAGAAAATGGCATTCAGCTTTTGTTCCTCTGGGGACTAAAAAAAAAGTTTACAAGTTTACAAAAGAAAACATTACACAGACCACAGTTTGGTTTTCTGCAAGCAAAACAAACAAAAAACAAAATCTCAACTACAAAATTATGACTTGAGAGGAGTAAAAAAGAGGTTTTTAAGCCACACATGGCGATAGGCGAGTTTGGAAACGCTTTTTCTAACCAGCTCTTAGCAAACTGTGGATCAAAGATGGTCTAGAGGTGAGAGCGCTCTGTCTGATTCCACTCCCCAGTCCCTAACGCAGAACTATACTGCTGACGAAACTGTGGTCTCAGTTAAGTTTTGGCAAGTAAGGGGCTGTTTGGATGACAACACGTTTTGCCGAATCCACACTGATTTGGTTTTGGTCTTTCGTTTACGCAAAGACGGGGTTTCCGTTTTCTGAAATCTTTTGAAAACGCTGGAGGAGGTGTTTTGGTCGTAGCTGCTCCACACTCCTGTGACCTGGAAAACAAACGAGTCCTCAGTGAAAACAATGTCGTAACGATGACCGCATGCCATCACAAACTAAATCTTTCCTGTCTCATACGCTCACATTTAGTCAGTAACTGTCAGCAATATCTGTATCAAGACTTTGGCTCCAGAAAACCACAAGATCTTAACTGTGGTGGAGAGCATTTGCGAGGACCACAGCGCCATTTGCTGGACAAATACGGGTACTACAGCTTGATCACACTAACTCTCATTTTCTTTACGCCTCAGCGTTTTCATGTAAATGCAAATCGGAGACCACAGGGCTGTTGCGTTGTTGAAGCCACCGTCTTCTGTCTGTTTATGTTCCCTAAAACAACGTAAAAAAATTGCTAAAATTCTTGTACTGTTACTTTAGCTAAAAAGATGATAACACGGTAAAAAACGCTGCCCCCTTCTGTTCGTCAGTGGCAGGAGAAGCTACTATTCACTGAACTAAGAGACAAGGAGTGGTTTCAGACATTTAATAGTGAAAAGTGCGGCTATAGGTGGAATAATGCTCCTCCTAACCACAGCTTCTGCCAGCGCTCTCAGTTAACTCTCGAAAATGACGCAAAAGTTAATGAAGCTTAAACAGATGAATGCATGAATGCAAAGCCGGGAGCTGGTTAGTAATTGTTAGCTCTGGACGATATTTCACCTAGTGCAACGTAACTACTTCATTGTTCCGTTATTTTATTTAATTTTTTTTCTTAAGATCCACTGAGATGTTACTTCCTGACTTACAAGACCCTGGATTCTCAACTGGTGGGTCAGGGCCCAAAAGTGTGACGTGGTGATTAAGAAGTTGTGGAATAAATAACATGATTATGAGGTTAAGTTGGAAACAGAATTGTAAAATAATGTAAAAAGTAGGTTGCAAAAAAATTTTAAGGCTCCAGAGATGACACCAGTTGAGAATTTGCAGCCTATAGAGAAAAAAAAAAAAAAAGTAACGTGAATTTTCAACGCAAATTTAGCTAACGATAATGATAAAGCAACAATAGTGGAGCGTACTGTTTATTTTTGGTGTCCCTGAAACGATTGCACCTCTTTAGTCTTCGGTCCTGGGACTCGCTCTTGCCTCTTATTTCAAAAACATCAATATTTTCTCTTCAGTCACACTAAAGTCGCATTAAAATAAAACAAAACAAAACTGTAGCACATCCCACCGAACGAAACGTCTTTGCACTAAAACGACATTCAGAGAAATCATGGCACACAGTACGCACGACTTTTTTCTTGTATTTTTAACGCTTTTTTTTTGCAATATCAAATTCATTTATTTATTATTTTCGATTGGTTAAAATGAAAAGTCCCCCTCGCTAATCTTCCATTTAAAAACCTGTACTATATATAATAATATCTATATCCTTTGTATTGTTTCTGTAACTTGTGCAAATTCAGCAGTAAATACGAGTGGTGAGAGAGCAGAGAGTGGGCAGTTGTTTACACTTGTACAAAAAAAAAACCTCAAAAGAAAAAAAAAGAAAGAGTTCGATATCTTCCTGGAAAAAAGAAGTCACATGGACCGTAATCTCTTCACTGATTGGTCCGTTACTCCGCAACATTCGGCGAGTCCAGACCAAAGTCACTTCATGAAGACGAGGAAAAAACTCCGGAAATCAAAAAATATCAAACCACAACATCCACGATTTTAAACCAGTCAAAGGATTCCCGGAGTTTCGGAATTTCGTGTCCGTATTTTCCCGAGACGCACCTTCCCCCCTCCAAAAAAAACAAAAAAAACCCCAATGTCTCTGTCCAATGCAGTCTTTTTTCATCGCGTTGTTTTGAGGGGGAAGGCTGGAGGAGTTTTTGGAGTTCAGAGTTCGTGGACTGGGTTTAAAAGTGTGTAGGAGATAACAGAGGTAGGGCAGAAGAGCGCCCTCAGCTGGTCAGGGCCATAGTGTCGATGACCTGCTCCAGTTTACTGCGAAGTCTCTGTCTCCGGGCCTGTTCGTCTCTCTCCAGAGCCGACAAAATCTAAAAAAAACAACATTAAACTATCAGGCACACCACTAACTCTGGATGTAACTGGACAGACACACAACCAATCACAGTTCAGGGCTGTACCAACACACACATCAATGGATAATAGGGCTGCACAATATATCGCAAAATTATCGTTATCGCAATATCCGTATCGCAAGAATCTAAACATATCACAATAACGCTGTGGTCTTCCATCTGACAGAGATTTACACTGAAGAATCATTTTCCACCAGAGCCTTAAAAGAACATGTGTTGTGACTAAATAAAAATGTTTAAAAAGTCCAGTTTTAGTGGTAATTTAATTAATTTAGTCACAGCTTAGCCTTGCTTTATTCCTGGTTTAGTCTGTGTTAAGTTTTGATTTTGTCGCTGTTTTGACTTGTAAATACAGGAACTTACATTTTTTGTGAAATGTAACTTGACCATGTTCCAAAAGTAGGCTCTGTTTTCAAATATCGCAATAATATCGTTATCGCAATTTTCAACATAGTTATTGAATATCACATGTTTTTTCCATATCGTGCAGCCCTAATGGATATGTTTTGAGATGCAACTACCTAAAAATCAGACTTTACAGCGTTCGTACAAGTTTTCGTAAATCAAATTCAAGCATCTTTAAGTGTTTTCCAGTGCCTTACAACTGGACTAAACTACACATTTACAGCCGGACAAACCTCTATTATGCCCTACAAAGCCTCAGCCAGTGCCTTTTTTTGAGTTTTCAGATGTTCAATAAACCATTTAAACAGAACAGTTTGGTCAATTTCTGACAGTGTTGAATACTTTAAAAGTGGATGAGAGTATACTTTATTTAAGGGAGTCTGGAGGAAGATTTAAACAAAACATGCAATTTTCAGCATTTTGTTGCATTTCATAGTATTTAATTTATTTTTAAGGAGGCTACCACGCTATTGTAAAAATATAATTTTCTAAATTTACATTTTTCTGGCAGTCCCTTGAAACAATCTTTCAATCCCCGTGAGAAAGGTAGCAATTTCAAGCACTTCACCCAAAATTTAGGCACTTTTCAAACCTTTAAAACACAATAAATTCATGCATTTTCAAGGATTCCAAACACCTGTACCAACCCTGAATGTATTCTAGTGAAGATGAATCAGTAACGTTTTCTATGAATAAATGAATGGTCAAATAAAACAACAGGGCTCCTGCCGCCTGTTACCCAACTGAAGAGCTCGTAACGACAGTCAGTACTCATGAAATGAAGTATGTCGTACCTCGTCCTTGTACTTGACGATGTAGGAGTAGATCTCGTGCAGCTGCGGACATGCTGTTGAACTGGTTCACGTGTAACCGGGACTGCTCCGCGAGGTAGGCACTCATGTCCTGGTCGCTGATGGCCGACATGCGCGAGATATCTGCGTAGTACCTGGACAAATACACACAAAATACACTCACCGTCTGTGTACTACTACTGCTATTATTACAACGTGAGCTCTCATCTTTTGCCATATCACCAAACATAACATAGATCTGATAAAAATATTATCCTTGCTCTTCTTTTTCTCCAAACTAGAGCCAAATGTCTCAGAAGACTTTAAGTAAAGTTGGTTTTCCACATCTGCTAAAACTAATCATTTCCCCCTTGACTCATTAATGTCCTTTTCTTTCCTAAAACCTTGCTAACAGACAGAAAAACCAGCAGCTCTGCGTACCTCTCCACCCAGTTCTTGTAGTTGGGGATGTCCTTGGCGTACAGCAGTTTGTTGGAGGGAGAGTCCTTCCCGAGTTTGTGTTCTGAGGTGGAGCAGGAGTCCATGAAGGTCTGAGCCACCACAGAGAGGCAGGCGTCCGTGATGCTGTTCTTATGGATGTCAAACACGAACTGGGGATTCTTAATCACATTCACCCAGAAACGCAGCGGCAGACTGGAGAGACAGGAGCGGTAGAAACATTACTACACACATCAGGAGTCAGAAACAGGCAAGAGAAGTTTAAAAGAAGGCACCAGGATGTCATTCTTTTTAGTAGTTACTCCATTTTATAATTTTTATTTTCTTTATCAAGTAAGGACCACATTTTTCTATAATTTGTTGTGTGTCATTGGTCAATGTTTAAAGTGAGTGGTTTGAACAAGAGGCTGACCTCTGTCTGCCCAGTCTCTGCATATTTAAGTAATACTTAAAAGTAGCTCTAAAGGTTTGCAGTGCTAAATGTTAACCAGGCTAAGTTTAGAACAGAAACACGTGGACTTTAGTTTAGGAGTGAAGGTATAATTCATCTGATTGTAAAGTGATTTTGAGTGTTTAGAAAAGTGCTGTATAAAACTAAAGGACTTTGTTGTGTGTAATTTCATAAAACCACCTGAGAGGAGCTCAGAGTAGAGCTGCTGCTCCACCACATCCAGAGGAGTCAGCTGAGGCGGCTGGGGCTTTAACAGACACCTGGACGTCCTCCTTAGGGAGGTGTTCAAGTGTTTCTTTTAATTTAAAGATATTTTTAGGCCTTTTTTGGCTTTATTTAACAGTGCAGTGGAGAAGTGACTGGAAATCTTGGAGGAGAGCGCGAGGAGAGACACCTGCTGAAGAGTCGGAGTACAGACCTGAACCACGATGCACCGAGGCAGGCTGCAGTCTGAGCACACATGCGACTGAGCCACAGGTCCAAGTGTTTCTAATGTAAAACAATGATGACCAAATAACAGCCTGGTTTATTAACATTTAGCACCTACAAAGCCTTTAGAGCTGCTCGTAAGGATTATTTAAATACACAGAGGCTGGGGAGACAGGAGTTTAATTCTCTCTCCTTCATCTAAAACAAAGTTCAGCCTCTCACTTATTCAAACCACTCCCTCTTTTATCATTGTCCAATCACAGCACAGATCAGGCTTAACCACTCCCTCTGAAGGACACAACTTCCCAAACCTCTTACCACAGTTACTCAGTCTCTGGGATAAAGGAGTAAACTACATGCTGTCTGAAGACCTGGATGACTGAGATCCTCCACACACATGTGCATACAGCTGTATTCACTCTCAGTATATTCCTGTACCACAGACACTGACCAGTTGCTCTTCCAGGTGTGCCGCACGTCCAGGTCCGAGATGCAGTGCTTGTCCGCCTGCTCGTCCAGGAAGTCGAACATGTATTTGATGGCGAGCGGGAGCGCGCTTCCTCTGTGGGCCGTGCTGAAGATCGTCTCAAACAGGTCGTCCACGAACTTCTGCAGCGTGCCCTGGACACAAACACAGAAGGAAAAACAAATTTAGATGTTTCTTCTTCTCATCCTCTGCTTCCTCTTCTCTCAACACCAACTTTCAGAAACTAATTAAACAGTCGTGTGTGTTTCTTTAGTCCCGAGAGCTGAACTGAAGCCACGTCCTCGCGTCTGAAAGCCCCGCTGCAGGTGAAGTCTGTCACTGTGTTTTACAAAGGCAGCACTTTCCTCTCCTCTTTTTCCTTTGTGCTTTTCTTTACGATATTTTAGTCCAGAGAGAGTTCGGCTCAGGGCGACACTCTCTCACCTCATTCACACAAAACTTCTGTCACTTCTCTGAACTTGAAAGGGTTTTCTACTCCTCACAGGCTTCAGGGGCAGTGTATCTTCAGACTCACAGAGAAGCGTTAACAATATGTCCAGCAGCAGGAGATGAATCTGCACTTCTGAATTCATATAGCCCCAAAAATGGCTCCCTAAATAACATAAAAAAACAGCTGAAGTGATGAAATACAACTATTGTCTTCCTCTGTGAGACTGGAGGGTTAGAATGTGTCACCCTGCGTTTTTACTCCTGGAGCTTGAAAGATTTGCAGGTGAAGAAAGGAAACTGCGCTCTCTTATTCTCTCTCGTCTCTTATTTCTGAGCACTGACATTCTTCACTTGACTCACACTGAGCTCATTCTTCATGTAATAAAAATAAAAAATAAAGAATTGAATTGTCTGTGGATAATGCATGCATATACCAAGTATGTGGTAAGTATTCAAAACGGTACTGCTACTTACTACTTCTATAACTCACACAATTAAGCATTAACTGAGTATTAGTCAAGGCTCAGTAAACAGTTACATGATTGTTTACAAAGCAACCATTGGGTTATAAACATTATTTAAGTTAAATTCTTAAGCTCATGTAAATCAGTGCAGAATTATAAACATCAGTGGTAATTCAGACTCTATAACGTGTTTATTAAAACATTATTACTGTTTAATAGTTGTAGTTATTCATTTTCCCCAAAATGTTTTACTCAAGTAAAAGAAAAGGACAGAGGGCAAAGGTTACTGAGGCAGATAATCAATTTTGAAAGTTGTTTTTGTAATGGCAAACTAAAATCTGCTAGTACTATTATACTTACTACTACCACTAATACTACTACTACTATAACTATAATATAACTACCACTATACGGACAAATAGAGGTCAAATGCTGTGGGTTTTTCTGTGGCCGATGCCAATACCAATTTTTTAAATTCAGAGCAGCAGATGGCCGACAACTTCACTGAATTTTTTGGACCTTTATGTAGGGCTGATTGTCTTAATTTTATAAAAGAAATTGATTTAATATAGCCATTTGTTTTAGTAATGCTCATTAAAACAGAAACAAATAAATGAATCTGTGACACAGTGAGAACAGTTAAAGATGAGTTTCTTGACAAAACCATTAAGTCCATCTCAGTCAGACTCGGACAGAGTTTGTTCTACCTACAAATGAGCAAAATATTTTTATTGCCTTTTTGAGCTTTTCAGGCTGAGATAAAGAGATTTTGGATGTTTCCTATGAACTGCAGAGTAATGCTGCATTCAGGATACATTGCAATGTCAGAAATTCCGATCTCCGAGTCAGAAAAACGGCCTTGAACGCTGTCTCGGGTCGGAATTTTTGCTCGGAAACTCATGCAGAAGTCTTGGACTCTGAGTTCCTGAGTTGACGTCACAATCATAGGGACAGTGTGGTTACTAACGGGGAAATAATCGTTTTTTAAAAGAGGAGATCTCGTACTTCTGCAAAAATGTCCTCATCTTTATAAAATGAATGAAGTTCTCAGTGCTACAGCTCTGCAGAAACATCTCTGAACGTTCATTTATCAGTAAATGACTAAAGTAGAAATAGAAACCTCCCCTGATATAACTAATACACCAAACAGTTTTATCAAGGGATTTATTTGTTTCCTATAAAACAACATGAAAATGTAAATATGCTTTTGTTGTTATTGTGCTGTGTTTTTTGAGCTGAACTCGTGAACAAACGTTTTTTGGAAGTCGGCTTTTTTAAGTCGGGACTTCTGAGATTCTGATGTATCATGAACTGCAGAGTAAGAGCCCAGACCGAGACAAGATGGGGTCCTGACCAAAAATCTAAAAATGCTAAAATCAGTCTGATATATCGGTCGATCTCTAATGACAACTAACTACAGCTACTGCCACTAAAACTACTACTACTTCTAATACTACTACTTCTACCCTGACACTTCTTTCCTCCTCTGGTCACACACAGGAGCAGTGAGCGATGAACACATTAAAAACCCTGCTTCTCAGGGGATTGCTAAGTTTAAACCAACAGCTCAATAGTCAAAGGTCAGTCCCCTGATGGAGACGCAGACCGGGACAGAGCTGGGGGTCTCTGTGGTAAAGGTTAATGAGCTCTGGGACCAGGACCAGGCCACAGACCGAGACTGGGATTAGGACTTCATCTGCAGAGCTCCTGGGTTCAGACTGGAGTTTTCTTAACAGAGCCTGAAGTCAGACCTTAAATCAGCTGTAGGGTCAGATTTCTCAATATACTGGGAAAATGTAGTAGTAATAGTAATAGTAGCAGTAGTAGCAGTAGTAGTAGTATCTGCATTGTAGTTTCTTGTACTGGGCCAAGGCAGTTTATACTTTGTACTAAGTACTACTGCTACTATTAAAACCTCTTCTACTACTACTACTACTACTACAGGCCTACAACTGCTAGATCTACTACAACATCTACTACTACTATTACTGCTACTACTACTACATCTGCTACTAACGCCACTCCCACGTCTTACACTACTACTACAAATAGCAGGAAAAGTATGTGCTATGTGTACTACTACTCACTGCTACTTGTACCTCCTCGACTACTAGACGTACTACTACTACTACTACTACTACTACACCCCTACCACTGCTACTACATCTTCTACTACTAATGCTACTAAAAACAACTCATAATTTTACTTCAACTACTCTGTACTACTACTTAATCCTACGACTACTTGCTATAATTTTGCACATTTAGAGACTTTTTGCTCTCTGAAACTGTAACTTGGTAACATTTCTACCATAAAAATGTACTTTTTTCATTTTTTTCTCAGCCTGAGGACTCTGCTGTTGTGATACTGGGGAATAGAAAACCTTTTTGTCTCATATTATTTTGCTAGGGTTCCTCTGAAGCGCTGTACCTTGGTGGCGAGCAGCCGGGTGAGGTAGATCTCGGACACCATCTTGCTGCCCCGGTCTCCCTCGCGTTGGTCCGAGTGGTCGTGGTTCTTCACCAGGTGCCAGAGTTTGGTGCCGCTCTCCAGGTCCGGGGTGATCATGGGCGTCCTGGAGCGGAGGCTGTCCGGACTGCTGGCCGTCCTGAGCATGCTCTCTGCAACACAACAACAACAGGAACAGCAACAGGACGGTGAAAAACAGCAGCAAGGATAGGATCAGATTTAGTTTTGGCGTCAAAGCAACAGGTTAAGGGTAAGGTAGACTTTATTGTCCCTGTAGGGAATTTTGTCCTCTGCATTTGAGCCGTCCTTCAGTGTCTCTGGGGTTAAACCTGTCAGGAGAAGGGACCAGATCTTGATCCAGGATTGTGGCCAGGACCTCGCTGGAGGATTAGTTTGATGGGCAAACCGGAAAAAACCCAACCAGACACAGAGAGAACATTAAAAACTCCACACAGAGAACTGAACCCAGGAGCTGCTTGCTGTGAGGAAACAGGGATTTAGCCACAAAACCTTTACACCTCCCTTGTGTCTTTGGCTCTATCTTGCAGAAAAGGACCAAAAAAGATGCAAGTGACACAGAAAAACAGTAAAAAATCCTACAAGCTAAACAAATAATAAACAAAAAATGAGAGACCTGCTATGCAACCAGCTTTTAATCCCAAATATATAACATTAAAATGTTTTTAAAATCTGTATTTGTTTTATTTATATATATAAAAAACTTAATATAGAAAAAAATAATCACATCAGCCATTTGGCAACAGTGCTTTTTGCCCTTTCCAATATAAACAGGGCAGAAAGTTATTAAATATCTGGATGTTTATTGCTTAAAATGCTATGTTGATCAACATAATTGTTCTAATATTCGGCCCAGTACCCAACATTAAAACAGAAATTTAAAACCTACCCAAATTAACAGGAGTCTTCTGAACGACAGAGACTTCAGTCGGGCTTTGGATTGTTCTAATAAGATTACACTTCTGATCACTTGGAAGAAAACTTGTTTTTATAAATTGATTTATTTGAAAAGCTGTCTGTCTGTGAGGTTGAACACATATTTTTAGTCCTGACAGCTCCTTCTGCCTCACGTCACTCCTCCATCCCAGAATAAACCTCTGCCACTCTCCTCCCTTCTCCATTTTCTCACTCACTTCTGATTTTTGTGACAGCGAGCGTTTGAGCGGCCGTCACTTCTGCTGCGAAATGGAAACGGACTCAGAAGTTTGAGACGTCAGGAGGAGATGTGGCCACAGCGAGACTATTAACATGAACTAAACACTGTAGAGTTATTAGGAATGGAGACAGAAAATAACAAAATACTTTTACTACAATCATTTTTACATGAGAACATTTTGGAGGACAAGTACTAAGACATTTTTTGGCCATTTTTAGGCTTTTTTAAACAGACATTCGGCAATGTGTCAGTCTGCTGCCGCTCTACCAACTGAGCAATACTTCAGCAGAGAAAGGCACTTTAAAAAATATTCAAATGAGTAATAATATTTTTACCTGCGTGGCAAAGTGGGTAGTAATAGTAGTGGTAAAAAAAAAGCAGTAATATCAGGAGTAGATTGTTGTATCGAGGGGGTCTCTGAGATTTTTCTACAAATGATTACAAGAAAATAATATATCATTTGGGATTTGTGTACTGGCTCTGGGTCTGGTCTGGAACTGGATTAGTAGCAGTAGTAGTAGTAGTAGCAGCAGTAGTAGTAGTAGTAGTAGTAGTAATAATGGCAGAAGCAGTTGGAAGTGTTGCGTAAGTAAACTCTACATTCAATACTTATTTTTTCCAGTACATTTTTTTACACAGGAGATGTGTAAATAAATGTACCGTCGTCTAAAACGTCTTATTAAATGTGTTGCTCCTTTGTTAAATGACTGTAAATGAATCTTGTGATAAAAACGTGACTGTGATGAGTAGAAAAGAGCAGCTCGACTCCTCTCGCTGTGGTTTCTCAGTTGGTTAGTCGCATGAATATTCAGATCAGCGCAGACTGTGACCTACTAAATGTGTTTTTTGCTTTTAGCCCGTTGCAGCCGCCAACTGTGCCTCAATTAGCCCGGCGTTCATCTGCATAAACATACATTTTTCATGTACTGTTTTGCTTAGCGATTAATTTTGAATTTGATCTTTTGCTCAGTAAATAAGTGTCATTAGTTCAGGTTTTGCATTTTCACAGATTTAGTTACACGTCTTTATTAAACTGGACTGAGACTGCAGCCGTGACCTGGATAAACGAGAAGCAGCGCTGGCCACTTTATTAGGCAAGTCCACTGTCTATCCATTCTCCTGTGACCACATTCTCACCACAGAACTGCCTGCTCACTGGATATATTTTCTCTTTTTGGGTTCATTCTCTGTAAACCTTAGAGCTGGTTGTGTGTGAGACCAGTTCCTGCCATGTTCAGAGTCCTTTAAATCCTCTTTCTTTTCCAATCTGATGCTTGGGTTGAACTTCAGCAGGTTTGTCTTAAACATGTCTCAGGACTAACTGCAGTGAGCTGCTGCTGCTGCACTGTGGCTGATTAGAACAGGCAGCCAGACAAACTCGTTTCCTCTTTTATACAAAGAAGTTAGTCTGGTCCTTTGGTGTAAGTTTTGTTTCTATGGTGGAACAATCACAGGCGGAGAATCCAATCAGAGAAACGAAGAGCGGGGTAAGCAGAGCACCGCTGACCTGTATCCAAAACAAACATGATTCCTCACGGTTTTTTCATAAAACTCCAGAATCCTGCGTTTCCTGAGCAGCTCTGTCCTTATTTGTGAACGGGGACAGCAGCAGAAGCCAGTTGTACAAAGACTTGTGGGAAAAATGGGTTTGTTTTAGGGGTGTAACGATACTTTTTTGCAACGATATGATATGTATCGATTAGAAGTGTTTCGAAGTGATTCAAGAACGATACGATTCAACAACTTTGTATCGATAATCAATACAGCAATACTTTTTGCCAAAAAACATAAAAGTTTACTCTCAAATGCAGCACCGCGGCCAGGGTTGATTATGTCCCGCAGACAGAGAGTGAAGAAAAGTTGAATATAACTTTTTATTTAATTTAAAACACAAAATTTATCTCCAAAAAGTCATATCTGGTTTTATTTTAACATACAAATTTCTAATTTTGATATTTCCGATATTATCGATCGATACTTCATGTGTATCGATATTCACTTCCTAGAAAACAATACGATTTGACACAATATTTTTAAAAAATAATCTCAGAAAGAGACTACACAAAAGTCCGGTCATATTATCTGATTACTGTTTTTATGTTTGATAGCACTACTGTTTTGATTGTATAAGTGTTTCTTGTACAGTATATAACCAAGTTATAACGTATTTTTTATATGTATTGTTGAATTTTGTATGGTGTTTCTTTATGCCATGGACCCCAGGAAGATTAGTTGCTACTTTGGTAGTAACTAATGGGGATCCATTTTAAACAAATAAATAAACAAAGGTCATGTGTATCGATGTTTCATAGAAAAAAAAATCCCTCCCTTAATTGTTTGAATGTGGTGGTTCCGTGGGACGTCAGAGGGACTTTACTGTTGTTAAATTGGAAACCGGACGAAGACAAAAATCCCAACAACAACGAGGACTTCAGCAGAACCAACAGGAGAAGAAGGAAACCTGATTAAACACATTTAATCAGAGAGAAGTTATTAAATTCGTAAGACGCGCTGCAGATAAACGGCTGTGATAGGCCAGCTCCAAATCAACCGGAGAGAAAGAGTTTTCGGCTCGCCAGGCTACAGCTGTACCTAATAAAGTGTCCAGTTCCCTCACAGACAGACGAACAGAACAAACAGAACACACAGCGGGGGACACACCACACACCTTCCCTCGTACCGTATCTGCTGAGAGACTTGGTGAAGGTGGACGAGTTGGAGATGTTGTAGGCCGAGTTCTGTTTGGGCACCAGGGCGATCACCGAGCCGTCCGTCACCTGGAGGAAGAAAAAACACGCAAACAGAGTTAAATCAGCTTCAGAATGGACAAAACCCAAAAGAGCCACTAGTAAAAAAAACAAAAACAAAAAAAACAAAAAAACAAAACTAGCACTAAGACTAACTGTGCTCCGCAAACCCATTATAAAAAGATGTCACCTCATCTACCAATAAAACTTTTACATAGATTTTTATTTAGCGAGGAGGAGGCAGACTGCAGAAAAATAAGCAGCTGAAACATGCCAAGGTACAATACATAAATATTGGTCTGTCTATAAGAGATCTACATATTATCTACAGCCTCATTACTACAAATAAAATTATTATTTAATCTATTTATTATTTTAAAGTGGATTTAATTTTAACTTGGTATTTTTATTTGCAGTGATGTGGGGTGCTCTCCCTTATTCTTGCGTTTTTGGTGAATCTAAATTTCACTGAACAGTTTTTAAGCCTGGTCGCAGTAATAAGAGACCTTTTCTAATTTCTGTTAAAGGCAAGAACCTGAGAATCTGAGGACAAGGAGAACATCTAAAGACAGATTTATAAAAGGATAGGAACTGCTTAAAAGGCTCTTAATATTTAATCTTCTATCACGTTTACAAAATTCTGATGGGAAACAATAGCAGTAGTAGTATTAGCAGTAATAAGCAGTAGTAGTACCTGATAGTGTGCCAGTGTATTGAGTCTCTTCCAGTCGTTGTCGATCTTTGTGGTGACGTCTTCGTCCTGGAGGATGATCCGAGCCATTCTGCCCTGTCTCCACTCTGTCACAGCGCAGACACAGATTTTGTTAAAACTGCATTTTACCACCACAAACCCTTCTCTTCCCTTTTCTCTGTTTCCATCTTTAACATTCTCATCGATAAAAATCCTTGAGAATAAAATCTAGATGATGTCTTAAGCTCCTGCAGCAGCTAACTCTGCAGGTGGCTACCTGTGAACAGCAACTAAAACTAGTAAATAAGAGGTTTTTAGCCTGCCTAATGTCCTCTACCCCCGCACTGACAGTGCACAGATGTTATTAAAGTCTTACCCAGGTCCATGTCCGAGGCCTTGGGTCTCTGAGAGTACGGCGTTCCTTTGTAAACGGCGTCGAGCAGCTTCTCCTTCACCTGCGTCACCGTGTCGCAGTTCAGGCTCTTCACCGTCACCTCCGGGCCGTTCTCGTTCTCCGGGTTCACGCAGTGCAGGGTCTGAGGGTCAGAGGTCACAGGTCAGAGGTCAGAGGGGAGACAGAGCATTATAATTTACAGAGAGCAGAGCGGCTCTGAGCAAAACACCTCCTCCAGCGTTTTCAAAAGATTTTCATCTCCATCCTCCGTGTAAACGAAAGGCAAAATCACTATTGAATCATTGTGGATTTGGCAGAACGTGCTCTTGTCTAAATGCAGTAAAAATCTGCCAAAGTCGACAGTACTACAGGCCACAGTGCCATATTCTAAATACCGTATTTTCCGGACTATAAGCTGCTACTTTTTTCCCACGCTTTGAACCATGCGGCTTATACAAAGATGCGGCTTTTCTATGGATTTTTCTTCAGCGTGCATGCGTATCCGCTGCACTGCGGGCCGCCACCGAACGACGGCGCAGACCCTCGCCGCCTGGATACGTCTCCACTCCGCTGCGCCCTGAGCAGCTTGGGAAGAGCATGCATGAGAAATATGAGTTTGTGCCATAAAAGCCATTAAAAAAGTCCAAAACAACTATTTATTTAGAAACTGAAGGACAGAAAACAATAGTTTAATATGAGATTGCTTCGGAGTTCACTTCATTTTCATTTCACGGGGGTTTCCTCTCTAACGGGGAAGTAGCTGGGCACGAAAAAGCAATACGAGGGTAATAAATGTTTAATCATATCTGACATAAATTCTGTAGTACGTAAACGGCCTTCTAAGATGGACTATATCAAAGATAATATGAGAAATATTGATCAAATGTAAATATTCTAATCAAAAACTTATGGAGGAACATTACTTTTAAATCCAGATGCTGTACACGTCCAGTTTCCTGTTTGGTGTGATCTGAGTTGCGGAGGTTGATCTGAACGGAGTCTGCCGTCAAACGGCGTCGAAGAAAATAGACTGGCTGTGTATCTCCGGCACAGGGCGGAGCACGGCCGGACCGGCGCCGCAGAGCTGCGGAGGCTGTGGAAACCTCTCATTCACCACAACGGCTGCGTATTTACTGCGGCGTGCGTGGTGCAGTGCAGCGGAGCGGATTCGCATGCAGTGTGTATCCAGTAAATATCTCATTTCTCAACCTGGATATTGACAGCTTATAGTCCGGTGCGGCTTATATATGTAAATTAAATTGTTTTTTTTTTTAAACTTAGTGGGTGCGGCTTATATTCAGGTGCACTCTATAGTCCGGAAAATACGGTAGCTGCATAAATAAAAAAAAAAAAGGTACAGCCCTATACTAGAAGCACAAATAAAACTTCTTTCTTTTTGAATAGGTTCAGCTTATTTGACGCCTGAATGTTTAAACTTAAATGTTCCATAAAAGTGTGACTAAAACAATTTAAAAAACTAAAAAAAGTGTTTATTTGTGTGTGTCCTGACCAGAGTCTTGTAGTCGATCTGCTGCCTGATGAGTTTGTCTTCACTGAGCGAGTACCGGGCCTCTCCTGTGATGGCGTCTATGGGCCCCTTCTCCATCTGCTGCTTCATGGCACAGTACAGCATGAACAGAGGCTCCCCGGCACACTCCTGCAGAGAAAACACACGAAATATTACAGAAACACACCACACAAGCATAAGGTAAAGAGAATGACACAGATTATCTCTTCATCATGGCTCCTGTTGGGTGGGACGTGAGTTTGTTGTGTATGGGGCAGGTAGTCCTAATGTTTCGTCTCCAACACAGAAAAGTATTGAAGAAATACTGACAGAGATGGAACAATACAACTGCAACTTTGCAAAAAAACTTCTCCACGCTCACACAATGGCAGTAAAAAGTGCTTAGTTTAGCCCCAAAACTCTCAATTATGTTCCTAATCTCCGCGAGCCCAGAACAGCCGCGGCGGTGGGGACGAGGGCACGGCCTGCTCCGCTAATAACCAGCGCACAGTTTTTCCTCTCACGCACTTTCCGCTCTGTCCTTTGGGGAGAAAAACAGTTCTTTAAATCTGTGTGAGCGGACAGGGAACGCACAGCGGCGCAGAGTGAGTGGCAGCCGATGGAGAAGTTAATACGAGGTTAACGACTCTGCTGGAGAGGCAGTTTAGAGACGGACGAGTGGAACCGAGGCTCTAAGCGCTGAGGGACGTTTGGGTCTAAACGTGCTTTAAGTTTATGAAATTGTTTTGGCCTTTAGCAGGACAAATGCAAGGTAAGCACTGAAGGAGTGTCCGATAGTTTAGCAGGGTTTCTGCGTGGCTCAGCAAGGTGAATTTAAAACATTTTTAGACCTTTTTAAGACCATTGTTGAAGAAAATTAAGGCCTATTTCAAAAGCCCGCAGTGCACAAAAAGCTGTGTCATGTTGTTTAATTGTGACTCTTGACAACAGAGCGCCGCAAAGCATTTTGTTCTTGGTAAGAAAAAGTCTGAGCTCTCATATCGGCGACGCTAATGTGCCTTTAAGAATTTTAGAAGGCACTGTAGAATAAGGAGTTACATTAAACGCACACGATATTTAAGACCTGTATCTCAGCAAATGTAAGACTTTTTAAGACCCTGCAGAAGCCAGGTTTAGCAAAGGATATTTTTTGATGAGCGCAAAGTTATAGAATGGTTTAAACCAGACATGACCACAGTGCAGCTCGGGAACCATTTGTGGCACTGGCCCTTGGATTCAATAAGAAAATGCATTACTTATTACCCACCAGCACTTTTGTACAGTGTACCGTAGCTTTGTCTATACATTTGTGCTTCTCATCTACTGCTCTCTGCCTAAAGAGTTGGAGTTTTCATGTTCACAGATGTCATTTTGTTGGGACTTGTTTTAGAGTTTGTTTTGTAATCTATAATTATTTGGCTTTTGAAAACAAAATACTTATAAATCAGTGTGTATTTAATCTATACTGTATGTTTGTTCAGTGCCGGGAAAACATCAGGAGGGACCCTTGAACATTTGCACATCTCTTGGGAAAAAGTTTGAACACTCCTGGTTAAAACTGTACATATGGTGCAGAGGAGGGGGATTCGTCCAAAGAAATAAACAAACTGCCTGTTTGTTAAATAAGAGGTCTGAGAGCTGGAGATAAACTGCATGCTAAGATTAAAAAAGCAACCTATGACATTAAGTTACATTTTCAAATGAAGCATAAATGGAGAATCACAACAAAAGGTTTAAAAAGCCGTCATCTGGACTTGTTTTTCAAAGTTCAGGACGTTTCACCTTCATCCAAGAGGCTTTGTCAAGAATTGAGAAAGTCTCTTGGATGAAGGTGAAATGTCTTCGACTTTAAAAAACAAGTCCAGATGCTTTTTAAACCTTTTGTTGTGATTCAATCAGCCTGGATGAGTAAGACCGCTGAAAAATGGTGTACAAATAAGGCTGCACTTCTGATTATAAATGCAAAAAATCTGAACTCATAGCAATAAACCGCCAAACTGAGAGGACATTATGCCTTTTGTATATTTTTTAAACCAGTCTTAGTCACCTTTAGAACAGCATTTCACATTTTACAACCTTTAAAAATATTATGTGACTAAAAGAAAAAGTTTTTATTAAGTACTCTACTGGTGCCATAAAGAAACAGGTGAAGAGACCAGCAGAGGGCAGCAGAGGGCTGAGCTGTTACAATCTTTTGAACAGAAACACAGAAAAAAAGATTATTTCTTCCTTAAACATTTTGTCTGATGCCATTTTACTTCAAAATGAAAAGCTTCTGTAAGAAATGAGTGGAAACACAGATGTACACTTGAAACAAAAAAACAGTAAAGTTGTAGAAAGCAGACATTGATTTTAGCATATAGCACTTTTACTGAGCTGCTTGGAGTCACAACATCTAACACCTGGCTTTAAAAACTACTTTTTATTTATTATTGGCCACAAATCCATTTTTAGGAAGTCTGCTTCAAGTATGATTTAAACTCCAGCCCCATGGGGAGTTTCTGTTCCAATCTGGGCCGCTCCGGAGAAAATTAGGCCCAAAAATTTGTCTCTCTCTCTTGGAATATGTTCTCTCCTTTCTCTCTCACTGTTTCTGTCTCTTGTCTCTTTGCTTGTCCCGTCCAAAACTACTCCAGTCCAACATTTATGGACAGACAGCTGTTCTGAACATGACCACAGAACCACTTCCATCCATATCCTCGTCTGTCTGATTGGCCCAGACTCTCTTATACAGCCCAAGCCAGCTTCCCCCCACACTGGGCCTAGCTTCACAGATGCGGTCCCTGGAAGACGACTCTGGGCCCCCACCAAAGTCTGGCACATCTCAAAAAACCCTGGTTCTAAATGAAAAGTCTGAATGTGTGCAAAAACATCGATTTAAGCCTCAATAATTCTGTCTGATTTAACGTCAAAGGAAGAGAAATGGGACTAAAAATAGCAGTTCAGACTCCAAAAGTCCGCTTACAAAGGTAGGACAAGAGCACAAGAGACTAAATTGGAGCAGCTTTTTAGACACATTCACCTGAATATAAAGTTGAACTGTTGAAAGGCAGAGGAAGGGACAGAGAAAGAGCTTATCGGGAAGTACAGCTGTGGAAAGTGCGCGGCTTCTCAGACTAAAACTGGTGGTGAAGATGAGTTTGTGGAGCTTTTACCTTGAGGAACTTGTACAGGAGGAAGGTGAACCAGTTGGTGAGCATCTTCTCGGCCACTGACTCCGTTCTGAAAGAGAAAAACAGAGGAGAGAAGGACGATAAGTGATTAATTTCTTCATTTTTAGACCTGCACATGAGAACAATGGTGAGAATAAATCATGGAGATATATTTAGACCTGAAACTTTTCTCATGACTGTTACTTAGAGACAAACTATGCAGCTTTTTACCTTAATTAAACTGTTTTAGAGTCAATGTCACGACTAAAGAAGTTGTTGCAGGGTGAATAAAGCCCCCTGCAGCGCCCCCTGGTGTATCTTGGTGAATCTTGGTCACTGAAGTCTCGGCTCTGGTCGACATAACAAGCCAGCTATAGCTCTATTTCTTGTTGTTTCTGATTACACTAGAATTGTTTTAGGTTTCTAAAGAAGTAAAAGTCTCAAAGCTTTAAGGTTCCAGGATCAATCCCAAATTGAGAATGAAGTACTAGAAGTAGAAGTAGTAATATTTTTAAACTTAACTCAGTAATTTTGTTGACTTTTTTACTACTACCGTATTTTCCGGACTATAAGTCACACTTTTCCCATCGTCTGGCTCGGGGTGTGACGTATACTCAGGTGTGACTTATATATTAAAATATTTCAGGTGTTGGTTAGAGGGCGCTCTAGGCTTGTGTACCAGCATCTGCTGCACCTGTACCACTGACAATTTAAAATGTAAACATTACCACTAACAACTTAGGCTATAAAGACAACTGAGAAAGAGCGGAATAATTGGAAATGGAACTGATGCTGAGTCTGACGACAGCCACGCAGAGGAGGAAGCGGCGCTTCGTCTACCTCCGGAGTTGGCGGAGTTGTTCAGAAGCGACACCGAGGATGAAGAATTTAAAGGATTTAGCGATTAGGAGTGAGATGGTGAGTTTGGTGAACTTGTTATATTATGTTCTTTATGCTATAGTTATGTGAATAACTGTTAATATATTACGTTAACATACGAGACACCTATTCAGTTCGTTGTTTATGCTTCATGTAGCTGAATAACCATCAATGTGTTACGTTAGCATAGCGCACACCTATTCAGCTGTTGTTCTCTATTCTATTATTACTATAACTTGCCTTTCAACATGAAATGTCTGTTCTTGGTGTCAGATTTTGTAAAATAAATTTCCCCCCAAAAATGCGACTTATAGTCCAGAGAGACTTATATACGTTTTTTTCTTCTTCATTATGCATTTTTTGGCTAGTGCCACTTATACTCCGGAGCCACATACTGTACTACTTCTGAGAACCAAAAACACCTTTATTAAGTTAAAGACATGTAAGCGAAACAATACATTCATTCATCTTGTCTTGCTGATTCACATTAGAGGTTTCTGGTACTGGAGCCTATCCCAGCAACTATGGGCCAGAGGCGGGGTACACAGCCATTCATTCTCTCATTCTCTCACATTCATTCACAAAATCCCTTCATTATTTAAAGTAACTATAGAGGAACATGTCGCCCATTAGTCCTGCAATCCTCACTGTTTCCTCATCACCATCACAAGCTCATTAATTAAAACCAAAGCACAGTCTCTTTCATATTTCCTCCGTCCTGCACAAGGAGCCACACTTCTTCATTAAAAACACAATAATTAGTCTGATTCTACTTCTTTCTTTAATCACAAAGCTGTGTGTAACTGGAGAAACCTCTGCATGTGCAGCGCTCTCCCGTTCACAACAATTAAAAACGCAGCAATTAAGAGCCTGACTGGCACTAATGAGTTAAACAGCTGAAAGTCAGGCGTCCACAGGAGCAGCTGCTGCAGTAAAAGTGCGAGGAGAACTGTTTAATGTCCTCACAGTCCACTGGGATCTGAGAAAACAACACCTTAACCCATCATTTAGACCACAGACTCTCAAGGACCGGCTTTAAGGGACTAAACCAGTTCTAAACCAGGTCCACCAAATCTAAATCAGGCCTAAACCCAGACTACAAACCAGGACTGAACCAGGTCTAAACCAAAACTAAACTGGGACAAATCCGGTCTAAACCAGGTCTAAACCAGAGTAGAACCAGGACTGAACCGGGTCTGAACCAGGACTAAACCAGGTCTAAACCAGAGCAGAACGAGGACTGAACCAGGTCTAAACCAGGACTATAAACTGGGGTAAACCAGTACTAAACAAGGACTAAACCAGTTTTAAAAACATTCTAAACCAGAACTTAACCACATCTAAATAAGGTCCAAACTAGGACTAAATCAAGACTAAAACAGACCTAAACCGGGTCTAAACCAGGACTAAAAGCCAGGGTAAACCAAGACTAACTTGGGTCTAAACCAGATTTTAAAAGGTCCTAAACTAGTTCTAAACAAGGTCTAAACCAGGACTAAACCAAGACTAAACTGGGTCTAAACCAAGACTACACCAGAACAAAACCAGGTCTAAACCAGAACTTAAGCAGGACAAAAAAACAGGTCTAAACCAGGACTATAAACCGGGATAACCAGTACAAAACAAGTTCTAAACCAGTTTTAAAAACATTCTAAACCAGGACTAAACCAGATGTAAATAAGGTCCAAACCAGGACTAAACCAAGTCTAAAAGAGACCTAAACAGGGTCTAAACCAGGTCTAAACCTGGACCAAAAGCCAGGGTAAACCAGGACTACACCAGGACTAAACCACGTCTAAACCAGTCTCAGTCTAGTCTAGTTTTTAATGGGCAGTGTGCCTTTAGTAAACGCAGAAGTTGCTTCGTTACTGATTCCACTGAACTCTGTTTGCTAACTGCTATGCTAATTTCTAGGTTACAGTGTTGTTCCACTTTCCAGCGTTTCGTATAAATGTTGCTCTTTTGCTGTTCGCACGCAGCGCTGAGGGTTGGGAGAGAAAAGTGACAACACGGGGAGAGATTTTCTTGACAGTCGTGGACCAAAGGGAGAGGAATGAAAGGAAACGAGCGGGAAAGTAGGCCAGCAGCGCGGCCATGCTAACACGGAGGACTCCTACGCCTCGCGCTGGGTTTGATGTCGTTTTTCACGGCTGTCGACAGAATATCACTGAGAGAAAAAAAAACACGAGGAAATAGAGGAGCGGGAGGTTGGAGGACAGAGCACCTGCGCTCCAGGGCTGCTGTCAGAGAGAGTTAGCGAGAGCCTGGTACACGATTTCAGCTCATTACTGGGACCACAGACCTCTGCACACGCTCACATTCTGCCTGCACTTCTGAGAAATGCACACGGGAGAAGACTGGACGCTTGTATTTATGTCTAAAAATAACTTCAGAACACACACTGACTGGCCACTTTATTAGGAACACCTCTGATAGATGGAGCTCGGTGGGGACAGATTTATTTGCAGTTGCAGGGACAGCGAGCAAAGTGCGCACAGAAGCTGAGAAGGAGGTTTTTAAGCAAATATCTTTAAGGAGAAGGGTTTGTCTTTTTAAAACAGGTTCTTAAAAAGGAGGAACAGTAGAAGCGGGCCTGTCTCAGCTGTCACTGCCCTTCACTCTTCTGCGTCTCCTGTCCTCTGTGAGTGAGAGGAGCCGACTGTGGCCCCGCTGGTGGTGTGCAGTCAGGGGTGTAATGCCCTCAGTCAGGGGTGTAATGCTTTCTGACAGAGATAGAGACAGGAGAGAGCTGGAGACATATGGATCTGAAAGATACAGTCACAGCTCCACTCTCACACGACAAACTAACCACACACGACGTTCTATCAGAGTTTCTCAAATACTCTCTACTCAGGACGACAAATCATTTCTGATAGTTAGTGTCGCCTAAACTTAATTTTATTGAGCGGAACAATCACAAGAGGAGTAACCAACCAACAAAGGGTGGGACATAAACAGTGTGCCGCTGACACAAACAAACATGGCGGTTTGCCCCGGAATCCTGTGTATCCTGAGCAGCTCTGTTGTTATTTGTGAACAGAGACAGCAGCAGAAGCCAGTTGTACAAAGACTTGTGAAAGAAAAAGTGGGTTTGTTTGAATGTGGTGGTTACGTGGGACGTCAGAGGGACTTTACTGTTGTTAAAATGGAAACAGGACGGAGACAAAAATCCCACAGAGGACTGAACAACAACGAGGACTTCAGCAGAACCAACAGGAGACCAAGGAAAGACCTAAACACCGTTCATCAGCTCAGAGAATTTATTAAATTAGCTCTGCTTCTGTGTTCATAAGACGCTGCAGATAAACGACTGTGATAGGCCAGTTCCAAATCGACCGGAGAGAAACGCTTCACTGCGAGTGAGGAACTAGAAGGTCCTGCTTTTGAAAAGAAAGTAGGAGAGGCGGGCTCACCAGGCTAACTCTTACTGCTGCTGCTAACACAGGTCCTGCTGACTGTAAAGTGATCAGTATGCTGGGGCCAAATAATACTTTAACTCATTTAGAGTTAAAATTATACTGTGCTTAACTTGAGGGGTGTAGCGATAAGTTTTTGCAACGATACAATATGTATCGATTAGAAATGTTTCGATACAATTCACAAACAATATTGGCTAATTTGGAACAATACGATTCAACACCTTTGTATCGATAATCGATACAGCAACTTTTTGCCAAAAAATCATAAAAGTTTCCTCTCAAATGTAGCACCGCGGCCGGGGTTGATTATGTCCAGCAGACAGAGAGTGAAGAAAAGTTGAATATAACATTTTATTTAATTAAAAACACAAAATTTATCTCCAAAAAGCATATCTGGTTTTATTTTAACATACAAATTATTAATTTCAATATTTCCGATATTATCAATCGATACTTCATGTGTATCGATATTCACTTCTTAGAAAATGATACGAATCGATACAAGGTCATGTGTATCGATGTTGTATCATAGGTTACAATTACTGTTACACCCCTACTTAACTTAAAGTTTGTGTACTCAAATACTCAATACACGACTAACCTCTGCTCACCTTTCTGTAAAATTACAAAGGCATCAACCAACTTTTCCAAATAAAAGTATTGCTGAGTAAACTACATTTGCTCCATGACCGCTCGCTCCAACACAGGCCTGGCCTCAGGACGTACCTCCTCAGCAGTAGTTTGGGGTGGTTCTTGCTCTCCAGGTTCTTGTCGATGAGGTCGGACAGCAGCTGCTTGAGCACTCCGGTGGCGTACTCCATCTCCCCCTGCAGCGCTGTCATGATCAGGGACGCCACGTTGCCCCTGTCCCGCATCGAGAAGGAGCGCTGGGCCTCCAGAGTCCGGATGAACGTCAGCAGGAAGTGCTTCTTGGTCAGCAGCTGGCCGAACAGCGTCAGAGACTTCTCCACGTTCGCCGGGACCTGAGGAGGAGGAGGAAAAGAAACGCAAAAGAGCAAAGATTTAGGAAAGATTATGATTGAACTACACAGTCAACCAATCGCATGTGTGTACTGTCAGCGCCTGGGTAGATGACATTAGCAAATCCCAAT
Source organism: Bostrychus sinensis (assembly GCA_020698575.1). NCBI lineage: Eukaryota > Metazoa > Chordata > Actinopteri > Gobiiformes > Eleotridae > Bostrychus > Bostrychus sinensis. Next base: position 2,018,369 of record CM036241.1, on the reverse strand, counting down.
CCACGTTCAGAGTCCCTTAAATCCCCTTTCTTCTCCGTTCTGATGCTTGGGTTGAACACAGTCCGTTTTGGTCCTGGTTTAGACCTAGTTTTTCCTGGTTTAGTCTTGGGTTAGACCTGGTTTAGTCCTTGTTTAAACCAGTTTTAATCCCGTTTTTTCCCCTGGTTTAGACTTGGTTTAGGCCAAGTTTAGTCCTGGGTCCTACTTGGTTTAGTCCTTGTTTAGACCAGTTTTATTCCTGTTTTTTTTCCCCAGTTTAGACCAAGTTTAGTCCTGGGTTAGACCTGGTTTAGCCCTTGTTAAGACCAGTATAGTCCCCTTTTTTGTCTTGTTCTTTTCCTGGTTTAGTCCTGATTTAGATGGACTACGCTCTCCTTTTTCTCCACATTTAGTATTGCATGTTTCTGTTTTTAATGCACATTTTAATGTTTGGTTTAGACATGGGTTAGTCCAGATCTAGTCCTGGTTTGGTCCTTGTTTAGTCTTGGTTTAGTCCTAATTTAGACTTCATTAAGACCTGATTTAGATGTGGTATACTCCTGGTTTTGTCCTTATTTAGTATTGCATGTTTCTGTTTTTAATCAGCATTTTATTTGTTTGGTTTAGACCTGGTTTATTCCACATCTAGTCCTGATTTAGTCCTGATTAAGTCCAGTTTTTGTCCAGGTTTTGCCCTTGTTTAGTTCTGGTTTAGACTTGGCTTAGCCCAGGTTTAGTCCTAGTTTAGCCCTTTTTTATTCCCATTTTAGTCCGGCTTTCATCTTAGTTAAGCCCTAGTTTTGTCGTAGTTTGGTCCTGGTTTTTGTCCTGGCTTAGATCTGGTTTAGTCCTGCTCTCTTAGCCTGGTTTAGTAACACTTTTTTCTCTCTTAATCCATATTTTATCCCTCGGTTTGGACCTTGTTTAGTCCAGATTTGAGTCCATTAAAGTCTTTTCTCTGAAAGCCTGACGCTCCGAGCTGGTACTTGATGGTAAAACCCTTCAGAATCACTGCATTATTCCTCAGCGGCGATGAAGTGATGAAGTGTTCCTCTGGGTGTTAGCAGAGTGTTTTATTGAACGTGTGAATGCTGCCGTTCCTTCAGAGCATGTTCCTGTAGAGGCCATCCATCACCGGGACCAGCGCCGGGACCAGAGCCGGGACAGATCTCACCGGGGAAACAGAAGCTTCCACTCACTGCATCAAAATACTGCAGCCCAGAACAGGCCTTTCACACTGGTTTAGGCTGGAATTTATGTGTCCAATTATTTCTAGTATTTGAGTAAAACTGTTTAATCCCCTCATAATAAAATACATCATCTAAACCTGCTTTCTAATCTTATCTTCATTAGACTAAAATGAGAATTACTAGGACTAAACAGCAACTAAACCAGTAACAAAATAAAGACTAAACCATTGTTGATTGTTGACAAGTATCGCTGAAAGTGCTTGTTACTGTCGGAAAACCCGGACCGATCAGCAGGAGCCTGACACGAGGGATTTTCGCGGAGTTGTGAACTTTCACGACAATCCAGATTAGGGCTGCACGATATGGAGAAAGCATGCGATATTCGATAACGATATTATTGCGATATTTGAAAATAGAGCCTACTTTTCCAACATAGTAAGTTAAATTCAAGTTCCTGTATTTCAAAACAGCGACAGCAAATCATCACACAAACTAAACCAGGAATAAAACAAGGCTAAGCTGTGACTAAATTAATTAAATTACCACTAAAACTGGACTTTTTAAACATTTTTATTTAGTCACAACACATGTTCTTTTAAGGCTCTGGTGGAAAATGATTCTTCAGTGTAAATCTCTGTCAGATGGAAGACCACAGCGTTATTGTGATATATTTAGATTCTTGTGATACAGATATTGCGTTTGCTGATATTGCGATAATGATAATTTTGCGATATATTGTGCAGCCCTAATCCAGATCTTATGTGCAAGGTAAACACTGCATTAAAACTGGAATAAAACTAAACTAAATCAGAATCCCATCAGGAGAAGCCCGCTCATCACCAGTGGGACCTGTGTCATGGTAGCCACAATTATCTCTTGTACTTTTGTTGTAGCATGTTTTTTTGTTGGTTTTTTTAACATGTTTTTACTATTGTCCACAACTTAAAGGTATTAGGGAGGATCTTTATAAATTCATTTTTTGCAATATTTATTAAAACTACCTTCATTGCCCTGTATAAGGCTTATAAATTGGTGTATTAGAAAATATAATAATAATATTAATAAACTGTGGACTCTGTGGGACTTAAAAAACCTCATCCAATCGTTTTCGTCATGAGTACGTTAACCATTGTTCCAGGGACTCGCCATTCATTTGTTCATCTTCTTGGTTTCGGCGATAGTGCGCGTTCTTGTGCTTGCGCATGCGTATACACTATGTTTATGTAGCCCGGCATTAGCGCCGCGTTAGAGCACAATGGCTGAGAAAAACCGTGAACCGGGAGGTCACAAAAGGAAAACTGTTTTTGAAGTGAACCAGAGGAGGAGGAGAAAAACTGTAGAAGAGCAGAATAAAACCTGTGTAGTTATTGGCGATTCCTTCAAAGGACGGCGTGCGCTGTAGGAACAGAAAGGGCTTCAGACGATGCATTGGTCGCCAAGTTTCTGCAGGACAGGTAACGTTTATCTTATCGTTAGAAAAAAATGCCTTTTTTCTTTATCTGTTGAACCTTTTCAACTGTACAGCAACGTCAGTTTGCTAATGCTACCAATAGCAGGAGGATATTTGCTCACATTTAGGGACTGTGCATGTGACTGGGTCTGTGTAGGGAACTAGGTCAAAGGTCGCCCAAACAAACAATGCAGGTCTAGGTTTAGGTGAATCTCTGCTGATGCCGGCTGTAAACAAACACTCGTGTTCCAACGCTCGTGCACGTCGCTGTGGAGGAGTTCCTTGGAAAGGAACAGTGAAGGGCGGGGCCTGACACATGCGTGTTATTCAAAAATGGACAAACAGTCGCTGGTTTCTCAGCAGTCGAAAAAAATCCTCCCTAATATCTTTAACTTCAGTAAAGTCTGACAAGATATAATCAAAACAGCATGTGGTGGATTTTGTTGTGAAAAATGTAACTGAACTGATGTTAGGACCAGAGGCAATGGCTCAGTAACAACAAAGAAAGCTGAACTTCCCCTTTTCATAAAATAAATGGTCAAATATGCACTGGTAAATATCATAAATGTTAAGTTACATTGTTAAAATCTGTCTAGAATGTGTTTAATTTGGTGAATATGTGGTTCATTAATCAGCTTTGGTCTGGTTCTCTGACGCGTTCCTCCTCTCACCTCAGAGCAGCTGCGAGAGAGAAGCGAGCAGTTTTTTCATTACAAAAAAGCAAGACGCTGATTGGATAAATGCGTCCCGCTCCTGGGAGTAAATGGAGCAGTGGGCGGGGCTTGACGCTGCTGATCGATGATGATCGGCAGAACAGGCTGAAGATTTTGACTTTACCGACTTGGTAGCATGCAATGAACGCTCAGAGCAGAGACGGTCATGAGCTGAAGGAACCGTCCTGAGCGTAAAGCAAAGCAGTTTACAGCGGTCCCCCGTTTATCGCGGGGGTTACGTTCTAAAAATAACCCGCAATAGGTGAAATACGCTTTATTTTTTACAATTATTATATATGTTTTAAGGCTGTAAAACCCCTCATCACACACTTTATACACTTTTCTCAGACAGGCATTAACATTTTCTCACATTTCTCTCTTGTTTAAACACTTTTTGCATTCTTGTTAAAACTTATTGCTGCTGTCGTCCTTATGTTATTTTCCTCCTTCTTTATGTAACAAACCGAAGATTCATTTATTCCGTAATGGCGCACTACATCCGCGTATCTTCTTCCTTCCTTCAGCGCGTCCAGAAGTCCAACTTTTTGTGCGATGGTTAGCATCTTCCTCTGACTTTTGGGTGCCTTTGTCGCTGCAGAACGTTTCGTCGACATCGTGGGTTTTGTCAGGGAGAAAACTGCTAGCGATCGAACATTTATGCAAATTTGGCGAACTGAACACATTCTGTACTGTACAAAAGACACGGCACGGAGGAGATCGATTGACAATGGTCTACAGTTCCTTAGCCAATCAGGACGCAGAACACAATCCGTATTCATACGCTGTAAAAAAAAATCTGCAAAACAACCGCCGTGAAAGGTGAACCGCGTTATACTGAGGGACAACTGTACCTCATTTTTCACCATTTGTAAGTTAGCTGCTTGTTAGCTCAGGATCAAATGTATGAGCTTCCCCTGTGTTAAAGATCGGCTGTTTTTTTACCCATAACTCCAGTTTTGTGTATTTTTTGTGTGTGTTGCGTGTGTGAGTGCGAGCCTGCTCTGTACTAACCATTACCTCCATCTCCTTGAGCACTGGGTGGTCCTCGATCCCCGGGAATAGAACCCTCATGGCGTAGGTCCTGTAGTCCAGGAACGGGATCCCGGCCCCGTCCAGCTCCTGGGTCAGCTCGTGGATGTCGGTCTGCAGCTCCGCGAAAGCTGGGGACAGGGGACGGGACAGGGTTAGAGTCTGTCACTGCTACTATGGGCCCGAGGCGGGAGACGGGACAGGGTTAGAGTCTGTCACTGCTACTATGGGCCCGAGGCGGGAGACGGGGGACAGTTAATCTCAGGGCTGACACTTGGAGACAATCATTCACTCTCACATTCATTCACTATGGGACATTTGGTTATGGTTTAGACCTAACTTAGACTTAGTTTAGACCTGGTTTAGACCTAGTTTAGACCTAGTTTAGACCTGGTTTAGAGCTAGTTTAGAGCTAGTTTAGACCTAGTTTAGACCTGGTTTAGACTTAGTTTAGACCTGGTTTAGACCTGGTTTAGACCTAGTTTAGACCTGGTTTAGACCTGGTTTAGAGCTAGTTTAGACCTGGTTTAGACCTAGTTTAGACCTAGTTTAGACCTGGTTTAGACCTGGTTTAGACCTGGTTTAGACCTAGTTTAGACCTAGTTTAGACCTGGTTTAGACCTGGTTTAGAGCTAGTTTAGACCTGGTTTAGAGCTAGTTTAGACCTGGTTTAGACCTGGTTTAGAGCTAGTTTAGACCTGGTTTAGACCTGGTTTAGAGCTAGTTTAGACCTGGTTTAGACCTAGTTTAGACCTAGTTTAGACCTGGTTTAGACCTGGTTTAGACCTAGTTTAGACCTGGTTTAGACCTGGTTTAGAGCTAGTTTAGACCTGGTTTAGACCTAGTTTAGACCTAGTTTAGAGCTAGTTTAGACCTAGTTTAGACCTAGTTTAGACCTGGTTTAGAGCTAGTTTAGATCTAGTTTAGACCTGGTTTAGACCTGGTTTAGAGCTGGTTTAGACCTGGTTTAGTCCTAATTTAGTCTATGTTTTGTCTGAGTTTAAACCTGGTTTAGACCTAGTTTAGACCTGGTTTAGACCTAGTTTAGTCTATGTTTAGTCTGAGTTTAATCCTGGTTTAGATCTGGTTTAGACCTGGTTTAAGTCCTCGTTTGTCTTTTACTCTAGAAAGTTTCTTTAAAGGTTCCCAGTTTTTTAAAGACGTCTAAAAATACAAAACGCCAAGATTCAAACCAAGACCGAGACCAAGACCGAGACTGAGACTGAGACCTGTGAGAGTGGAACTGAGACCACGCAGTCCTGTGGAAACCTGCAGTCCTGATGCTGTGGGGAGTTTTCAGAGTACACAGGTTGTAGTACTGCCTGTACACACAGTACTGCAGTCCTGCCCCTCAGCGCAGCACTAACATGATTTATGTGTCAGTGTTTTCTCTCGCTCCTGTGTTCTCACTACTGCAGGGAACAAGAGCAATCAGATCCACTCTGCTGAGTATCGCCACACAAACTAAAGCTGTTCAACACACAGCTATGATGAAGAAAAAAAAAAAATATATATATATATATATATACGTATATATGTGAGCTTCAGGCTGTAAAAACAATTACACAGAGAAAAAAAAAAAAACAATGAAGAAATCTTAAACTGAACAGAGCTGGAAATAAAAGACAATATCACCTGTGTACAAGGAAAACTACTCCACTAAATCAGAGTAAAAATAACATATTGTAAAGTTCTGAGTTTAAATCTGAAATCTACAAGTCCATTTAGAAAACCTAAACTTGGGATCAAACCCAAGACCTTCAAGACCAGTTGTCCTCAAACTGTCGTATGGGTAACTTGTGTTGGGACTCTTATGCACTTAAACCTCTGATTTAGTTTTATTCGTGTTTTAGCTGGGGCTAGTCCTGGTTTAGACCTGGTTTAGACCTGGTTTAGACTTGGTTTTGTCTCAGTTTAGTCTTGGTTTAGACCTGGTTTAGACCTAGTTGTTTGGTCCTAGTTTATTCTTGGTTAAGTCCAGTCTTAGTCTTGTTTCTATACTGGTTTAGTCAAGATTTCAAATTGAGAATCACTGTTGTAGACGACATAAATTACCATATTTCCACCAAAAAATTACTAAAGTTAAAGAAAAAATATGTAGTAAATGCAGCAGGAGTTTAATGAGGCAGAGATGCATCTGGGATCATGTGACCTAACTCAGAAATACTTTAAATTAAAAAAAAACAAAAAACTAAAAAGGTAAGAATATAAATGGTTGGTGTGAGCCAGAGTGTGTGCCCTCTAGTGTCAGCCGCTCACGCCGGTCCTGATGCTGCCCCACACAGAGCAGACTAACAGATGGTCCTGTCACACCGGGTCCACTGATATCTCTGTTCTCTTCATCTTAGAGGTCACCCCTGCTCCCAGACCTGGCTTCTTCACTTCCTACCTTACTCATCTTTTCCTCTGCCTCATATTTAAATTATTCTTTCCATTTTCTTTCAACTAACATCAAGTCTAGTTTACGGCAATAAGCTTCTGTGTGTTCTCTGAATTTCTCTCTCTGAGCAGCCATCTTGTCTTATTTATGGCTTCTTTATGGTCTCTCGTCTCCATCCATCGTCCTGTGGTGATGGATGGAGAGGGGACAGAGGGGACAGAGAGGGTCAAGGCCCGGGACTTTTCCAAAAAACACCCACACAATCATTTACTGAGCTGACTGAGGTGGGTTCTGAAGGAATGGTACATAGACAACAACCTAGACCCGATTCAGGCAACTTAAACTTCTAAACTAGGATTGAACCAGGACTTAATCAGGGCTAAACCAGGGCTAAACCAGGTCTAAACCAGGGCTAAACCAGGGCTAAACCAGGTCTAAACCAGGGATAAACCAGGTCTAAACCAGGGCTAAACCAGGTCTAAACCAGGGCTAAACCAAGACTGAACTAGGACTTAACCAGGTCTATGTACATGAGGACTAAACTACGTAAGCCAAGACAACACCAGGTTTAAACCAGGGCTAATCTCAACTAAAACAGAGCTAAACCAGGTCTAAACCAGGACTAAACCAGGACTAAACCAGAGACTAAACCAAGACTGAACTAGGACTTAACCAGGTCTATGTACATCAGGACTAAACCAGAACGGAGCAAACAGGTGCAGCCTAAATAAAACCTTCAGATGTGTCTCTCTCTGCCGTTCGCCCTGGGCTTGTTGTTGTTGTTGTTCCCTGTGCGCTGTGTGTGCGCTCCTCCGTCTGTGCGAGAGGTGAGGGAGCGCTCTTCTGAGCCGCTCCGAGTAATGAAGCTCTTGTGCAGCCTTTTCACGTTCCCAGCACACGGGCTAATGATTTTACGAATCCTGTAAACTAAAACTTCATATAAATTGATGTTTTTCTTCTGTAAAATGGTCAGGTAATGATGTCTAGCACCAAACATGTGCCAGATTACACAGCATTATAGTCTGGTGGCATGCACGCCGTTTTAAAGCGGCATTGCGATTCACTTTTTTCCGCACCGATTCAAAATTTCTCTCTTATGCATCGACTTTTAGCCGATTTACGAAGAATTGTTACATCCCTAGTAGTTGCTAAAGAAAAGCTAGCCTGTGTCTGTGTGCTCGTGTCTTCAGCTTTTCATTTGCAACATTACCTACGTGCGCATTTGTAACAATTACGTATAAACCACACCAAAAATGTACTGTGCATCTGGAGGTTGAGTAAAAACTTAATATAAGAAAGAAATTTTGTAAAGTAGATTTTTGTATGTATTGTGGAGCCTTGTACGCGACCTAAACATCTGTCAAACCTCCTCAGTAATCAGCACAGAGCCTGAGACCTCCTCTGTCTTCTCATTAACCCCAGTGAATATGTTTTTCCTTGATTTGAAGTAAAACACAGAGATGCAGTAGTTTAAGTGACATGTTCCTCTGCTGATGACAGTATTCTCTCAGTATTCTCTCAGTGTTTCTCTGCCCATCTGTCTGCGTCTGCTGCCAAACTCACTCACACCAGCTGTATATGCTAATGCTAATGCTCTCAGTATCAGCGGCTGGCAGAGAACTACTTCCTCTTAATATACCTAAATACTAGTACTACTAACAGAAGGAGGTATAAAAGTAGCAGAAGTGGAAGTGCAGGAGCAGCAATAATAGTAGTAGTAGTATGAGTAGAAGTGGTACTAGAACAGGAACCTCTAGTAGTGACAATAGCAGCAGTAGCAGTAGTAGAAGTAAAGAAGGTAGTAGCAGTAGTAGTAGGAGTAGAAGTACCAATAGTACTATAGAGAGAGAAGTAGGAGTAGCACTGATTAAATGAGTAAATGGAATACTACTCCTCAGTACCCCACATGCTATTAGTAGTAGTAGCAGCAACAGTAGTAGTAGTAGTACTTACAGAAGCAGTGGTAAAGATAGTAGCTGCAGTAGTGCAAGTAGTAGTAGTAGAATTAGTAGCAGTGTCAAGTAAATGTCACGCAAAAGAACATAATTGTGTACCACACGTTTGTAGCCAAGTAGTAGTAGTAGTAGTAAAATCCGTAGTAGCGACTGTAGTATTAATATTCGTACTACAGTTGATAGTAGCAGTAAAAACAGTAGTGGCAGAGTTGATAGTGCAAGTAGTTGAATTCTACTTGTACTGCATCTGTGTAGCCGCATACAAGTAGTAGTACTAGTCACAGTAGTGAATAAATAAACAATAAGTCACATGGAAGGCCATAACTGCAAATCAAGCATTAATTATCTTGATATGAAGATTGCAATTCTTGATTTCATCATACGGATAACTTTGAGATACGGAATACTGTGGAGTCCAAAATCTGTCAACACTGAGTACTAGTACACGCAGTACTAGTAAAACCCTGTCTGTTGCCCTGGTCCCTCTCTCCTCAGAGCAGGAGGTGGTGAGGTGGAGCCAGGCTCTGCTCTCGTGGGGAGGGGCCCAAACATCTGGGGAGTGGAACCTAACATCTGGAGGGAGGCTGGGATCAAAGCTCGGCTCTGGAAAAGCACCAAGATCTACTCAGACGCACAAATATACACACAGCCGAGACGGGAGGACGAGGGGAGGGACAGGAGGACGAGGGCAGGGACGGGAGGACAAGGGGAGGATGATGGGAGGGACAGGAGGACGAGGGCAGGGACGGGAGGCCGAGAGTAGGGATGGAAACTCCCCTGATAATGTTCTTCTGTGATAAACCTGACCACACTCAGATGTTTTAGTATTTATAGATAAATAATAGTCATACGTGTGATATTTAACATGAATTATGGCTGTAATGAATAAAGCAGAGTGGATTATTGCAGCTCTGTGCCTTACGTGGGGAGGCTGAGCGCTGGCTAAGCTAACGTTAGCAATTTTACACTGCAGCAGTTTATTTAAGAGCTTTTTATTTCTGATTACGACGTGACAGAAGTAAACACAGCTGGGTTTCTAACTGGGTTCATTCAGACGTGTTGTGTACAGTTTAAACTCCTGTCCCGGTCCCGCTGTTCTCCTCCAAAACTCACAAAGCATTCTGCTCTATACTGACCTCTAGTGACCATTGCTGTCCACTACTTTTCAAAATGCATTGTGGGAAATTTTGAGTGCATTTTTTTTTTATCCATTAGACATTTGGACACCGCTACAAAATGGCGTGACCACTGCAGAGGGATTAGGGGCGCAAGTTTGACTGCCCAGGAGCCAGCGTTGTAATGATTTAGAGAACATTTTTAATGATGTGATGTTTCAAAGTTTGGTAGCGACTTTGTTTTTTTAGCCTGTTTGTCTGTATTCTGTCATATGGATGGAACAAAGACGTACAGTTTGGTCCATAAGTATTTGGACACTGACAAGTTTTGTTACTTTAGCCATTTTACCAAAACTATTCACAATACAGTTATATAATTTTTCACGTGACGTCAGACAACTTCCGTTTTGAGACGATGGGATGTATCTTCATTTCCAGTGCCACGCTTCTCCCATAAGAAATTCACCCAGACTTTTTTCAAATTGCCGTTTACAAGTTTACACAATATACACCGATTTTCAAATGAATATTTACCCACAAAACGTTCAAAACTTGCGAAAGGATATTAATTCTTCAACGAAGGATACTTGGATTATGAAGTGAGTGCTTTGTTATGTAGCTAGATAGCGTTAGCAACATGGCTAAGTGATAGAGCTGCGCTATAAAACAGAGTTAGATCATGTCATGATCTGAGTTTATCTGAATATTTGACAATCTGCTTATCAGGAAATACCACTGGATAGTACTACAGTATATTTTCATTTAGTAAAGCTCTGTGCTCGAACACTGACTCTGCTGTAGTGATCAGTCTGTGACAAAATAATAGACTTTTCACAGTCTTGTCAGTGAATTTTCATCAGCAAATCTCGTAGCCTTATATTTGGCAAATTTTTAAGACTCCGAGTAAATTCCATACTGGCGAGCAGCAGCACTGGAAATGAAGATACATCCCATCGTCTCAAAACGGAAGTTGTCTGACGTCATTCGTGAAAAGGGCCTATTAATGTGTGTAGGCACTGCATGAGTTGGAAGAGAAGGAGGCACCAGCGATAAATGGACAGGAATTTCTTTCTTTCGTTGACTTTTTAGAATACATTTGCTTCTACTGGATTCCATTATTTGTATATTAAACTACTCAAAATCACCACTTGCTATGGCTGTGGTTCTACTCTTAACTTCATGAACCTTAACGAACAGAGGACCCATCCCACCCAGGACAATCTTGAACACGGACAAAGCTTCACACAATACATCAAAACACACTTTATTCACCATACACGCTGCAGAGAACTTGCCCACGTCCCGCTTCAAGGCCCTGACCCACCAGTTGAAAACCCCCGAGGCGGAGTTTCTTACCTTCCTTGCACTCCAGCGCCACCCGGGACTCCAGGTTGTCCATCTGCAGCTGCAGTCTCTTCAGGGTGCGGTCCGCGTCTCTGGACTTGCGTTTGTAGGCGATGAGGACGGCGATGATGACGAGGAGCAGCAGCCCTCCGCCTCCGCCGATCCCGATGATGGCCGGGAGCGTCAGGAGCGAGTCCGAGTAGATCTGGAGAGTCCCGGGAGAGTACTCGAACCCTCCCACTCGGATCTGGGACGCAAAGACAGAGCAGGTGTTTTAGGGAGAGGAATCTTAATGCTGAAGCACCAGATACTAGTTTAGTCCTGATATAGTCCTGGTCTAGAGTTGGTTTAGAGCTGGTTTAGTCCCAGTTTAGTCCAGGTTTAGTCTTGGTTTATATACCTGATGTAGTCCTGGTCTAGACTCAGTTTAATCCTGGTTTATTCCTGGATTTGTCCTGATATAGTCCTGGTCTAGAGTTGATTTAGTCCTGGTCTAGACCCAGTTTATTCCTGCTTTATTCCTGCATTAGTCCTGATATAGTCCTGGTCTAGTGCTGGTTTAGAGCTGGTGTATTCCTAGTTTAGTCCAGGTTTAGTTCTGGTTTATATACCTGGTCCAGTCTTGGTCTAGACCCAGTTTAGTTCTGGTTTAGTTCCTGTTTAGATACAGGTTAGTAAGCCAAATGTATTTTCTGAGGTGGTTCCTGTAGAAATGTGAGGGCCCCTGTTTAAATCAGAATGAATTATATGAACATCTATGTGACTTTTGAATAAAAAATTATCACATTTATTAGAAAAGTAAGCTGAAAATAATCAAAGAGGATATAAATCTAGGTCAAGAAGGGCACACGCGCTCCCTGTGGGGGGTTTGTCACACAAACCACTGCCTCTGAAGCGTATCGCACCAGAACAGCCCCGTCCCACGCAACACACCAGAAACACACCAGAAACACACCAGAAACACACCAACAACACCAACAACACCAACAACACGTTTCCCCCTCTGCATTTCATCTTCAGCTCTAGCACTAAACAGAGGCGAGTATAAATAGGCGCCGCAGAAACCAGCCATTTTCATTCAATATCAGCGGTGTTCAAATCCCAGCCGAGCGCGACCAATCAGACGCCTCGGAGACATGAATACGACCGCCACTGCCACTAAACAGCGGCGGAGAGAGAAACATGTGCAGAAATGTGGAGTAATTGCAGAGATTTGGTTTGGGATGGATTGGGGAGGAAAGAATGAGATGCATTGAAGGAAGTGCATTGATGTAAAAAAAAAAAAAAAAAGGAATGAATGGCGTGGAGAAAAGCAAAGCGGACAGGAGCCAGAGATGGAAATGCAAAGAGACGAGGAAATAAGGAGCCCAGAGGATTCAGAGGCGGTGATGAAAGAAAAGGTAGAAGAAATGTAACAGTATTGGTGATACAGAAAGTGGAGAGAACTACGGTTCTATGAATCCCGGATGATGGCCGGAGGGCGGTGCTGAAAGCACGTTCTTCACGTTCACGTTGTAGAATCAGGTAAACGTCCTCAGTGATGCCCATGAGGCGGCAGCACATTTGGCTTCCATATGAGAGAGAGTCCGAATGGGAGCACCCTGAAACTGCCAGTGGTGACCCCGATATGCGAAACTGAGGAAGCGCCTGTGTTCTGGCACGATGGGGACATGAAACTAAGCGTCCTTCAGGTCTATGGATGTGAACCATTCCCCCCTGGCAACGGTTTCCAAGACTTCTCTCGTGGTGAGCATATGGAATGGCACTACTTTCATGTAGCGATTGAGTCCCCTCAGATCAAAGATTGGACGAAATCCGCCCGTCTTTTTGGTCACAAGGAAGTAAGTGGAATAGTAGCCCCAGAGGATCCACAGCCTCGATTGCGCCTTTGGCTTGGAGGGCGGATAACTCCTGATCCAGTGCTAGAGCTTTTGCCGGGTCGCCAACGATGGGGGGCATGGTCCTATTGAGTCCTGACAGCTGTCGCCTGGTCCGCTGTGCCTGGACAGTTCTCTCCAGAGCCTCCAGCGCAGCCGGACCAAACAACTGCCCCGGTTCCACAGGCAGACCGCGGAGGGTCCTACGACATGGCTCAGTCAGCGCAGACTGCGCCAGCCAGACCTGTCTGCGAGCCTGAACAAGGAAGGACATTACCCGCCCAAGTTCCCTTGTCATTAGGGCAAAAGCCTGCAGTGCTGCATCACTAAACCCAACAGAGGCAGCTGCAGCGCTGTCGTCCTGCAGGGAAGCAGAGAGCGCAAACATGAGGTGCGCCACAGAGTTACCCAGGCGGCCGGCACGCGTGCCAGCGTTATCAGCCCGCGTAAGACGCAGGGCCTCCTCAGGTGAAACAATGAGGGAAGCAATGGCCGGTTCAACAGCAGGCATGCGATCCAAGCCAGCTCCGGCGGGATGTGCATTGCCGCCAACACCGGACCATCAGCTGAAAGACGTGAAAGGGCACTGGGATCTCTCCAGCAGGCGTGCAATTCCCTCAGGTACTCCTCAGAAGGGGGAACAGGGTTTAAGTTTAAGGGGAAAATGAATAAGAATTTTACTTCTGGAACTGGGAGGAACTCATTGTTATTAACGACAGTAAACCATGGATATACAAAGTGCTTTAAAAGAGCTGGATAAGGCACTGCCACCTTTGCTTTGTTCTGAGATGTGATGTATTTTGCCTTCTCTGTTGTGCGCCAGGTAACAAGAACCTAAACCCATGAGCCAGAAACCATTTGGAAAATGAGATACAGCTACTGAAAATCAATGGCTGCCAGCAATTATTCAATATTCTGGTCTGAACAGAGAGGAGAGAGAAAAACAACTGACAACATGTCACGCTGAACTTACCACTGCTATAAAACAAGAGCTTAAAGATCTCATTATGCTTTTTTCAGGCTTAGTTTTGAACTCCTTTGCGTTAGTATTTCACGTTTTATAACTTAACGTTAATGTAAGGAAAACCTCTTCTGTTGTGGAGCTGTTACTGTGACTATGCAAAGAACGCTTGAATTAGGAGTCTGTTGCCCCCTGCTGGCAACAGTGGGGACTGGACAGAGCATAAACTGGTTATTTAGCACGGCTGTTAGCAACATGATGCTAACAGATACATTTCTGAGCTGATACTTCGTAGTGATGGAGGTTTAAGGCTGAAATGATCAGAATGAGTCCGGTGACGGTGTCTGGGCTTTAGAAACGTCTACATAAAGCCATGAGACTGAGCGTTTTCAGCTCTGGAGAAGGACAGCGCCTCAGCATACAGGATTACTCAAACAGAATACTACTGCAGCTCTGTTTCTGAGGAGGAGACCACATTAGAACAGGGTTAAAGAGAGGAAAAGTTGATTTAGCATAATAGGGGACGGGTTTTAGGTAGGGCTGCACAATATATCGCAAAATTTTTGTTATTGCAATATCAGCAAACACAATATCCGTATCGTAAGAATCTAAATATATCGCAATAAGAAGAATCATTTTCCACCAGAGCCTTAAAGAACATGGCTTGTGACTAAATGGCATGTTTGTGAAATGTAGTGAATTTAACTTACTATGTTTGAAAAGTAGGCTCTATTTTCAAATATCGCAATAATATCGTTATCGCAATTTTCAACATAGTTATCGAATATCGCGTGCAGCCCTAGTTTTAGGCCTTTTGTTTTGTGCCCAGTCCAATCCTGATTAATGTCCAATCAACACACAGCCCACAGTTTTATCCCCAACAGAAGTCAACACAAAAGAGCGTAACTTAAACGTAGAAACGCGCGTTAGTTCTTGAGCGGCGTCTGGAGCGTACTCACGGTGACTTTGTGCTCCCCGGTGAGGTTGGGCCACTCACACAGCAGCTGGCTCTCGGACAGCGTCAGGGCGCAGGCGGTGTCTCCGATCAGGACGGTGTAGTTCAGTTTGGAGTTCCCCGGAGCGGCCGGGATCAGGTTACGCCCCTGGAAACACAAAAACACACAAACAAATAAATACACAACACTGATGACAAGGCGGGGGAAATGTCTTGCTCAAGAGCCAAGACACAATGACAGTGTGCGATGCCGGTAGTGGGGATCAAACCACCAACCTCTGTACCTGCTGAGCTACTGCCGCCCCATTACTCAAATAATACTTTCCTGGTATGGTACATTTTGTAACTAGTTTTTACTATTAGTAGTAGTAGTAGTAATGGTAGTAGAACAAAAAGCAGCAATGGTGGTAGTACTAGTAGTAGTAGTAGTAGTAGTAGTAGTAGTAGTAGTAGTAGTAGTAGTGGTAGTAGTAGTAGTAGTAGTGGTAGTAGTAGTAGTAGTAGTAGTAGTAGTGGTAGTAGTAGTAGTAGTGGTGGTAGTAGTAGTAGTAGTAGTAGTAGTAGTAGTAGTAGTAGTAGTAGTGGTAGTAGTAGTAGTAGTAGTAGTAGTAGTAGTAGTAGTAGTAGTAGTAGTAGTGGTAGTAGTAGTAGTAGTAGTGGTAGTAGTAGTAGTAGTAGTAGTAGTAGCAGTAGTAGTGGTAGTAGTAGTAGTAGTAGTGGTAGTAGTAGTAGTAGTAGTAGTAGTAGTAGTAGTAGTAGTAGTAGTGGTAGTAGTAGTAGTAGTAGTAGTAGTAGTAGTAGTAGTAGTAGTAGTGGTAGTAGTAGTAGTAGTAGTGGTAGTAGTAGTAGTAGTAGTGGTAGTAGTAGTAGTAGTAGTAGTAGTGGTAGTAGTAGTAGTAGTGGTGGTCATAACAGAATTGGCACCACTAGTTGTAGTACTGTGGCTGTAGTAGTATTAGTAGTAGTAGAACCACTAGCAGTAGTAATAATAGCAATTGTGGTGGTA
>CM036241.1:1839915-1997415 GCA_020698575.1 Bostrychus sinensis | reverse complement strand
TGTCCCAGCATCTGCTGCACCTGTACCACTGACAATTTAAAATGTAAACATTACCAACAACAACTTAGGCTATAAAGACAACTGAGAAAGAGCAGAATAATTGGAAATGGAACTGATGCTGAGTCTGACGACAGCCACGCAGAGGAGGAAGCGGCGCTTCGTCTACCTCCGGAGTTGGCGGAGTTGTTCAGAAGCGACACCGAGGATGAAGAATTTAAAGGATTTAGCGATTAGGAGTGAGATGGTGAGTTTGGTGAACTTGTTATATTATGTTCTTTATGCTATAGTTATGTGAATAACTGTTAATATATTACGTTAACATACGAGACACCTATTCAGTTCGTTGTTTATGCTTCATGTAGCTGAATAACCATCAATGTGTTACGTTAGCATAGCGCACACCTATTCAGCTGTTGTTCTCTATTCTATTATTACTATAACTTGCCTTTCAACATGAAATGTCTGTTCTTGGTGTCGGATTTTGTAAAAAAAATTTCTTATACAGTGCTTATATATTTTCTTCTTCATTATGCATTTTTTGGCGAGTGCCACTTATAGTCCGGAAAATACGGTAAGGGTTATATTTTAAAAAGCTAATAATACAAAGGAAATAAACAGCTCTGCATTAAAAATCTTAAAACTGAATCATACATTTCACTGATAAAAGCTGGAGTATGATGATCAGGCTTTTGCAACATTAATGCAGTTCATATAAACAGTAAACCTGGAACAAAAGCTTTCATAAACTTAGAAACCAAAGGCACCTTCGAGTGTGCTGACTTAAAACATTTTATCAAATTAATCACACAAATCATTATGTAGTGAGAAGTAACATTTATATTTGTAAAAATACTAATATTTAAAATGAATACATCATAACTAATAATAGACAAGTGCAGTATATTTTATTTGTGTGTTGGAATTAGGCATTAATTTCTTCATCATAAATGGTTTAAAAATGTTTGCTAACATTATATTTTACAATGTAACAAACTGTGTAACTAACTGTAATAACATGTAACTACATTGTAATTACATGGAATTAACTAACCCTAACATTTAATTCCATCATGTAATTACAATGTAGTTACATGTTATTACAGTTAGTTACACAGTTTGTTACATTGTAAAATATAGTGTTAGCCAAACATTTTTAAACCATTTATGATGAAGAAATTAATGCCTAATTCCAACACACAAATAAAATATACTGCACTTGTCTATTATTAGTCATAATGTATTAATTTTAAATATTAGTATGTTTACAAATTTAAATGTTACGTCTCACAGGTTCTCGTGTGATTAATTTGATAAAATGTAAAAGTTTGTGTGCATTTATTCACTGATTCATTAACAACAACAATGAATTTTAAATGTAAGACCAAGATGAATTTAATGCCTGCCAATAAGATTTAACACTTTTAAAGCCACGTAAAATGTAATACCTTTAAGACTTTGGGGCTAAACTTGACATTGAACTGGACTTAAACATGGGATCTTCTAGTTCAGGGGTAAATGCTGCAGTGGGCATTTGCATTACTATATTGGCAAAAGGAAAAACAGAAAAACGCCGAGCTCCATCTCCAGGCACAGCACGAATAAAACTGCTCTCAGAAATCAACTTGGACTGCCTCTAATTAAACGTATATGATTAGTGAAGGAGGAGATGTGATTGGATGATTAAATGTCTTCATAAAGAGATAATAACATCAGCCGTAATCAGAGCTGGGATCAGGATCTTAAATCAGTTTAAAGAAAGAGGCGGAGGAACGGGAGACGAGATGGAAACTGTGAAGGTACGACAGAGGTTTATGCACAGAGGGACGATGGTCAGTGACGAAACTACAGTCAGGGTTAAAGGAGCAAGGAACAATAAATGAAGGAGTGAACATAAAATACATCGTCATTTTTAAATATTAATCATAGAAAACAAATAAGATAACAGCGAGATAAATAAAATACTAATTTATCAACTGCTGAAAAGAAATATACACAATTATACTAGAAACAATTAAAAAATATTAAATGATTTTTCTAATTTAAATACAATTAATAAAAATATACAAATGTATAAATAGAAAACTTAATAAAAAAATTATAATTATGATTTTTTAAAATAATTTATGGAAAGTGGAATACTAGAAAAAAATGTTATAAATGATTCTAATTAATCAATAAATTAGTGCTATTAACTAATTTGCATTTATATACAAATAAATATAATAAAAATTAAATCTAAAATATTTCAGAAATAAATATAAAGCTGAATATTTAAACTATTAAACTATTTGAAATATTGTTTGTTAATGTGTTTGTGTATCCCCATTGACACAAAATTAACTATTTTCCTTTATTTATTTTAATGCATTTATTGATATTTCAGCAGTTCGTACGCACTGTGGCACCTACATCATGTCCTGAAGCTGATAAAATATAAACCATGGTAACTGAGTCCAGACAGAGGGACAAAGATATTTTTATTTTCTTTTTTCTTGAGAAAGAACAGTGGGAGAAAGGTTCTTTTATCCCTGTGGAGGTGAGCGGAGAGTGGGCCGCGGAGGTGAGGAGACAGCGCAGCTTTATTGGTGGTTGACATTTCAAAGGTTAAACTGCTAAAAGGAAATTCAACATCAAAAACAAACAGAAAACAGGCTCTGGGCAGGTTCAGCCGCGCGGGTCAGAGGCAGAGCGGAGAGTGTGGAACAGTAACGGCTTTTCTGAGAGAGAGGAGAGAGGCGAGTCTGTACAGAGACCAGCCATAACATAACGACCACTGACTACAGAGGAATCTTCATCCCGGCTCCTGTTACTGAGCGGGACATATCAGGCACAAGTCAACATTCTGTCTTCAAATTTAGGCGCCAAGATTTGGACAAGTTTGACAAGGGCCAAACTGTAAACAGAGGTCACCGGTGTCGTGCACAAAAAAGCACCCCCCACAGCTTCAGCGATGGAGCCGTCCTACAACCGGGCTGCGAGGGTGAAAAGTGAAATTACAAATCCTGTTTATGCTCTTCACTGCTTCATAAAACCGCGTTCAGTCGTGTTCGCTATAGCATGTTTAGCGAGTTAGCTTCTTTTATCAAAAAACAGCAGAACCTGTGACGTGTCTCGTGAACGCCACAAAGAGTAAGCAGAACTGTGTCGTGCAGCACATAAAGTGTTGTTGAAGTGGTATTTAGTGGTATTATGTCCCGCCACTTTCTAACTCTTTTTGGCTATTAAGGCAAATCTGGTAACACTTTATTTTAAGGTCCACCTATTAACCGTTAACTAAGTGCTAATTAGCATGCTAGTTAGTGGTTAATTAGCTGTTATTTGGTCATTATAAAGCACATATTAGTCCCTTATTCTGTGTGACCATACTCTACAGCAATATTTTTCCATTCATAAACTCATAATTACTGCTCATTAGTAAGAACTAAGGAAGTTGTTGGACATAAATTATGATCTTAATAAGCTTTTTAGAGTTTTGGAGCATTATTAAGGAATAGTACCACAAAAATCTTAATTTATGTCCAACAACTTCCTTACTTCCCACTAATGAGCAATAAATATGAGTTTATTAAGGGGACAATATTAGTTAGTTGCTAGTTAATTGTAGAATTTGTTCACACAGAATAAAGGCTTAATAAATGCTTTATAATTACCAAATATGGGGTATTTAACCTCCAACTAGCATGCTAATTATCACTTAGTTAATTGTTAATAGGTGGACCTTAATATAAAGTGTTTTGGATTTTGTAGGACTGGTATCTGATATTGCCAACTTTATGCTGAGAAACGGAGGAAACACAGCAATTCAAATAAATAAGAGCAGGCACAAGTCACGTAATCTGCCGTTCGATTTTCATTACATTATTCACAGAAAGTACGGAGAAATTTCCACTTTCGGTCTGTGCTCTGTGCATAGGGGCTGGATTTTTGTGCACGACACCAGCGACAGGTGATGGGGAGTGACGTCTGAGACCTGTGTGGTCCCAGCCAACAGACGACGGCAGAAGTTAATGCTGGTTCTGACAGAAAGGAGTCAGAGTACACAGAACAGAGCGGTTTGTGGTGTACGGGGCTGAACATTCGGCAGGTGGTCACAGTGTAATGATCTCCCTCACGCTTCGGCCAAATCCAGTCTCAGAGTTTTGTGTTTGGTCAGTATAAAAGTGCGCGGGCGTAGTGGATTTGGAGACTTACATTCTCGGACTTGGCGGATCCGTACTTGGCTCTCATCTTGGGTTCTTTGATCGTGGCCAGATTGGTTCCAGTGATCGTCAGCATGGTCCCTCCACTGAAAAACAAACATCAACAAGTTAGGCATTCATACTTCGTACTAATCCCAGCCTTATCCCAGATACCGCAACATCATTTCAACAGATTTTGGAGCCTGTAGGATAAAAACCCTAAAATAAGTGACCGAAATTGTCTTTTTTTTGGTTTACCTTTGGAGATAGGAAATAAAAAAGGCAATAGTGACCTCAGCCGATCACATAAGGAATGTATGTCGCACATTTCATTAGAACAAATACATTTTCTGGATGCCGTTGTAAGCTTGTAGGGGCGCTGGATCTATGTTTTATTTATTTTTTTCATATAGTTGTGCTCTGGTCACTTTTCTGTCAGATAAAGAATGCAGGTTAGTTAGAGTCCTTTTAAAAAAACACAAAATTTACCTAAAAATGGCAGCCTTGGGATGGCCACGCTTAAATTCTTTTGAAAACACATTTGACAACTTTAGATGTCCATAATGTGATTTAAACAGAGTTTGTGGAAGGAGTTTGTTAAAATAATATCTTTTTGGAGAAAGGGCGTGGTCTCCATAAACTTTTTTCTCAGGGCCCCACACTGTTACCAAAGTTCACATGGCTAAAACAAACCAAATGTCATTAGTTCAGGACAAATTAAATGTTTTGTTCCATCTTAATTTTGCAGGAGGCGTTGATTCAAATCCAACAATGTTTGCAAAAGTTACAAAGTTTAATGTTCACCAAAATGGCTGCAACATTAATGTGTTAAATAAATGTTAATATGTGTTTATTCACCATGATTATCATTTTCCAGATATATTAAGTATTGGTGTTAGTTATGGTTAGAAAATTGAATAGAAGAAAACTTTAAACAAATTAAGTGGATAAGCCTTTAATGTAACAACTGATTGAACAAATTGAACAAATTGAATTTAAGAAAACAGAAAAACAGTGTGATTGTAGTCAGTAATGCTTTAATTGAACAGACAGAAGACAGCGTTGACCGAGATCTGAACGACTGACCAAAGATTTTCCACAGGTTACATAAGATGCAGAAGAAGAAACTGATCCTGGAATAACATGTAAACAACTCAGCGATGGATTAAGTTTAGCTACTTATGGTTCACAAGCCCACAGTTGATTAAAATAAAGGTTATAGTTGCTACATACAAATCAGGAAAGCAGGAGATATTGAAAAATTCATGACAACTCTTCCTAATTTGGGTGATTTTTTTTTTTTTTTGCTGTTAACATGTTTGAGCTCTAACTAAAAGGTAAGAATTACATCTGTGTAGGTAATGTAGCTCTGTAAACTCTTTTCCTATTCTATAAAAAAGCAGTTAGTCTGGTACCCCTTCACTTAAAGTTACACTGTGTAACTTTTCTCCTAAATATGTGGGGCATACTGACTTGTTTTTGTGATTTTTTGAGCGATTATAAGGCCTGAGGTGCGATCTGTTGCTCCGAGCGGGGCTTCTGTACTGAGAAACCGCCCTCGCAACTTGGCCGGGAGCGCTCCGCTGTTGAGGAAGAGTCACGTGACAGGGAACGACTTGAGGCGCAGTATAACCAGGAAGCTACTTTTAGCGTTGTTATTTTCGCCAGTTCGTCAGGGCCGAAGGACACAAGAAGATGAAGACAATGTCGGACGAGGCAAGAAAAAGAAAATGTGAAAGGGACCGCACCAGATCGCAGACAAGAGTCAACATCGGACAGACTTTTGCTCGCTGGCGTCAGATGAGAGACAGAGAAGGCTGCAAATCAGATCACGTTTTTGCTTCTTTATTGTTGGGCAGGTAAATTAGCCTCTTTATTTTTTCTTTAGAACGTGCTTTTTCATACAGTTATTAGTTGTTTTTACTGCGACCATTGCGCGATATTTGTTGATAAGCTAACGCTAGCGCTAACTCTATAGAAGATCCAGTCCAAACTTCCAAAGGTAGCAGCAGGTCAACTAAAGTTGAAACAATGATGGAAATAGACGCACGCTCGCACAGTTTCAGAAGGAGGAGGGGCCCTAGTGTTTATGTTTTGCGACGGTGCAGTGGCACCTGTGGCCTCTAGAGGCGCAAGACCGGGAATCTTAAACAGTGTAACTTTAATTTTAATCTCTATGGGTGGAATGATCACAGGCGAAGTAACCAATCAGAGAAACAAAGGGCGGGACGTAAGCAGTGCACCGCTGAGCCATAACCACAACAAACATAGTGGACTGTTGCTGGTTTTTCCATAAAAGCCCAGAATCCTGTGTTTCCTGAGCAGATCTGTCCTTATTTATGAACAGGGACAGCAGCAGAAGCCAGTTGTACAAAGACTTGTGAAAGAAAAAGTGGGTTTGTTTGAATATTACGTGGGACGTCAGAGGGACTTTACTGTTGTTAAAATGGAAACAGGACGAAGACAAAAATCCCAACAACAACGAGGACTTCAGCAGAACCAACAGGAGACGAAGGAAAGATCTAAACGCCGTTCATCAGCTCAGAGAAGTTATTAAATTCGCTCTGTTTCTGTGTTTGTAAGACGCGCCGCAGATAAACGACTGTGATAGGCCAGTTCCAAATCGAGCGGAGAGAAACACTTCACTGTGAGAGAGGAACCAGACTGTCCTGCTTAGCTCTGTACTGCATTAAGGGGATAATGTTTGGTGATTCTTAAGTGCAAGTGTTTATTAAGCAGCAAATATAGAAAGGCCTGTTATACTATAGAGAAGCAAAAGCAAAAGTTGCAATAGGTGTTTTAATCGATATGAAGGTCTGGCTTTGGTTAGTCATCACTTTGTGGAATCCTGCTGCTGCTGCTGTTGTTGTTGCCTTGATCTGAAATCATAAGAGGTATTTGTGTTAACAGTGATATGTATTATAATTTAGGTTATTTGCAAATAAAAACAAAAACAAAGAACACTGGTTATTACAAAGGCCATCTCCTTCACACAGGTCAAGGCGTTCTCGTAGGTCTGACATTTCTTTACGGGCAGCTTCCAGTTGTTTATCCTTTGCTGCGAGTTTGGCCTCGTGTTGTGCGTTTGCGGTTCTGAGTTGTCTGGTGAGGAGCGTTACTTGTTCCTGGGCTGCTTTCAGGTGACTGGCTAAGCTGACGACCGATGGGGAGTACTCCACGAAATGTTGGGTGACTTCTTGTCGTGGAAAGGTGCGATCCTGCAATCGATACTGTAAAAAAACAGATTTGTACAGCAGTTAGGCTAAAGATGGGGTTGTTATGATGCACAGGACTATTGTATGTGAGTTTTATTTGGGAGGGAGTTGTAGACTTAAAGTTTTATGTCGTAGTTGAGGCATAAGTAGCTTGTTGCAGGCCGTTATTGTTGTAATTATTTGAGTGTTACAAGACAAAAACATCATTACAATGCTGGGTCTGTCCTTATCTTATTAAGTATATGTAGAGTTGATAAATATGTGGTACTTACAGTCAAAAGGCGCAGTTGTGCTCTATGGTAGCGGCCTAGATCAGAGTCTACCAGAGGCACCTTTGATGGTGGTCTACATGCATTTCTGTTGGTGGAAGATGTTACTGGTCAGATTAGATTAGATAGATACTTTATTGATCCCGTCGGAAATTCAATCCAGTATCACGGGCAAAAGAAAAATGCGAGAGTGCGATAACTTACCTTTCTGAAGCAGAAGAATGAAGGAGGAGTTAAGCTGAAGAGTGTACTTTCAAAGAGTTTACAGAGCTCTTATGATGCCTCATTTACACCAAATGCGTTGCGTGTGCAGTACGTTTCCCACGCGGCGTTTTGCCGGACCCCAGTTTACAACGAGTGCGAGTTCACGAGAGAGAACCGAGCTTACAATCAAGTACACAGAGAGCCACATGTAAACAAAAAACACATTTGCCTCTGACCGCGATCTCCTGTTCATTTGGAGATTATTTCCGCGACTTTTGTGTTTCTACCATGGTTAAGTACACGGCATATATAAATTAGGGATGCACTGAAGTCACAATTCGATTCACAATTTCATGTTCACGATTACAGTTTTTATTTGCAGATTTAGTTGCAGTATAATTATTATTATTACAGAGCCTCATTGTGTCTCATTATCAAAATTAAAGTGTTGTACATTTCTTATTAACTGAAATTGAATTAAGTGAGGAAAGACACATCCTCAGTAAAGACTGATCTCCATGGAAACGCTCCGGGGGAGGGGCCACTGAAACTTCACATGGGCTGTGTCCGAACGTCACCCCTAGGCCCTAACCCCTCAATCACTATATAGTCCAGCACTATATAGCGGTCTATATAGTGCACTCATTTTGTGAATGATTCGCACACTATTTCTCCCTCACCGGTGATCATGTGACTCTGGCGTCTGTGTAAAAAAAGTTCGATGAAACTCCGCTGATAATGTTCTTCTGTGATAAACCTGACCACACTCAGATGTTTTAGTATTTATAGATAAATAATAGTCATACGTGTGATATTTAACATGAATTATGGCTGTAATGAATAAAACAGAGTGGATTATTGCAGCTCTGTGCCTTACGTAGGGAGGCTGAACGCTGGCTAAGCTAACGTTAGCAATTTTACACTGCAGCGGTTTATTTAAGAGCTTTTTATTTCTGATTACGACATGACAGAAGTAAAAAAGGCGTTTCTAACTGGGTTCATTCAGACGTGTTGTGTACAGTTTAAACTCCTGTCCCGGTCCCGCTGTTCTCCTCCGAAACTTGCAAAGCATTCTGGTCTATACTGACCTCTAGTGGCCATCGCTGTCCACTACTTTTCAAAATGCATTGTGGGAAATTTTGAGTGCACTATTTTTTATCCACTAGACATTCGGACACCACTACAAAATGGCGTGACCACTACAGAGCACTACAGAGGGATTAGGGAGGACGTTCGGACACAGCCATGGACTTTAGCTGCTGTTAGCCACTTAGCTTTGCTTTAGCTCACTGCTAACAACAAGCTACTTTCTGAACGATGGCAAACGGAGCAAACAGGTGCAGCCTAAATAAAACCTTCAGATGTGGCTCTCTCTGCCGTTCACCCTGGGCTTGTTGTTGATTTTCCCTGTGCGCTGTGTGTGCGCTCCTCTGTCTGTGCGAGAGGTGAGGGAGCGCTCTTCCAAGCCGCTCCGAGTAATGAAGCTCTTGTGCATTCTCCACATTCCCAGTACGTCGAGCTAATGATTTTACGAGTCCTGTAAACTAAAACTTGATATAAATTCATGTTTTCTTCTGTAAAATAGTTAGGTAATGATGTCTAGCACCAAATATGCGAGTCAGATTAAGTAGCATTAAACTTTGTTAGCCTGCATGCTGTTTTAAAGGGACATCGCAATTATTTTTTTCCGCACCGATTCAAAATTTCTCTCTTATGCATCAATTTTTTTGCCGATTTACGAAGAATCATTACATCCCTAATATAAATACTTTATGTTTACGCACATTTTAACGGTGTCTGATCTCGTTTGCGATGCCGTGTCCCCAGTTAAGACGTAATGTTTACAATGTTCCTCTTCACTGCATGGGAACTGCGGCATCCGTCAAAACTAGACTCCTTGCGTAATTTTGCCAGTGCGCCGGACATGCACTGCAGCTGCTGTGAACTCATGCATTGACTGGAATGGCGTCTATTTGTTATGGAAGCCGTGCAGGACACATACCGCACACACAACAAATTCAGTGTGAGCTGGGCACGAGAGGAGGTGCTGCCAAGCTCATGCTAATCATGCAAATAATAATAGCTGTGGTTAGTAAGTGTCAGACTCGTAATCTGTGTTATTGTTATTATTTATTCAATTATTTTACATTAAATTAATTCAAATTAATACACATAAAGGTTCTAGGTGGTCCTTTTGGGTGGGATTATATGGTTTTAAGCAAAAGTGTGTAAATCACGAAATACTGGAACTGTATTTGTTTGAAATCCAGATGTATTAATCTGATTTCTCATCATCAAACGACTGCTGTTACCTCATAAAGCACATCAGATTATACTCTTTACATGGTCACATTATTTTGCTGAAACCTATAAGATAAACTCCAGGTCTTTTAGCTGTAGTGTGTACCTTCGACTCCATAACATCCTTTGGCAAAACAAAAGTAAACATTTCAGAGCCGAGGATCTCCACACGTGCACTGCCTGTCACAGTTGCTCCAAATATAGCTTGCGAAACAGATAAAGCGGCAGAATTTGCGACACGTGAATTACCGTTAGATGATGAGTTTATTGGAAATAGTTCAGCAACCTTTAAAAGAAAAACACTGCTGATTTAATTTTCCTAAACCACCGTCCATTTGTTCATTCCTTGGTCATGCAACAAAATATGCATATGTCAGAAAAAAAAAGTGTATATGTCTCCTGCTTTTACTACTGTTGAGTGTACGTTCCGCCATAAAAAAGGAGCCGGCTTCAGACATTCTGTCTTTTATTCCTCTGTTGTCTTTTATTGTTTTGTTTTTATTATTTAATTCTTGGTATTTATTTATTGTTATTTTATTGTATTACTTTTATTTGGTTTTACAGGTTCTTATTATTTATTTGGGACTGGTGGAGCTGAACAGAGTAATTTTTTTGTTATTTATTGTTCTATGTGCAGCACTTTGGAAACTGTTTTGTTTGTAAAATGTGCTGGACAAATAAAGTGGATTTGGATTTTGTATTAAGCTGATGAAAAGTGTAAACATGACAGTACTGCCAATGTATTTTCCAGTTAACAGCTGAGGTTTTAAGAACGCCTTGCAAAAAATATAATAATAAAGTACTGTGCTAAAAAGACAGGTGGAGAAGTTTGGATTAATGAATATAATACAAAATGTTGAAAATTTACAATGATAATATTGATGTAAGTTATGTTTTTGATGCCCATTCTGTTGTCTGTATCATATCTCAGCGCATCTGAAAGAGAAATGGGATTATTGCTGAAAAATCTTGCCAGTGCCTGCTCAAGAAGCAACAGGGGATAAAGTAAAAATGAGCAACCGTTTGCAGACAGTAAAGCAAACAGCACAAACACAAATTAGAGTTTCATTACAAAAGTGTGAAGCACCCACAGGTGGAAGGTGGAACAAATTACAGATTTGGCAGATACTCCGAGAAACGGTAAATTAAAAAGGAAGCAGAACCTTGTGAGCAGAAACGGCAGCCGGGCGTTGATGAGGTCTCTTAATGACGCACTCGCTATGCTTTGTAAAAATGTAAGGGAGATTTCAAGAGATTTCTTACATCTTCATCGGTAACATGTCACTTCACATATGTGGAAAAACAAAACAGTGCCTTGCTGATGTATTTTAGCGGCCACAAGGGCGTTTTGAGTTCTTTTACCATTGTCAAAAGTGCTAACACAGAATTACCCAATTAACCACAGCACGATACTGTCTTTTAGATTATGGTCTCCGCAGACGTTTTTTCTCAGGGCCCCATGCTACATGAGTGAACAACATTTCAATTAGATTCAACCAACTCAAATTTGTACTTTATATTGACTTTTTTTTTTTTTTTTTAACACATTTCAGGTTGTGGCTATGCTAAAATGGTAAAAGACAGAGCGGCCTCCATTTACTTTGTTGTAGAGCCACTTTGCAATACTGTGTTTGGAAAACCTTATGTAAAATAAATTTTCACTGGGCCTGAATTTTGTGCAAAATATTGTGATTTTTTTGTGTGTGCATGTTTAATGTTTAATAGAGCTGTAGTCGACCAGAGTTAAGCCCGGTACAACAATTAATTGACCGAAATCGACCAAAAAGCAGCAGACAAACAAATGACTTTACATGAATCAGGTAATACAATATTAACCACAGATGGCTGTAAAATACTATTATTATCTAAAAATCATCTATGTTGTCTTACATAATTTGAAAAATAAAAGTTAAAAGGTAATAAATTTGACTATTTTCTTCCATGCAAAGTGTGGATAAAACTAATCGACCAATGCCTCACTGACCGATTAATCGATTAATTATTATTATTATTATTATTGTTATTTCCCTTTGAGACAGTGCCAGAAGAATTTACTTATTTATTGTTATTTAAATGCAGTCCATATCTTATTACAGCCCTGGTTTTCTTCTGGTCTGATGTTAGACCTAGTTTTTACCTGATCGTTTTATTGTGACGCACATCTTACTGAACCAAAGTTGTTTTTCTAAATGATTTTACTCCCACAATGTATTTCTAAATCAGTTTATGTCATTAAAACAATATTTAGGCTTCAAACAAGGTGAACATTGGAACTATATTCACTTCCCACCCAAAAGTTGAGAACCAGTACCGACAAACACACAACCAATTAGAGAAGCAGCTCATCTCATAAACCCCGCCCATTTCAGATTAACACTTCTGATTGGTCGGTTGGTAGTTGGAGTTTAGTGGCGCGTGTGCTCTGACCTGGCGATACTCCAGTCCGGCTCGATCTTCAGGATGGTGGGGTCGTCCGTGTAGTTGAACTTGACCTCCGGGTTCCTGAGTTCGGCAGAGTTGATGTCCACCATGACGGGGGTCGTCCCGGGGGCCTGTCCCGCGGGGGTCACGCACACGATCTCCTTAGCGCTGCGTCTGAAAGAGGAAGACGAGAGGAGCAGAGGTTAGATGGACAACTGTTAGAGGCAGATGTACGGTAAAAACGTCTCTATTTGTTGCTATCCTTACTAACAGTTTCATTACAGCGATGGTGTTCTGTATCTTCTTCTGATAGCACACAACTAAGAGCTACCAAGCCGTTTTTGCACAGTATGCTCTAGATCTTCTTTGATTTTAAAGTTTCTTAAGACAACTGCAGTGGTATTAATGCTAAATACACACATTGCATTAAATATTAAATTCAATCTACCGTATTTTCCGCACTATAAGGCACCTAAAAGCCTTTAATTTTCTCAAAAAACGACAGTGCACCTTATAATCCGATGCCCCTTATATATGGATCAGTGTTGGTTAATTATGGCTACCGTATTCAGGGGGCGTCGCCGAAGTGACAGCGGTAAAAACGGTAAAGGGGAATTCCAGTCCCAGCTGTTCATGTGTGCCATAGGCGTGTTTATGGATCCTGCCGCAAAAGAACAAGGAGGCGCGGCCTTTGCTCCATCTCAGTAGAAGAGTTGTGACATTGAGAGGACAGAAAACTGAGCGCTCGAACGCTGTTCATGTAGCTTTGAACTGTGACAAATGGAGTTGGAAATACATTGTTTTCAACGAGGGCGGCGCAAATAAGAGCTACCGGTACGTACGGTACCGTATTGTGATGCACTAACTTGTTTTGGGAGTGAACGGAGTTGTAAGAACGCTGGTTTGTATTCTATTAATAAAGTTTGACTGACTGACTTATCTGACTGTTTTATTGACATTCCCTTTAGCGCAGCGCCATCTAGTGGATGTGCCTTATAATGCGGTGCGCCCAATATATGAAAACAGTTTTAAAATAGTCCATTCATTGAAGGTGAGCCTTATAGTGCGGAAAATACGGTACACAAAAATAGCAGCACAACAACAACAAAAAAGTCCCTTTCAGTTTTTCTTCACTCAGAGGTCTCCATAATGAGTGATTAAACTTTTTTTTTTTTTTTTTTTTTTTTTTTTTTACAATGGATGCCTTTCCTGACACAACCCTCTCCATTTATCCAGGCTTGGGACTGGCACAATTTATGGCTGATGTTTTGGCTCCATGTTGGGGAATCAAACCCCTGACCACCCACACCCAAGAGGGAACTAACCATTTCACTAACGGCCAGTCCCACTCACAACGAGGTGGAGATTGCTATTTCTGCAACATTGTGTTCTTCTCAAAGGTGTCACTCAAAGGAAAATACTGTGTTAATGCCGTATTATAACCAGCTTTCTTTTTGTGTAAGTCCACGGGTTTGCTATCACACATAACATATACAATGGATACACGTGTTTCAGTCACAGAGCTATAAGACCGACACTTACAATGTTTAAAGAAACAAAAACAAAAGGGAAAAAAAGGGAAGGGGGGGTTCAGTCCATCTCATCATCCATCCAACCATCAACAGCCATGTCGTTATTCTCAAGAAAATTGTAAAAAATGTTCCATATTTTCCGAAACTTGTCAAGTCTGTTCTTTGTTGCATGACTCATCTTCTCTAGAGCAAAATAAAAAGTCCCTCCCTTCCACCACGGTCAGAGGCACTGGGTTTCCATGAGGTAGCTACACAACGTTTGGCCTCCAAAAAACAAATGTTCAACAGAGATCTAACCGTTTCAGACGTGGTGAAGTCCTCTGGAGAGAAATTCAATAGAAACAGTTTAGGGCTAAGTTTTAGGCATTTCCTTGCTAATGATTTGGCGAGCAAGGCCCACAACTTTCTTCCAAAAAGACAATGTGTGTGGATACTGCCATATACAAAAACCTAACCACTGTAACCATTGACTTCTTAGTAATGTACTGTCTGTGATGTGCTCTTACTGTGATTTATTGTCCTTTTCTGTGTCTAATGTTTTTGTGTTACCTGCCCAGGGACTACAGATGTAAATTAGCATTGCTGCTATAATCTGGCATATTTACGTCTATCACCGTCTGTACAATTGTTCATTAATGTGTGCTGTCCCTATCAAATAAAAACATACATAAATAAAATAAGGCACCATTTTGTATAACCAGCTTGTGATATTAGCCTACACAGCTCTAGCAAAAAAACAAAAACAAACAACTATTAAAACTAAAGTTATACAGAAAACCTCAGACGGTCCCCATGCAGTACCTTTAATGCCCACCAGAAGGCCATGGCCCACAGTTTGGGAATCACTGCCCTAGATGATTCGTTAACCCTGTGCTTAGCCAGCGCTCAGACATCTCAGCTAGGGCTGCACAATATATCGCAAAATTATCATTATCGCAATATCAGCAAATGCAATATCGCAATAATCTAAATACAAAACACAATAACGCTGTGGTCTTCCATCTGACAGAGATTTACACTGAAGAATCATTTTCCACCAGAGCCTTAAAAGAACATGTGTTGTGACTAAATAAAAATGTTTAAAAAGTCCAGTTTTAGTGGTAATTTAATTAATTTAGTCACAGCTTAGCCTTGTTTTATTCCTGGTTTTGATTTTGTCGCTGTTTTGATTTGTAAATACAGGAACTTACATTTTTGTGAACTGTAGTGAATTTAACTTACTATGTTCGAAAAGTAGACTCTATTTTCAAATATCGCAATAACATTGGTATCGCAATTTTCAACACAGTTATCGAATATCGCATTTTTTCTCCGTATCCTGCAGCCCTAGTCTCAACCCTGTGTGCAAGAAAACCTTTGTTCTCAGTGTAGCCATAATTTCATTAGCGACAATTTCTCCTCACTTCAGAATTTCCACTGTGTTCGTGTGTTTGTTTTCATCTGTTTGTGTGTTCGTCTGTGTTTGTGTGTTCGTGTGTATTTTTGTGTTTGTTTATTTGTGTGTTCGTCTGTGTGTGTTTGTGTGTGTTTGTGTGTATGTTTGTGTGTTGATTCATGTGAAGTGTCGAGCTTCTCTGTGGCATCTCTCTCTCTCTGCAGCAGACAGGAACCAGCTGTGACACACACACAAACACACACACACACACACAAACACACACACACACACACAAACACACACAAACACAAACACAAACACACAAACACACAAACACACACACACACACACACACACACAAACACACACACACACACACACACACACACACACACACACTACAGCCAGTACTTCATATTCCACTCCAGTGGCTCTCCCTCCTCTCTCCCGCTCTGTCAGGGGTGGCCAAGCAGCGGGAAGGGTACCTGGAGCGTACGCCTGCTTGTGTTGTGCCATGTTCCAGGTGGATGCCTTTCCATTTACCTCCAAACCTGAGCCTACAGTGTGCACCGCCGTCTCTCTCTGCAGCAGAGAGAGGGCGAGCGTTTGCGCGGCTGAGGCGCGACGGCGGCAGAAACGCGGTGTGAAATTTTCAACACGAGAGAAGCAACCCTGAGCCGCGCATAAATCGTCGCCCCGTTATCTGCAGCGAGAGAGGATTTCACAAAAAGACAGACGACGACGGAGGAGATGGAGGAGTGGAAGGGAATTTTGGCAGTGCGATGCTAGCAGTGTGCAGCGGGGTGGGCACGGATTAAGAGAGCAGACAAAAAAAGGAGGGAGAGAAACCAATCCAGAGAATCAGGTGTTTGGATGTTGGCCAAGAGGCAGCAGCGTCCTCTGCCATGGGAGGGGTTCAGACCCACATTTTAGCAAAAAGAAAGAGAATCTCTAGGTTTTTAATAAAACAGACATAATTATATTACTATGCTGCGCTGGAGATTAAAGTGGAGAAAAAATAACTTGCGAAATATTCAGTGCACGCAACACTTCACAACCTGGAGGACACCTGTGGAGCTGTGAGCTTCTGACGGAGAACAGGGAGAGGAGGAGAGGGCCTTTCAGGACAGAGAAACACGACTGAGGCTAAAGCTGCAGTGAAGAAAAGAAATAATACAAAAATACAGAATAAAGCAGTTCATTTATCTGGCTGTAAAGGGAAATGCAGCCCAGCTCTGTCTGATTCTGCAGCAGACCTTTGGCACACGCATAGGTTTCCAAAACTTCTTAAACTGTCTGTGCAGGTGATCACTAATATGTTTAAAAAGACATGCCTCATCAAAGTTACTGTAGCTGAGGAGTGTAACCAGGTGAGACTTTAGCGCTAACACTTAACACTGAATGAGGTGCAGATGTTGTTAAATCCTGAGGTTTGTGTAAAAGCATGTTTCTGATAAAACAAAGCCTTCTTCGTAAAAACAGTTGAGAGAAGATTTCAGCGCCTACCTCTCAAAATGGCAGCTGTGCAGTCCGATCTTCACGTACACAGCGCTGCCGGCGTTAAGATGGCTGCCTTCGATGGTGATCCTGGTTCCTCCGGAGAGCGGCCCCGTGGAAGGGTGGACTCGAGTGAAGTACGGAGACTGAGGAGGGACAAAAAACAAGGACAGAGGGATTTAAAAAAATATCAGGAGAAATCTGTAAATGTGTTCATCAAAGTATGGCGTGCAGGAGTGGATGGTCTCACACAACAGAGGGCGCTCTAAAACCTGTGAAGCCTTTCCATTTTCATTATTGTAACATCTTAAGGAATCTTAGACCTGGATAATTATCAGATATTTTTGGATGTCTGTCTTGTTTTTAAGGTTTTGAACCACCATTGCAGGTTTTTATACACAAGAAAACTAACAACAGAGTCAATACCAGAGCATTAACCCGGGGTGACTGTAATATACAACGCCGTAGGACTAAATTCAGCCAAATGGTGGCGTTTATTAGAGGTAAAAAGTCATGGAATGCACTGCCAGCTAATGTTAGAAACTGTAATAACTATCCAACATTCAAGAAAACCCTAAAACATTGGTCATGTACTGATGTATAATCTACACTGTTTTCTGATCACAAGTTGATTTTAATGTGTTTATTGTAACTGGTCTTTGTGGTTCATTGTATGTCTACACTTGATATTATGTTTGTATCTGTATACTGTGTACTGTTTTATGGAGCCTGCCTTAGGACAGCGGATGAAATTTAGCTATTGTGCTAATTCTGGCGTATTTACATTGATGCTTACCTGCTGATATGTTGATTAATATGCATTGTCCTAATTCAATAAATAAATAAAATGTGATAAGTTAAAAATAATGCCCTTTTGGTGCTTTTGGTGTTTGCCTGGATAAAGGCCTCTGCACCACTGTTATAATAAAGGCTTTTTATAATTCTTATCTTTTTGAATGCCTCCTGAATTTTCACCAAATCTAAAAATATCTTTTATTATTAAAAAATACGTACCACGAAAGTGAAAGCCCTGGCGGACACAGCCTTGTAGTCGGGATGGTTACAGTCTCGCACACACACCTCCACCTGAGCCTCCTGCACTCGGTATCCGGTCGCATCGTTCAGACGACACACGATCCTGGAAAACACAAAAAACATTGGCCAGTCAGTCCCAGGGCTAACATTTAGAGACGCCACAGGTTCACTCTCGCACTGATGCACTATGGGACATTTAGATTCTCCGGTAAATGCAGGTGTTTGGACAAAGATGGGAGAGAGCTCATTCATTTGCGCAGCTAATTTATAAACATAGGAATTAGCCGTTAGCGCTGGTCGGCAAAATGAAAATCCACTGGAGAGATGATTGAACGAGAGAGGAGAGGAGGAAGTGTGGCCCGAGGGAGACCACACACGGTTAATTCATGTTCAGACCACTGGAGACGCAGGACTGGTAATTAGGAACAAGGAAGAGAGGAGAGGAGAGGAGAGGAGAGGAGACAGAAACAAGGAGAGGAGAGAGAGGAGAGAGGAGAGAAGAGGAGAGAGAGGAGAGAAGAGGAGAGAGAAACAAGGAGAGGAGAGAGAGGAGAGAGGAGAGGAGAGAAGAGGAGAGAGAAACAAGGAGAGGAGAGGAGAGAAGAGGAGACAGAAACAAGGAGAGGAGAGAGAGGAGAGGAGAGAGAAACAAGGAGAGGAGAGAGGGGAGAGGAGAGAGAAACAAGGAGAGGAGAGAGGAGAGAGAAACAAGGAGAGGAGAGAGAGGAGAGGAGAGAGAAACAAGGAGAGGAGAGAGAGGAGAGAGGAGAGGAGAGAAGAGGAGAGAGAAACAAGGAGAGGAGAGAGAAGAGAGGAGAGAGAAACAAGGAGAGGAGAGAGGGGAGAGGAGAGGAGAGAGAAACAAGGAGAGGAGAGGAGAGGAGGGAGGAGAGGAGAGAGGGGAGAGGAGAGAGAAACAAGGAGAGGAGAGAGAGGAGAGAGGAGAGGAGAGAAGAGGAGAGAGAAACAAGGAGAGGAGAGAGAAGAGAGGAGAGAGAAACAAGGAGAGGAGAGAGGGGAGAGGAGAGGAGAGAGAAACAAGGAGAGGAGAGGAGAGGAGGGAGGAGAGGAGAGAGGGGAGAGGAGAGAGAAACAAGGAGAGGAGAGGAGAGGAGAGAGAAACAAGGAGAGAAGAGGAGAGGAGAGGAGAGAGGAGAGAGAAGAGGAGAGGAGAGAGGAGACAGAAGAGGAGAGAGAGAAGAGAGGAGAGGAGATGGAGGCTGAAGGAGGTTGAAGAATGGAGCGACAGAGGAAGCTCATATCCTGCCTGTGCTCTGTACAGATGAGTTATTAAAGCTTGTATCCGCTCTGCAGGAGGTCATGGAAACAGTCGGCTCACATTCCACTGCTGCCCCTCTGCACCACTGCTCTGCTCTGTCCTGTCCTGCTCTGTCCTGCTCTGTCCTGCTCTGTCCTGCTCTGTCCTGCTCTGTCCTGCTCTGCTCTGTCCTGCTCTGTCCTGCTCTGTCCTGCTCTGCTCTGTCCTGCTCTGTCCTGCTCTGCTCTGTCCTGCTCTGTCCTGCTCTGCTCTGTCCTGCTCTGTCCTGCTCTGTCCTGCTCTGTCCTGCTCTGCTCTGTCCTGCTCTGTCCTGCTCTGTCCTGCTCTGCTCTGTCCTGCTCTGTCCTGCTCTGTCCTGCTCTGTCCTGCTCTGTCCTGTCCTGCTCTGTCCTGCTCTGCTCTGTCCTGCTCTGTCCTGCTCTGTCCCGCTCTGTCCCGCTCTGTCCTGCTCTGTCCTGCTCTGTCCCGTTCTTCCTTTCATTTCTGTCCCACAGTTTAGGACGAGAGCGGGGCCAGGATTAAAACACTGTTCTAAAATTAAAAGACAGATTGATGAGCGTCTGTTACAGCAGGAAAGACAGGCGCCTCTCGTGTTTTGTTGCTTTTGTGAGGTTCGTGGTGCAATCTACCTTGGCATTTTCACACCCTTCATTTTACTCGAGAGTCACATTTTTAGTGCTCCAGCCTCCTTTCTTTGTCGCTAGCTGACCGCTGACCTGTAGCGTACTCCTGTCTTGTCTCCAGCTTCATGATTCAAATTAAAGTGACTGGGAAGATAAAAGCAAATGGACCACGATCTTCTGATTATCTGGAATCTCACAAAGTTCCTCCTCGGAAACTGCAGCGCTGCTTCGGCCCGGATGCAAATATATGCTGAAAAACTCATGCCACAAAACCTTTTCCACGTTTTATTGTATCTAGGCTATGTTCATAAGTAAGTATAGTTTTTGTTTTATTTTGGATCTTCTTTCACTGTTGGCAAAAGCTTCACCACAGTCAGCGAATGGGACATTTGTGCAGAAAATACAGGCAGATAATTTTAGGTAACAGAATATTTGGGGCATTTCCAGCTGTGACCACTGTCCCCGTTCTCTCTTGGCCTAAATTTTACACATCTCTGCTCTATACAGTCACAATAAATACAGAGGAAGACCTGTCCTGGTGTGGTTCTCATCAGTTCTCATCAGTTTACTGTGACCCACTTTCAGAGGTGGAAGAAGTACTCAAAATCTGTACTCAATAAAAGTACTGTTACTTCAAAATAGTAGAAGTTAAAGTACTTAGCAATAACCTCTGAGTAAAAATCGTTTTCTTGAGCTCATGTCAAACCCAGAACCTTCTGATTGCAGGTCGAGTGCGCTCCTCACTCGGGCTAACGCCAGTGTCCTAACGTCTTTGGTACGGTTCACGCTGGAAGTCATGAGTTCACTCCAAGCCTTGTCCTTTTTTGTGTTGTCTTTATAATAAAAGATGTGGTGTCATATAAAATCTGGTGGTTTTCCGCTTCCAGGATGAATCTTTGGTCGTCCATGTTGCAAATGACCCTGGGAGCCTTTGCCGCGTCTCTTTGTAAACACGTGTTACCAGTTGTGACGTAATGTTTACAGCGATGTGAGCGAGAGGCTGCACAAGCGTTTTTATTTTGAAATTTACCGGATCCTCTTCACTGGACCCAGGTCTGACTTCCTGTCTGGCTCTGCTCTGTTCAGCTTTACACCTGACGGATCGTACGGGGGGAGTCGTACGGGACACGCAATGGATTCAGTGTGAATTGGGCTCAACAGTCTCTGGTCACTCAGTTGATTGTGGTTCAGTCGTGTTCCTGGCTTAAACTAACAGTGGAACGCATTCTAAAAGATCAGCAAATACAAAAGTGGCAAAGTGAGATCAGGGAGATGACCTCCTGTCATGTTTATGCTGAGATTAAAAAGGAGTATAAATTTGAAAAATACTTATTTTCTGAAAATCTTAAATACAGACAGGCCATGTGTAACTTCAGGACTAATAACAGCAGGATTCCTGAGTTTACTGCAGATACAAAGGTTAGGAATGAAGTTTAAGAATTTGTAATTTATGTGACAAAAACTGTGTGGGAGATGAATTTCATGTTCTTTTTGATTGTATAAACAGTGAGGTGGTGAAATTAAGACAAAAGTATATCCCCATGTTGTATTTAGAAAGTCCATCCAGATATGAGTTTGTATTACTGCTTCAAACTGAAAAGAAGAAAATCATGGACAGACTTGGTGCCGACTTGAAAGGGGTTCTTGCTTTATATTAATCTATACAAAGATGTTTTCTAGATTTTTATTCTGTCAAGAATGAAACTGTTTATGTTTGTGCTCCATACCATGTATATGGTACTGAGCAAATAAATAAATGAAATGATAGATTTAGATTATATATTTTATGGCCATTTTTCTAAATATTTTATTTCCTACTTGATGTAAAGTCAGGTTTGTGTAAGACTCTGGTAATTCCTCCACATATCTTTAGGTCGATTAATCGCTGTACTGGCCATAACTTCAGTTGATTAACCATTTCTTTGGTCGACTACAGCCCTAATATTCACTTTGCCACTGAGTTAAAAACTACTTTAACCTGTTTAGAGAATTAAAACTTGTGTTAATGTGGGTGACGTGTCTGGCCCAAAGACACAACAACACTTTGAGATTACAAAAAGGAGTAAAGGAACTAATTACTTTCCACCACTGCTTTCTTACATTTTTAAACTAAGCAGAGATAATGGTTAAATATGATGATCATAATACAACTTTAGGAGACTAAAACCAGATATTTCTGTGGCATGCTGAGCTAAGACGCTTTTGTTTTGATCGTACAGAGAAACAGGGACAAACTTAGTTCACCCTGTCTTTGTAGAATCCATGTTTTTGTAGCATATTTTAACATATTTGAAAAAGAAAAGCTGCTGTGACGTACTGCTCCGCGCTGATGTACTGCTCCTCCTGTGGGTTGCAGGTCACCTTCCCGATCCTCACTCCGTTCTGGATGTCTTTGAACTGAAGACCCAGGTTCTCCCCGGTGATGGTCAGCATGGTGCCCCCCTGACGTGGCCCCGTCTCCGGATACAACTGTGGGACAGAAGAGAGAAGAACATTAAAGAGAGCGAACAAGCAGAGATAACGGCGAGACGACCTGGTCTAACTCTGGTCTAACTCTGGTCTAACTCTGGTCTAACTCTGGTCTAACTCTGGTTTAACTCTGGTTTAACTCTGGTTTAACTCTGGTCTAACTCTGGTCTAACTCTGGTCTAACTCTGGTCTAACTCTGGTCTAACTCTGGTCTAACTCTGGTTTAACTCTGGTCTAACTCTGGTCTAACGCTGGTCTAACACTGGTCTAACTCTGGTTTAACTCTGGTCTAACTCTGGTTTAACTCTGGTTTAACTCTGGTTTAACTCTGGTTTAACTCTGGTCTAACTCTGGTCTAACTCTGGTTTAACTCTGGTTTAACTCTGGTCCAACTCTGGTCTAACTCTGGTCTGACTCTGGTCTGACTCTGGTCTGACTCTGGTCTGACTCTGGTCTGACTCTGGTCTAACTCTGGTCTAACTCTGGTCTAACTCTGGTCTAACTCTGGTCTAACTCTGGTCTAACTCTGGTCTAACTCTGGTCTAAGGTCAGTTCTGAACTTCAGTTTGATGGAGAGGATCAGGATTCTGAGGAGAACTGGTACGGAAACGTTGGCCACTCTGATGTTGGTGGTGATTTTAGGCTGTGATTACTTTTTTTGTTCTTGTTTAGTCCCAGTTTTCCATTGGTTTTGTTTTGGTTTAGACCCGATTTATTTCCAGTTTTCTGTTGGTTTTGCTCTGGTTTTGTTCTGGTTTAGACCCGATTTATTTCCAGTTTTCTGTTGGTTTTGCTCTGGTTTTGTTCTGGTTTAGACCTGGTTTATTCCTAGTTTTCTGTTGGTTTTGCTCTGGTTTTGTTCTGGTTTAGACCCGATTTATTTCCAGTTTTCTGTTGGTTTTGCTCTGGTTTAGACCTGGTTTATTCCCAGTTTTCTGTTGGTTTTGCTCTGGTTTTGTTCTGGTTTAGAACCGGTTTATTCCCAGTTTTCTGTTGGTTTTGCTCTGGTTTTGTTCTGGTTTAGACCTGGTTTATTCCCAGTTTTCTGTTGGTTTTGCTCTGGTTTTGTTCTGGTTTAGACCTGGTTTATTCCCAGTTTTCTGTTGGTTTTGCCCTGGTTTTGTTTTGGTTTAGACCTGGTTTATTCCCAGTTTTCTGTTGGTTTTGTTCTGGTTTAGTCCCAGTACAGCCGCCTGTTTTGTGAAGCATTTTTTTGTTATTCCCTCTTTCATTTGCAGGCTTAGAGCTAAGTTAGTCCTGGTTTAGACCCCATTTCCTCAGCTGAAGATGGTAAAGAATTTACTAAAACTAATCCCTTGTTTGTTTACTGACCCCTTGTGGCTGGTGTTAATATGTCTGGCCCTATCTCACAATGGTACAGAATCATTAAAAACTCTAAAAATTCTCAGATCCACGCCAAAAACTAGTACTTTCCATCTGGCAAACACACCAACCAACTAACTTCACAGATGCTACGACATTATAAATCTCCCTCAATCGAATTTACTTGACAAGAACAAGCTCTCATCATTCTTTCTGCACAAGTCCAATAGTTGCTGCCTCATTAAGAGACATGAAAAATGATGTTCACTGCATTACTCAACTCACAGCTGACCCACTTAACCTGCCCCGCATCTGTTAACCCTGCGACTATCCATCTACCGAGCACAATTACTGCTCACGGTGACCTCTGACCCCTCTGGGATCCAGGAGGGAGGAGGTGGAAGGGAAAGGTGCAAATGGCCGCCGTCCCATAATCACCGTCTCATTCATCCCGGGCCTAAACGCAGAGAAAAGCCCCCACGGTCATCACTCACTGTTAGCGTAATTAGGGCTAACGCTAATTGGATTAAACCTGCAGGGGGCGGAGTCATTACGGATAATGGAGAAAAGGAGTTTGAATGGTGCGAGGGGATTTTTATGTTGAGAAAGGGCTCAAAAGTTTTTCACAGATTGTGCTTGAATACAAAAATGCATTTAAAATGTTTTTTGAACAAGTATATATTTATATAATGTAGCTATTAGCTGTTTTTACTGGACGCAAAGGCCAGCGCTTACAGTCTGCATAGTTTCATTCAAATTAATTACTGATTATTATGTACAATTTGTGTTAATTTATCATAAGAATAAAATAAGACACATTCAAACTAACTCACAGATGAAACAGGTGTTAGCAAATTTAACATGAATTAAAATAAATTGATGGTAAAGACTTGACCATAGCAGACAGACAAGGGCCCGCTCTCAGGGGCTCCTAAACCTCAGGGGCCCCAGTGCAGTTGCCATTGCACTTTAAAGAGGAACCTCTATACTGGTCAAGATAGGTGAAAAAGAATAAAAAGAAGGGCATCTGGTTTGTTCTTCAGATATATAAAACAAAAAGTGGAAAGATTCTAGAGTATTAAACAGTGCTGCTCAAAGGTAAATTGTCTTTTTTTACTTTCAAGGCCCTAAAACATTTGTAAGTCTTTGGCACAGCCTGAGCCTGTCCAGCCTGACTCTGTTCCTGTTCCATACAAAGAAGTGAGTCTGGTCCCTTCGCTTGAGTTTCATTTCTATGGGCAGAACAATCACAGAGAAACCAATCAGAAACCAAAGAACTGTTGCTGCTTTTGCCTAAAACCCCCAGAATCCTGTGTATCGTGAGCAGCTGTGTCCTTATCGGTCTTCCTACATTCTCTATCTTTACTGTTAGAGCTAAAGTGACAAGACTACAGCTGCTCTGTTATTCAGGTCAGTGTCTCCTCTCTGACCCTGATGCAAATAATCCATTCACACTCACTCTGTAGGTCTGTGGTACTCATAACTCTGTGATCATCCACTGTGGACACTTTCATAATGAGCTGTTTACGCAGTTCACGCTGTATTCTGTGGGCCATTATTAAGTAATATACATCAACAATCTGATCCTTAAGTTGCTAAAGTATCTTACGTCAGAACTAGCTATACCTTCCATCTTAAAGCAGCTGCATTAATCCAGAGCGTTTTGATCGTGTGAAGTAAAGCATTTATTAATATGACACAATGTTTTTGACGTATCTATAAATAGCGTCAAACAGCATCCGTTTATTACAGAAGCCCATACTCCGTAGAGCTTTTTTTTTACCTACAAATACGCCAACATCACGTGATTGAAAGCATCGGAAAAATAGCGTTGGTGTCCAAACGTTCAGTACACAGTGCACTGTGCTGCAGGAAACAGTCACTGAGAGTTCAGAGACTGATTGAGGGAGATTTGGAGCTTTCAGAGCTGAGACCACTGACAGTCTTTGTCCCTTATACACTCAGGGAAAACTGTCACCTGCTTCCCAAGATGATGACAACGACCCAAAACACACACACGGGACGTCACCTGGCATTAACCGATTTGTGAAAGACTTGTGGAAAAGTGGGTTTGTTTGAATGTGGTGGGACTTTACTGTTCCGACTGTGATAGGTCAGGACCCAGAGTCCACTGGAAACGGCTCTCTGCGGCTGAGGAACCAGACAATTGTTTTTATTTTAATCTCAGTAAAATGCATTTATTAACCACCATTATATCCATTCTAAATCCGTTGTCCAGTGCCTTTTATTTTAGAAAAGATGCTGCTCTTGCTCGCAGGTGCTCAGACTCTCAGCACAAAGCCAACAAAGCCGGTGTCAGGGAGCCCGCAGCTGAAATGTCACCGCTATTTAATTAAAGTATTTTCATCTGCTTTTCCTTTGGACTTCTGCCTTTTTAATTCACTCTCTGCGTCTTCCTCAACGAATGCAAATATTTCAGTTGTAAACAAAAGCTCCTCAGACGCAGCTCTCCTCTCACAATCTTCAGATATGGAAATCAAATCTCCCATTCTCTCCACAGTGTTATCACCACACACACACGAGCCTACACCAGTTGTTACTTCTACGACTCAAACAAAAGTGCTTTTCCCGATAAGAGCCGGCAGTCGCGCACACACTCGCCTCATTCTCTCCGCTCTCATTCAGTCCCATTCAAACCCGCGTCTCTTTCTGTCTGATCCGACTTGTCCCGGAGCGTCGGGGGCCTTTGTGTGGGGCCTGTATAATGGCTGAATGAGCTGATAGCATCTGCACAAGAGGGGCACAGACACGGATATGAAGTGAAACGATGATTCAGTAAACATGTAGAGACAAGAGAGTGTCGAGTATGACTGGATTAAAGGGAAAGTATGCAGTGTTTTGATTAATCTCTGAATGGTATATTGTGGTAGAAATCATCTGTGGATAAACAAGTCACAAGGCTTTGATGATGTTATGATTTCTGCATTAAGGCGATGTTCACACTGCAGGTCTTAATCCTCAATTGTGATTTTTTTTTTTGTGTGTGGCTTCAGTGAGGTCCAGTTTGTGAAAATTTTCAAGAGATTATATGTTGCCTTGGAAAAGCATTGAAGTTACATGAACATCTGTGTCTACAGCAGGGCTCTGCAGCTGCATTTGTCCAAGGACCAGAATTTTTCTCGGCAGACACTGTACGGCCCAGATGCTCGGATAAAGGCAAGGCATCAAGGCAAGAGCTTGAGAAGAGCTACAAAATGCATTTGCATTTTTTGTTCTACAAGGTTCTATGCCAGAGAAATTATCTTTTTCTCAGGATTTCCAAAAGTATCTTAAGGTCAAATCTCACAGATCTGCTGCTAAAATGGCCACAACACCTTTCAATCCTAATTTCTTAGTATTTCTCTTCTCATTTCTCCTCAGTACAGTTTCAATGTTTCTCAGGTTTAACTTCAACAGAACTGTCACCTTAAATACTAATAAACCTCAATTTTTTTCACTGACTCAGCTCCATCATGTGATCTGTCCAGTTCTCTTCCAGCTCAGAATTGTGTCGTCTGTTGCATTTCAGTGACATAAAAGTCAGATGAAATGTAACTTGGCCGTTCAGACTGAGGTCACATTATAAAAGATCAGAGTGGCCTGGGTCGCATTAGAAAAAAAAATCTGATTTGTGCTGTTCACACTGTCACAAAAATATCTGATACAGGTTAACAAATAGCCAAAAAAGTCAGATTTGGGCCACTTTTACCTGCAGTGTGAACATAGCCTAGAAGGGCACGCTCTGATTGGCTGTGGAATAAAATGAGTAGTTAGAAAAAGCCCATTTTAATGCTTGATACATTTGTTTAG
The DNA here is from genome assembly GCA_020698575.1 of Bostrychus sinensis. Lineage (NCBI taxonomy): Eukaryota > Metazoa > Chordata > Actinopteri > Gobiiformes > Eleotridae > Bostrychus > Bostrychus sinensis. The sequence continues at coordinate 1,969,884 of CM036241.1, read as the reverse complement.
TCGGAGAAACAGCTAAAAAGAAAACGTACATTGAAAAAAAGGAACGCCAAGTAAAACACAGGATGCAAAATATGCTCCTCCTCTGTCTCCATGTTCTAATGTTGTCCCTCATCAGAAACAGACCTGGAGCTGTGTTCTGTTTGAGTAATGCTGTATTCTTTAGCGCTGAGTTGCTGAGGCCTCAGAGCGCTCGATTTCACCACAAAGCCCCGCCCACTCCAGGAAGCACTGACCAATCAACAACAAGTCCTCTACATCCATCTGCTCTCAGTCATTTATCCAAAAAAAAACAGTGCACAGCTCTGTTTCCACTGATTCCTCACAGACATTTTTACTCTGGGAGGAAAATGGCATCAGACAAAACGTTTAAGGAGAGTTCTGTTAAAAGAACGTAACAGTTCTGCCCTCTGCTGGTCTCTTCACCTGTTTAATTATAGCAGTAGTAAAGTAATTATTAAAACGTTCTGTCTTTAAGTGAGATGTTTTTAAAGGCTGTAAAACGTGCTACTGTTCTAGAGGTTGGTTTAAAAAATAAAAGCAGAATATAGACAGTGTTGCCAGATTGGGCTGAAAAAATAGCATTGGGCTGGTTTTCACAACATTTGGCAGGTTTTCAGAAAATATTCTGGAGAAATTTCCAACAAAATAGTTGTCATTTTATGGCAAACAAAGCAGAAATACACATTTCAATAAACTGCTGAGCCCTCCCACTCATAATTTGTTCATTTGTTTTGAAATGAGTGATTCATGTTTGGTTGCTCACATTTTATGTTGGTATTTCATACATTTTTTGTAGTTTCCCTGACCAGGAAGACTTTGGTCGTCTGATCGCACTCTTTGTTTGTTCACACTCTCCAGTTTTGTGTTTTCTTACGTAAGATTTTAACATTTAGAGTGGTTGTGATTGGGGCTGGTTTTAATTGTCTTGGGCAGGTTTTAAGTTCTGTTTGGGCTGGAAACTGTGAGATTGAGTTTCCCCTTCAGGACTAAAAGATGTTTGTTTGCCATGATAAGAGCAAAACAGCCCAACTATCGAGTTAAGAGAGCAGAAAAACGATTCTTCAAAACAGCACTTTACCTGCCTCTACCCTAAACTCCTAAAAACACGCTGTTTAAACCTTTAAAACATCAATAGTTTGTGGAGAACAGTGCTCAGGTGCCAGCGCTGATAGCGGAACGATCCCCTCCTGCGCGCCGCTATCGAACTCAAGACCAACAGCACCATCGGAAATCACACTAAAGTGGTTCGACTCTCGCTGCTCTGAGAGATTTTGGTGTTAAAAGCCCTGTCCACGCGCTCAAAAGCATGTGCTCGCTCTCCCTCGGCTCCCACAAGAACACTTTCACCGCTCGAAAGTGAAATTAGCTGCTAATCTGCTAATGCTAATGGCCACACTAGAGTTAGCGACAGAGCAAAGCTGTTACACAAAAAGGAAAACAGGCGTAAAAACGGATCACGGAGGAAGGAAGCGGGATTTTACTGAATGGTGGAAGGGATTTTTAATTTGTGCGGTGGAAGAGGAAGTGATGCTCTTTGGGAGGAATAAAGGAGGAATCGGAGGAGCAGACGGGAGAGGTTTCTGTGCAGCTAAATGTCATGCGGTAAATGTCAGAGGTGGAGCTGGAGGTGAGGCGCCGATAAGGCTTCAGACAGAGAATACTGTGTCTGTTTAATCAGAGGGAGGGAAACAAGTACTGTTACTGCAAAAAGTACTGTTACTGCAAAAAGTACTGTTACTGCAAAAAATACTGTTACTGCAAAAAGTACTGTTACTGCAAAAAGTACTGTTACTCATGTAGAAGTAAAAGTACACAGTTATTGCTTGAGTAGAAGTAGAAGGTTCTAAATGTAAAGTTTTTTCTTCTACTACTATTACTGTTACTACAACTACTACTCAGATTGATGCTGCTACTACGACAATTACTGTTTATAACTGCTACTATGCTTACTCATACTATTACTACAAGGTACAAGGACCATTATTGTTACTACTACTACTACTACTACTACCACTACATCAATAATGGTACTACTGCTACTACTTTCACTCCTGCGATAACTCCTACTACTACTACTACTACAAGAGCTAGTAGTGCTGCTAGTACTATTAACTATTGCTACTACTGTTACTCCCTCCTACTACTACTAAAATGGCCACTATCCAGTACTAATTACTAGTACTACTAACTACTCCTACCACAAATCTTACTTCTACTTCAGATGCTACTACTGCTTGTACAACTGCAGCCACCGCCATTAGTACTACTACTACTACTGTTACCCACTACAATAACTCCTACTACCACTACTGCTTCAAGCACTACTACCTACAGCTACTACTTCTACTGTACAATTACCACTGCCACTACTACAACTACTAAAACTACTACAACAACTACTACTACTGCTACATGCACTGATACTGTTACTCCTACCACAAATGTTACTTCTACTACAGGGGCTGCCAATACTTGTACAACAGCCACCGCCTTTAGTAATACTAGTACTACTGTTACTCCAACTACTACTACAAGAGCCACTACCGCTAATAATACTACTTCCTACAGCCAAGGTGTCCAAACGTTTATCATTGAGGGCCATGTACTAAAAAAAATATGAAGAGGAGGGCCACTCAGTAAAGATTCCTTCTCCCAACCTCACATTTGTCTGGGTTTGGGACTGGCACCTAGTTTTATTTTTTCCTTAATGCTGGGTTAACAAACAAAAGTCAAGTGCTTGTTATGGAACGACTAAACTAACTAATATATAATAGACCCTTTTCATGTGACGTCAGACAACTTCCGTTTTGAGACGATGGGATGTATCTTCATTTCCGGTGCCGCGCTTCTCCCGTAAGAAATTCACCCAGACTTTTTAATTTTTTTTTACAAGTTTACACAATATACAGTGATTTTCAAATGAATATTTACCCACAAAACATTCAGAACTTGCGAAAGGATATTAATTCTTCAACGAAGGATACTTGGATTATGAAGTGAGTGCTTTGTTATGTAGCTAGATAGCGTTAGCAACATGGCTAAGTGATAGAGCTGCGCTATAAAACAGAGTTAGATCATGTCATGATCTGAGTTTATCTGAATATTTGACAATCTGCTTATCAGGAAATACCACTGGATAGTACTACAGTATATTTTCATTTAGTAAAGCTAAGCATTAACAACTACTAGCTTTAGCTACAAGACAAAACACTTACCTTCATAATCAAATAAGTAACCTTCAATGAAAAATGTATATCCTTTTTTGAGTTTTGACCATTTGTCAGTGAATTTTCATCAGCAAATCTCTGTACATCATGTAGCCTTATATTTGGCAAATTTTTAAGACTCCGAGTAAATTCCATACTGGCGAGCAGCAGCACTGGAAATGAAGATACATCCCATCGTCTCAAAACAGAAGTTGTCTGATGTCATCGTGAAAAGGGCCTATAGGCAAGGCACGGCAAGTTTATTTGTGTAGCACAATTCATACACACAGTAATACAAAGTGCTTTACAGACAAAATAACAGAGGCTGCCAAGTTGGGGCAACAGAACTCAACAGTGCGCGCCCGGTCCGTGGTTGCAGAAGTAAAATTTCCATTCATTTTCCCTGCTGACTTTTTGAAAAATCTGTATATTAAATTCCAACGGCTCGAGGGAGGCTAATCAGCTCTGGGGTAACTCATGACCATAAAACGATTCATTTTGCTATAAATACGCAACTGAAACTTGTCAAAAGGCAAAGTTACAAATACATTTTTCTGAATTTTCAAGTTCTAGATCATCTTTTTGATAGAAATGAATCATGTTATCGTGATGAGTTACCACAGAGCTGATTAGCCTCCGCTGAGCTTTTAAATTCTTAATATAAGCATTTTTCAAAAAGTCAAATGAGAAAAATGAATGGGAAAATGACCTGCAGCACCAGAGGGGGGCGGACTCTGTTGCTCTCCGTTGACAATGAAGCCTGGGCCATAGTTTGGACGCCCTCTGACCTACAGCTAGTATTGTTTCTTAAAAAATGCACTAAAGTGAAGTACTCGAGTAGAAGTATGTTGTTCCTGCCCTCTCTTCGTCTCGTGTCAGTCCTGCTGTTTTCTGAAGCTCTTTTTTCTTCTGATTTTTGACTCCCACCAACGTCTTCTTTTTCTTCACCCGAGGCCAGGATTTACCCCCTGTTCTGTTCTCTGCACCCGCACATACTCGTACCCCACACCAACTCCACCCACCCACCGCCATCTCCACACTCACACACTCACACTCACACACTCACATACACACACTCACATACACACACTCACATACACACACCCACAACCGCAGCGCTGTGTTTCAAAGAGATAAGTGCAGCAGCAGCAGCAGCAGCGGAGGAGAGAGAAGAAAGCTCAGGGCTGTGTGTGCGCCAGTGCCCCAATTACCGCGCCTCTCCATTACACATGCACCCAACGTAATGAGGCCTACATCCACGTAACTGAGAAAATTCCATGTTCAGACAATAAACTAAAGGAAAAAAATCCACAAATACTGTATGACAGATATAATGTCAAGGTGTAGATGTTTTTACAATACAGTCTTCTCGTGCAATGGGCTTACACAGGCCACCGTACGTTTGCAATCAGGGCCGCTGACAGACTCGATGGGGCCCCAGACAAAACATCCAGAGCGGAGGCCCCCCTTTATATAATGGAACTATAGGAGGGCTAATATTGGACCCCCCCCGACCCTGAGGCCTGGGAAAATGCCCAATTCTTCCTGCTTTTGACCCCCAAGTTCCACTGCATGTGCCTTCCACTGTGCCACCCTCTCCGCAGTAAAACGTTTCTCTCCGTTCAGATCAACCTCTGCAGTTTAGAGCGCACCAAACAGCAAACTGACGTGCTCAACATCTGGATTTCAAAGTAATATTTTTACTAGGGCTGCACGATATGAAGAAAACATGCGATATTCGATAACTATGTTGAAAATTGCTGATAATATTAGTGCGATATTTGAAAATAGAGCCTACTTTTGGAACATAGTAAGTTAAATTCACTACAGCCACAAAATCAAAACTTAACACATACTAAACCAGGAATAAAACAAGGCTAAGCTGTGACTAAATTAATTAAATGACCACTAAAACTGGACTTTTTAAACATTTTTATTTAGTCACAACACATGTTCTTTTAAGGCTCTGGTGGAAAATGATTCTTCAGTGTAAATCTCTGTCAGATGGAAGACCACAGTGTTATTGTGATATATTTAGATTCTTGTGATATGGATATTGCGTTTGCTGATATTGCGATAACGATAATTTTGCAATATATTGTGCAGCCCTAGTCTTTACAAATGCTTTTGATTAGAAGATTTAAATTAAATAATTCTCTCTTTTATCTTTAGATAGTTGTACTTAGTAGGATGTTTACTTTAACTTTCGCTTACAGACACGATCAAACATTTATTGCACTCTCTGGTTGCCTTACAACTCTTATTTAACAACCTACCAGAGGTTTATCTCAAATGAAATTGATTTGTGTTCTGAATGATTATTGCTGTATGGAGAGAGGGATGGGTTGTTCTCTTTGTTTATGTTGTTTATCAAAAATAGTTGCTTTGTTTAAGAATATTATGCTAACTGTGCATTTCTAATAAATATTTATTGCACTCTTTTGTGTCCAGCTACTCCCCCGTTGTAAAGGAAAACCCATGAAGTGATTTCCAGTGCGATCTCATATTAAACTGCTGTTTTCAGTCTTTCTGCTTCTGAATAGTTTTTTTTTTTTGTCTTTATTTATGTCTTTCATGGCACAAACTCATACTTCTCGCGCATGCTCCTCCTGATACACATGCAGTGGAAATCCCGCGTAACACATCTACTTTGAGGACAAAACGTTGACTTACTTCCTGATATATCCCACCCACTAACAGGTGCCAGGATGAGGAGATAATCTGTGTTATTCACTTCACCTGTTTAAGTTTGGTGAACGGCGCTGACTACAGTACAATTACACAGCTATATTTACAAGAAACCTTCCAGCCACACAGCAGTCCTCGTCTCTCAGTGCGAGCTGAAGCCGGTCGGAGGCAGAAAAACCACTGTCAGGATGCTCACAGATGAACAGCCCACAGAGTTAGCCGCATTAGCTTAGCCTCCCTGATACATACACAAACGTAATGTGCTGACAGTGGGACACAATTAGCAGCTCAGTGTCTGTTTGTGCCTCTCCGCAGCCCCACGCGCGTCTTCCTGCTTCGCAGTGGGGAGCCGTGGGTCGGTGGGGGCCCGAGAGGAAGCTCTGGGAAGACGGGTGGATGCGAGTGCAGCCGTCATCTCTAATCACATCAGTGTGTTCAGTCCTGCAGAGTGAGAACTGCCTCCCTCCAACCAAACCATCTGTGTCTGGAGTCCTCAGGATGCTGTCAAAGTTATCCTGGCTCCCTGCTGTTTTCTCCTTTCTCCTCCATCACTCAACACAAACAATGACTCAGGAAGATGTTAAGGAATTATGAACCTTCAGTATAGTGGCCAGCCATCTAAATTCATTTGTAGTGTTAAATAACTGAATTACAATTGGAAAGACATTAAATGAATCATGGATAGTAGCAGTAGAGCAGCTTAGAAAATGCAAACTACAACCAACCAGAGAAATAAATACTCGCAAAAAACAGTTTCACTTTACAGAAATTATTGCGATTAGCCTCTATGGGAACAAGTCTGAGAGGAGAAGACTTCAAGGAGAGCAGTTCTGGACTTAACATATATATATTTTAGAATCAAAACAAAAAATATAAACAAAAACAACTCAGCTGTACCATTGTTATCAGTAAAACTAATATTTGATTTAAACAGGTTTACCTCAAATCTTGGCACACCTGTGTAATTTTTATGAAATAGAAAAAAATATATACTGCTCATAGTAGGGCTGCACAATATGGAGGAAACATGAGATATTCGATAACTATGTTGAAAATTGCGATAATGATATTATTGCGATATTTGAAAATAGAGCCTACTTTTCGAACATAATAATGTAAGTTCCTGTATTTACAAGTCAAAACAGCGACAAAATCCAAACTTAACACAGACTAAACCAGGAATAAAACAAGGCTAAGCTGTGACTAAATTAATTAAATTACCACTAAAACTGGACTTTTTAAACATTTTTATTTAGTCACAACACATGTTCTTTTAAGGCTCTGGTGGAAAATGATTCTTCAGTGTAAATCTCTGTCAGATGGAAGACCACAGCGTTATTGTGATATATTTAGATTATTGCGATACGGATATTGCATTTGCCGATATTGCGATAACGATAATTTTGCGATATATTGTGCAGCCCTAGCTCATAGCACCATTAAATGTGCTATAAAAGTGATAGGGGTCAACCTCAGGGCTTTAAAAAGCATTACCTTTGATTCCAACAGGCATTAAAATATCTAAATAGTTTTGAAGGAATTAGCTGACTTTCTTATTGTTATTTGTGGCTGGGACCTTACCTTGGTGATCTTGGGGTGGGCGCAGCGGCTGTTCCCTGCCGTGGCGTGCATCCAGGTGGTCTCAGGCGGGGCACACTCCTGTCTCAGCGAACACTTCTTGTTCTGGACGCACCAGCCGCACTCGAACCTGGGGTTGGCCTTCAGACACATCCCGCAGCTCTCTCTCAGGGCGTAGCACTTGTACAGGTGGGCTGGGGGGAGGAGACGGAAGGACAAATGAGAAATAAAAACCAGACAAAAGAAGATGGACAGAGGGAGGAGGCTATAGGCCTTTTTCACGATGACGTCAGACAACTTCCGTTTTGAGACGATGGGATGTATCTTCATTTCCAGTGCTGCTGCTCGCCAGTACGGAATTTACTCGGAGTCTTAAAAATTTGCCAAATATAAGGCTACAGGATATACAGAGATTTGCTGATGAATTAAAGTAAAGATTAGTTTGTAGTTTTGGCAGTAGATGTGAAAAGTCTATTATTTTGTCACAGACTGATCAGAGTCAGTGTTCGAGCACAGAGCTTTACTAAATGAAAATATACTGTAGTACTATCCAGTGGTATTTCCTGATAAGCAGATTGTCAAATATTCAGATAAACTCAGATTATGACATGATCTAACACTGTTTTATAGCGCAGCTCTATCACTTAGCCATGTTGCTAACGCTATCTACACTGCAAAAAATCAATAGCTAGCATTAGTTAAAATGACTTGAATTGAGATTATTAACCTTGATTTGAATATTTTTTTACTAGATTAGATTTATTTACTTACTAGGCTAGATGATTTGACTTGTTTCAAATTATTTCTGTCTTAATTTTAAGCCATTTTTACTTATTTCAAGCAAAATTATCTGCCAATGTGGTAAGAAAATTCCACTTACCCCATTGGCAGATAATTTTGCTTGAAATAAGTAAAAATGGCTTAAAATTAAGACAGAAATAATTTGAAACAAGTCAAATCATCTAGACATATTAGTAAATAAATCTAATTTAATAAAACATTACTCAAATCAAGGGTAATAATCTGAATTCAAGTAATTTTAACAAATTCTAGATATTGATTTTTTGCAGTGTAGCTACATAACAAAGCACTCACTTCATAATCCAAGTATCCTTCGTTGAAGAATTAATATCCTTTCGCAAGTTTTGAACGTTTTGTGGGTAAATATTCATTTTAAAATCGCTGTATATTGTGTAAACTTGTAAACGGGAGAAGCGCGGCACCGGAAATGAAGATACATCCCATCGTCTCAAAACGGAAGTTGTCTGACGTCACGTGAAAAGGGTCTATAGTACATGCACAGACAAAAAGACAAGCAAGATCTAAGGAATTTTTTAGGGAACTGTTTAGCTTCTGGGTCACAACAAACTCCACCCAGCGACCCCTAACATGGACCAAGATCTAAAAAGTATTAAAAAGGTATTAATTTTAATGGTATCAAAATCAAGGCCTTAAAAATAGTAAATCCCATTGTGAAAGTAAGACATTTGGTTCATCTGTTCTTAAATTGTCAAAATCTGAAACATCTAAATCAAATCTAGTAATAAATAGATTAGTGGATGTATGCTAGCAAACTGTGTGAGATTAGAAGAAGTAACACTCATGTTTAGCCCCAACAAGAAGCACATACTTGTAATATTTGCTAATATTACAAAACCATTCAACTTTAACAATGATATTAATGATCCAGTTTTAGTTTTTTTTTTAAGGTGGTTATTTGATCTGTATCAAGTTTAAAAAAAAAAAAAACCTTGAGTTTCTCAGAAAAGTAGGTCTATTTCAATAATTTAACATACTTTTGCCGTAAATCCTGGCATTTAATTTCATTTGAAGTAAAAGACTTAAAAAGATCTTAAATTTTACAAGATAAAACCTGGAGCTCCCCTGATGTATAAAAATGTCTGGATAAGTAAACTAAATTCTCCCCTTGCACAGACTGAAGTGAAGTGAGGTTAGGGCCCCGGGACTTGTTCAGCAGAATCTCTTTCTGCAGACGGCTTCAGTTCTAAATCCCGTTGGTCACGGAGCGGCTCTGAGGCGCCCTGCTCCTATCAGCGGCTGCTAAAGACTCAGCTCTAATTACATTAACATTTCAGAGTTTAACATATCAGAGTTTAACATATCAGAGTTTAACGTATCAGAGTTTAACGTATCAGAGTTTAACGTATCAGAGTTTAACGTATCAGAGTTTAACATATCAAGGTTTAATATATCAGAGTTTAACATATCAGAGTTTAACGTATCAGAGTTTAACATATCAAGGTTTAATATATCAGAGTTTAACATATCAGAGTTTAACGTATCAGAGTTTAACGTATCAGAGTTTAACATATCAGAGTTGAACATATCAAGGTTTAATATATCAGAGTTTAACGTATCAGAGTTTAACGTATTGGAGTTTAATGTATCGGAGTTTAACATATCAGAGTTTAACATATCAGTTTAATGTATCAGAGTTGAACGTATTGGAGTTTAATGTATCGGAGTTTAACATATCAAGGTTTAATATATCAGAGTTTAACGTTTCAGAGTTTAATATCAGAGTTTAACGTATCAGAGTTTAACCTGATAAGTTTATCGTATCAGAGTTTAACGTGTCATAGTTGAACGTATCAGAGTTTATCGTATCAGAGTTTAAAATATCAGAGTTTAACGTATCAGAGTTTAAAGTATCAGAGTTTAACGTATCAGAGTTTAACGTATCAGAGTTGAACGTATCAGAGTTGAACGTATCAGAGTTGAACGTATCAGAGTTTATCGTAACAGAGTTTAACGTATCAGAGTTTAACGTGTCATAGTTGAACGTATCAGAGTTTATTGTATCAGAGTTTAAAATATCAGAGTTTAACCTGATAAGTTTAACGTATCAGAGTTTAACGTATCAGAGTTTAACGTATCAGAGTTTATCGTATCAGAGTTTATCGTATCAGAGTTTAACGTATCAGAGTTTAACGTGTCATAGTTGAACGTATCAGAGTTTATTGTATCAGAGTTTAAAATATCAGAGTTTAACCTGATAAGTTTAACGTATCAGAGTTTAACGTATCAGAGTTTAACGTGTCATAGTTGAACGTATCAGAGTTTATCGTATCAGAGTTTAACATATCAGAGTTTAAAATATCAGAGTTTAACCTGATAAGTTTAACGTATCAGAGTTTAACGTGTCATAGTTGAACGTATCAGAGTTTAAAATATCAGAGTTTAACGTATCAGAGTTTAATGTATCAGAGTTTAAAATATCAGAGTTTATCGTATCAGAGTTTAATGTATCAAAAATTATCGTATCAGAGTTAGTGAAGGGCATCACTCACTCTGCATCAGATCGGAATCAGAAGCGAGCAGGGGCGTACAGGACAGATACAGGGCCCCAGTGCAATTTTAGTGACGGGCCCCCAAATTATAAAACACTAGTGGTCACACATTACTCATAATTTGTGCTAAAGCTCAAGGTGCAATATTTTCGTCAGTTCGTTTCTTTATTCTCTGAGGTTTTTCTGGTGGTACTCGGGAGTCTTTTGCAATTCAAGTCATGATTTAGTTTAATTTAGAGACAGTTTTATTCCTGCCTTAGTTTGTAACCCTGGTTTAGTCTTTGTTTCGTAGTTCTGTAGTTTTGTTCTTATTTAGCCATGCATTTTCCTGTGTTAACGTCAAGGCTCAGCGACATGGCTAAACTGTGCGACTCTTGGATGACGCTAATTTCCGCTAAATTTGATTTTACAATATAGCTATTTTCGACATCACAGTCTGAAAATGTTCATTTGGTCTTCTACTAATATTAATACGTGGAGTTCTTAGAGCCAGACCAATATTTTGTGTCATACCTTGGCATGTTTCAGCCGCTTATTTTTCCTCAGAAGAAGAAATAAGCGGCCGAAACATGTCAAGGCACAAAATATTGGTCTGGCTATAAGAACTCCACGTATTAATATTTTTTACATCGTCCAAAAACCTAAATTAAACAAATTAATTCCTATGTTGTTCCTCAGTTTAGACCTGGGTTAGTTCTGGTTTAGTTTCATTTTAGTCCAATAAAGATGGCAGCTTGGAAGCCAAATATTTTCTGAGGTGGTACTTGGTGTGAAAGGTTTCAGAATTACTGTTCTATGCGTTTCACTTGGTGTTTACTTATACTTAGAATTAAAAACAAAAAAACAAAAACCTGAAAGAGGAAACATGAGTATAACAGGACGGCCAGACTGCCAGACAAACGCTGGCCCATGGAATAATCAAAACAATCCTTTTTGACATGGATAGAGACATTTGTTGTGAATACTGTCATCTGTCTGCCAAGCCAGTAGGAGGCCTGTGCACTAAAGTCATTATACTCAAGAGGAAGCAACAGCAGAACAAAGACTCTAAGCAAAAAAACTCGTCTAAATTCAAAAGTTAAACATCAGTTTTGTATAAATGGGAAACCAAAGCACAACAGAATAATTAAGTTTTGCTCAAACTCTCACGTAAACAGCCTCCTGAGAGCGCCAACAATAGTCTGGTATTATCAACCCTGCTGCGTGAAACATATGCCACCAACAGTCACTTTGTCCTTGAGAAAAGTATTTTATATACAGCCTTCCCTTCACGCAAACGACTCATTCATGAGGACAAAAGTAAATCTATAGTGCTATTCACATGTTTGGTTCATGTTTTCAACCCTGCAGTATCTGTAATCTGAACCTGCAGCATCAGCAACGTTTTAACGACAAGGACATCAGCGAACCTATCAGTTTACATTACTGACAGAACAACGATTACAGCTCCACAGATGTCTGCCATCATTATGGGTACACTGTGGGGAATATTCTGTTGCTTTTTGAGCATTTATGCATCAAACTCAAACCCAAGACAATACAGCTCATCATGTTGTAATATCATCAAACACAGGATTTTAATGATAAGTATATGCAAGTAAATATTAGGGCTGGGCACGTTAACGCGTTATTATGGTGAATGAATGTGTGTTTGGTGGTAACAGCCTAACTAAATTTTGGGGAAGTGAAGTTTTACACAGTGAATGCATTTGATTTGTTGGAAATTACACAATAAAAAAGCAAATAGTGGTAAAAAAAATACTATGGAACTGGGCAATATGGCTACAAAAATGTTTTTAATTTAATTTGATTTTAATTCTTTTCTCTTGTCTGGCATAAAAAGTAAACTGAGGTGTGTTTTTTTTTTTTACATTTCAAAGCTGTAGCAGTAAAGCAGCAGCGTTGTGATTTCTCTCACTGTAGAGGCGAAGCTTCGGCTGTCTCCACAAAACAGTCCCAAGGTTGTGTTCAGTTTCTTTATTGGCGCACCTGTAGCCAGTCCGATGTTCCACATAAGTTCCACAAGTTATACACAATACAGGCCAGTTAACACAGTAAAAAACAGTATACCTCCAAACCCATCAGCACCTGGGCTACGCTTTCAGCCCTTTTTTATAAGCAAAGTTAGATAAGCAAAGATGTCATGTATTTTATTGTCGGCCCTCTTTGCTTCTAAAGACCAGGTCAAGTATAATTATAATTTATACACCATACAAAGCCTTGTTAAAAGACACTAAGCTCCAGAGCACATGGTTTATTTATATGCACATATGAACAAAGTCTGTAAGTGCTGATCAGTTGGTAAAGGTGCAGTGCATAAACAGGGCAACTACAGCCTGCCTCTGTGTCGTGGATTTGAGTGTGGACTCCAACAGTTTGCCGATTGTCTCTTCCTGCATTCTCCCTGACTTCCTACTACCGTATTTTCCGCACTATAAGGCGCATCGGATTATAAGGCGCACCTTCAATTAATGGCCTATTTTAGAACTGTTTTCATATATAGGGCGCACCGCATTATAAGGCACATCCACTAGATGGCGCTGCGCTAAAGGGAATGTCAAGAAAACAGTCAGATAAGTCAGTCAGTCAAACTTTATTAATAGAATACAAACCAGCGTTCTTACAACTCCGTTCACTCCCAAAACAAGTTCGTGCATTCACAATACGGTAGCGTACGTACCGGTAGCTCTTATTTGTGCCGCCCTCGTTGAAAACAATGTATTTCCAACTCCATTTGTCACAGTTCAAAGCTACATGAACAGCGTTCGAGCGCTCAGTTTTCTGTCCCCTCAATGTCGCAACTCTTCTACTGAGATGGAGCAAAGGCCACGCCTCCTTGTTCTTTTGCGGCAGGATCCATAAACACGCCTATGGCACACATGAACAGCTGGGACTGGAATTCCCCTTTACCGTTTTTACCGCTGTCACTTCGGCGACGCCCCCTGAATACGGTAGCCATAATTAACTAACACTGATCCATATATAAGGCGCATCGGATTATAAGGCGCACTGTCGGTTTTTGAGAAAATTAAAGGCTTTTAGGTGCACCTTATAGTGCGGAAAATACGGTCCTATCAATAAAGCCTAAATTGTGCAAAAAAAAGGGAAGTTAGCGCTGTCCACCACACTACACTGATCGTTTTTGCCAAACTGCTGCCCACATGCTAAACCGAAACATTACAGAGATAAAACAACTCCTTTTTAGTGTTTTTAGCATCTGTGGAATCTCCACAGTCAGTATTTAATCTGCTCCGGAGCTAGCAGCAGCATTAGCCACAACACAGTAGACAGTGCGGCGCTTGGAAGATGATTTTCTGGGGTATTTTTGTTGCCCAACCCTTAATGGAAGACAAAACTACTCTTTTTATTTTATGTTACATTTTGACAAAAAAGGCCTTTGTGCATAATTATTCTCAATAATCAATGACAAAACCTTTACTTTCTATCATAGCTGTCAGCTTTTTGCACATTTCTTCTGTGATTTAGTGGGAAGTTCAAGGCTTTTTGCATCAAATAAGACAACGCAGCTTGTTGTTGTTAGTTCCATCCAGAGGCGCAATGGAGCCCTGTGAAGAAGCCATTTTCTCTCACAGCGGGAGGAGAGAGTTAAAACCTCCTGCCGAGCTGCACACGACGCAGTAATTATGGAGACAGTATTGTAAAGACTGTGTAGATGTAGTAGTAGTAGTAATAATTATATCTGTGAGTTCACTGTCTGCCCCCTGCGTCTGCTGTAATGTGTTCATGACATGCTTTTAATCACTGACTCATGTTCCGTGCGAGGGAGATGTATCGGAGGTGCACGTTACAGTCAATACCAACTCAACACGTCACTGTATGGATTACAACAGCAGCAGCACGAGTTCTGGAAACGGATTTCTGGCTGCCAAAGTGTCCTTTTCCTGTCACTCATCTTTACTTTGTCTTGGAGGGTTATTATTATTTTTTTGGTGAATTCAAAGCTGACACTGTAGCCAGAGTTTTCCCCATTGAGGAATCGAACCCCCATCTCTCTGAAGACACGCAGATGATCAAACTGTAGCTTGTTGCTGATCAGTCCCTCCAGGATTTTGCGGGCAATTTTTGCGATTGTTGCAAGCTGAAATGTCTGATTTTGTGGTGATTTTCTTATAAGCTGCACTAAAAGTTGCAGCTTTTTTGGTAAGTCTTTAGTTTAAGGTTCACCTATTAACCATTTACTAAGTGCTAATTAGCATGCTAGTTAGTGGTTATTAGCTCTTCATTGGTATTACATATACTATAAAGCATTAATCCCTTATTCTGTGTGACCATATTCTACAACTAATTACCAACTAAAAGGAATGTAATGGTATTGGCAATATCGCGATAGCAAAAGTCTCTTGATATCGTTGTGGGTTCATTACGGAATCAAACCGTATTCTCCCCAAGCGAAAATACATAGTTTTGTTGCAGCGGTGTGATAAAAAGCAGAGAGAACTGTTTGAGCAGCCTCCAACACAGCTGTTTTCTGTAACGGAGGATTCAAAAGGTTAGTAAATAACACACTAGGGCCATTCGAACCGTGTCAAAGTCCTGAAGCGTACCGTGCCTGGGCGCGGTTCGGAGCACTCTGCTTTAGGGGCGTTCCGGACTTGGGCACGGTTCGATTGGCCTGCTGTGAGTACACCCTAAGAGTTACTAAATACTTTTTACGTTCTCACACGGCGCCGCAACACTTCACTCGTTCATTTCCTCTCTCTCCTCGTCTCCGTGCGCTCGAGGAGCAGACTACAGGCTCGGACTGGACTCGCGCTGAAAACTATAAACTAACTCTAGTGTCCAGCAGAGGGCGGCTGTGAGCAGGAGTTTGTGGATAAAAGCAAACAGTGAACACTTGCCCCTGTGCTGACCCCAGATCAGTGATGTCTAAGAGACTGCTCTTTGTTTACAAGAGCCTCGTGTCCATGGATGTATAAGAAGGGGAAGTTCCTTATATGGTCATTGCTCATGGCACCTGTTTGAGCTGCTGTTTAAAGCTTTTTGTTGTCAGATCAAATTAATGTGATCCAGATGAAAACTTAGTTATCTGCCGTTCTTTAGAGCAGATAAAACATAAAATATGCTAATAATTATTGCAACAAGGGCTTGGCGGGGCATTTTTATATAATATATGTTGTTATTGTGAGCCTCCCCACAATATCGCAATAAATATTGTATCGTGAAGCTAATATAGTGATAATATCATACTGTGAGATGTGGGTATCAATACATTCCTACCAACTAACTAACATTTTCCCCTAATAAACACATAATTACTGCTCATTAGTAGGAGCTAAGGAAGTTGTTGAACATAAATTATGATCTTAAGCTTATTAAGATCATAATTCATATAAGAATATGGTCGGACAGAATAAGGGATTAATGCTTTATAATATATATAATACCACCAATGAAGAGCTAATCAACCACTAACTACCATGCTAATGAGCGCTAAGTAAATGGTTAATAGGTGAACCCTAAACTAAAGTGTTAGCATTTTTTGTGTATAATTTACAGGTAAAAGTAAAAAGAACACTGTTATTAAAGGTTTTCTTTAAAACATTGTCTAGAATAACAAAAACTAACAAAATCTGTTTCTAATGTGGGGGCGGTGGCAATTAATCTAATTAAAAATATCTGTGCTCTAATAATTAGGCCTTTTTAAAATGACATTGGCTATGTTATTAGGCTTTTTTCTTTTATACGCTGAAAGGAGCTGCACTGCTGAGCCTTGAGTTTAACAATCTCTTCTGTCTTTCTCATCCTAATAAAATAAAACTAAATAAAAGTGATGGGAGAACATAAAACCGACCTTTAATGTTGTGGGGATTATCGATGACGAAGTTCCCGTTCCAGACCACAGACAGGTCCACAGGCAGGTCACTGATGTCGTTCCCCTCGTAGGTGTACTGCAACAACAAAAAACATCATCGTTAGTCCACACAGCCAAGCAACTGTAGAATAAAAAATACATAAAAAAACAAGGCGCAGACGAGAGAGAGTCCAGCGCAGAAAACTTTATTGCATGACACAACAAACGGAGCTCATGTCCCGTCCCCACAAAAAACCCAAACTCATTTAAACATAATCTTTTATACTTTTTTGATAACACAAATTTTCATATGTCCTTGAAAATAAGATGTATAAATCATTAAATAGTGGAAATGTACAACCCGTGATGTAATGTAGGTAGCCTGGGACACGCCCCTTTATTCTGATGTCATCAACATTTAACCACACCCACTAAACTGCGTCCCCTAGTGGCAGTTACAGTGAACTACAATTAGGAATCCAAATGAAACTCTGGGCCTCACTGTAGATAAAACACACAGAGGGACAGAGTGTTTCCCTCACAGTTACAGAGTCGCACATTAACACTGCAAACACTCACGGCACTGAAGTTACTTACTATAATAAATATATGAAATTATATGAAGCTTGATTATACGTATAAGCAGCAAAATGTGAATAACACACAGATTACTCACAACTTGATTGTAGCTTTAATACTTAGCATAAAAGCATAAGAAAACCAAGCCTCGGTGTCTTACAACGACCTAAAGTAACAACATTTATAGCTTTTTAACTCATTAACCTCTTCATAATATTAGTGACATTCATAAATCATCGCAATTTCACGTTTTTTTGCAGATTGGTGAATCTCTGTCCATCTTAAACTGCTTTTCGAAAATGCTCCAAGTCAGTTTTCTCAAATGTCGCTGATTAACAAAACGCAAAATCCTCCTCCAGCTCCAGTGGAACGGCCGTAAATGGAACCACAGAGGTCTGCTGCTTCCATTAAATACAAAATAACCTGTTATATTTAATGTAAAGGTAACAATCTCAACACCTGAAACGTTATTTAATGGAATCTTTTTGCTTACAAACTGTCAGAACTCATACAGAAATGTCCTTGTAATTTCCAAACACAACATCGACATTATAACCTACACTGAAGCTTTAATAGAATTGTGAATGAGACAAAAATCAGCCTAAAACACACAGCGAGGCCGGTGCAGCTGGCGTCTGGTGCTAAAGCCGTAGCCTGCAGCGCTCACACAGAGGAACGGCCGTAAAAATGACTGATGACAGACAGAGAGCACAGTGATTTTAAGTCGTCCCGGTGCCGCCGCTCCGCTGCCGAATCCGGGACTGACTCATTCCACCACTGTGATGAATGGACGGCTTAATATATCCACCACAATGATATTCTGGGCTAATGTGATTTGTGCATCCTGAAATAATAACGGCACAGATGTAAATGACTGGGTGTAATCAGTTTTATGCTTTTATCGCTCTAAATGAGACAACAGGATTCAAAAGGCGGTAATGTGATCAGTTACTAAAGAGAAGAGCTCCGCCGAGACTCAGAGGAAGAATTCATGAGCAAGAAATTATATCAGTAAATACTCTGAAAATTCACACATAATAATGCACATGTAAATATACAATATCTACTGCACTGAAGTACTGAGTCTGGGTTTGAGTCCAGGTTTGAGTCCAGGTCTGAGTCCTGAGTCCTGGTTTGAGTCCTGAGTCCAGGTTTGAGTCCTGGTTTGAGTCCTGAGTCCTGGTCTGAGTCCTGGTCTGAGTCCTGGTCTGAGTCCTGGTCTGAGTCCAGGCTTGAGTCCAGGCTTGAGTCCAGGCTTGAGTCCAGGCTTGAGTCCAGGCTTGAGTCCAGGTTTGAGTCCAGGCTTGAGTCCAGGCTTGAGTCCAGGCTTGAGTCCAGGCTTGAGTCCTGAGTCCAGGCTTGAGTCCAGGCTTGAGTCCAGGCTTGAGTCCAGGTTTGAGTCCAGGCTTGAGCCCAGGCTTGAGTCCTGAGTCCAGGTTTGAGTCCAGGTTTAAGTCCAGGCTTGAGTCCCGAGTCCTGGTTTGAGTCCAGGTTTGAGTCCTGGTTTGAGTCCTGAGTCCAGGCTTGAGTCCAGGCTTGAGTCCAGGCTTGAGTCCAGGCTTGAGTCCAGGCTTGAGTCCAGGCTTGAGTCCAGGCTTGAGTCCAGGCTTGAGTCCAGGCTTGAGTCCTGAGTCCAGGCTTGAGTCCAGGCTTGAGTCCAGGCTTGAGTCCAGGCTTGAGTCCAGGCTTGAGTCCAGGTTTGAGTCCAGGCTTGAGCCCAGGCTTGAGTCCTGAGTCCAGGTTTGAGTCCAGGTTTAAGTCCAGGCTTGAGTCCCGAGTCCTGGTTTGAGTCCTGGTTTGAGTCCTGAGTCCAGGCTTGAGTCCAGGCTTGAGTCCATGCTTGAGTCCAGGCTTGAGTCCATGCTTGAGTCCAGGCTTGAGCCCAGACTTGAGCCCAGACTTGAGTCCAGGTTTGAGTCCTGGTTTGAGTCCAGGTTTGAGTCCTGGTTTGAGTCCAGGTCCAGGTCTGGGGATTTCTGCCACTTAAAAGCCTCACAGGAAAACAAAATTTAAAGTCAATATTGCAAGTTTTAAAATCGTAACTATGGAAATTCAAAGTCAATATTAAGAATTTATTTTAGTAAAATTACAAGTTGTAATGTAGCAAAGCCTTTTAGCAAAGGAGAGTTGATAGAGAACTACTTTAGAGATGGCTTTACAACAAACTAAATACTTATTTATTACATACATATGGTTATTGAGTAAACGCACTCTTGAAGGATTTTTAAGCAAAAAGCCGTCTCTGGCATCTTAAAAATAAAACAGATGTTGTGGCGTTTATCAAACGACAACTGGAGACGTCTGGACAGTAACATGGTTACAGATGAAAAATGTTGGGTAAATGGTTTTGTGACAGAGACAGTTTGGATATTACTGCAGCTGTAGAGAAGGTGTTGATCTGTTGTACTTTAAATCTTAAAGAAATTACATTTTAATGTTGTAATTATGACTTTAAAACTTGTAATTATTAGGGGTGAAATGATACACTTTTGCAACGATACGATATTTATCAATTAGAAGTGTTTCGATATGATTCAAGAACCATATTGGCTAACGATACGATTCGATTCAACACCTTCATATCGATAATCGATACACCAACTTTTTGCAAAAAATCATAAAAGTTTACTCTCAAATGCAGCACTGCGGCCGGGGTTGGTTATGTCCAGCAGACAGAGAGTGAAGAAAAGTTCAATATAACATTTTATTTACATAAAAACACAAAATTTATCTCCAAAAAGCCATATCTGGTTTTATTTTAACACACAAATTTCTAATTTCGATATTTCCGATATTATTGATTGATACTTCATGTGTATCGATATTCACTTCCTAGAAAACGATACGATTCCATACAAGGTCATGTGTATCGATGTAGCTGTATCACAGGAAAAAAAATTGATACATCGATACAGTTACTGTATTGTTACACCTCTAATAATTATGACTTTCAATTTCCTAATTTTGTAACTAGTTCTTTAAAACGGGTCATTTTTATTTTATTCTTGCAATTATGACTTCCTGCTTTTTTTTTTTTTTAAGTGGCAGAAACAGGCTTCCATACACAGCAAACGGCCAAAGACAACGACGACCAAGACCAGCGTTTTGGCCCCAACAACAATCCACTGGAGCTTTCTGATCTATTCTGAACCTCACAGCAAAGTCCAGACCAAACCAACCTTTTACTAATCCCTGATACAACACAAAACATCAGCATTAAATCTCCTGTCTCCATCTTAACCTAACACCTCGTACCACTCTGAGTCCGTCCTCTTTCTGTCTCTGGCCTCCATCTCCGCAGCCTCCAGGTGAAAACGATATTATTGTATTTTTATGAAGTGCTGATAAAATCCAGAGTGAGAGGCTTCGGGCCTGAGGCAGCGAGCTCGGCCCCTCAGATCCAATCAGCTACGACCTCTGCGCTCTGACAGATCTCTGCGCTGTTCGCCAAATCTCCGTCTTCTGAGGCGCACCGACATCTGCGGCCGTAAGGAGACAGTTATCTGGACGTGTGTGCGATGAAAGAATGGCTTTAGTGAAGAAGAGGAACAGAAATGTGCAAAGAGATGATAAGACAATTACAGAGGACACAGATGTGATGAATGGGAGGTAATGGTGGACAATGACATTAATGTTCTTTTGTACCCACAGGACAAGAGAGAAATCTACTGTAATGTAACGCTCTGAGCTGATGTAACATGAGATTTAAAGGCGTTAAAATCATACGGCCCCTCAAAAATCACCAGCACAATCCTAAATCCAGACTCTAACCTTAAGGAAGACTTTAGTGTCTTTGGAGGAAAATAAAAATCTGTGTCAGGAGCAAAGAACTGTGGCTGGAGGATCAAATATTTGGCTTTACAAGAACAGTCTGCAATGCACTAAAGAGAGCCTGAAACAGGTCCAGACCAGGTCCAGACCAGGTCCAAACCAGGTCCAGACCAGGTCCAGACCAGGTCCAGACCAGGTCCAGACCAGGTCCAGACCAGGTCCAGACCAGGTCCAGACCAGATCCAAACCAGGTCCAGACCAGGTCCAGACCAGGTCCAGACCAGGTCCAGACCAGGTCCAAACCAGGTCCAAACCAGGTCCAGACCAGGTCCAGACCAGGTCCAAACCAGGTCCAAACCAGGTCCAGACCAGGTCCAGACCAGGTCCAAACCAGGTCCAGACCAGGTCCAGACCAGGTCCAGACCAGGTCCAAACCAGGTCCAGACCAGGTCCAAACCAGGTCCAAACCAGGTCCAGACCAGGTCCAAACCAGGTCCAAACCAGGTCCAGACCAGGTCCAGACCAGGTCCAAACCAGGTCCAAACCAGGTCCAAACCAGGTCCAGACCAGGTCCAGACCAGGTCCAGACCAGGTCCAGACCAGGTCCAGACCAGGTCCAAACCAGGTCCAGACCAGGTCCAGACCAGGTCCAGACCAGGTCCAAACCAGGTCCAGACCAGGTCTACACCAGGTCCAGACCAGGTCCAGACCAGGTCCAAACCAGGTCCAGACCAGGTCTACACCAGGTCCAGACCAGGTCCAGACCAGGTCCAAACCAGGTCTACACCAGGACTGAACAAGGACTAAACCAGAACTTAACCAGGACTAGATTAGGACTAGACCAGGACTAAACCAGGACTAAACTAGGACTAAATCAGGACAAAACAAGGACAAAACAAAGACTAGACAAGGACTAAACCAAGACTAAACTAGGACTAAACCAGGACTAAACCAGGACTAAACCAGGACTAGACCAGGACTAAACCAGGACTAGACCAGGACTAAACCAGGTCTAAACCAAAAAACCTAAACCAGTAATAAACTAGGTCTAAAACAGGACTGAACCTGGACTAACCCAGGTCTAACCTGGGACAAAACCAAAACTAAATATGTTATACCAGGACTGAACCAAGACTAAAGCAAGGTCTAAACCAGGTCTAAACCAGGACTAAACCAGGTCTAAACCAGGTCTAAACCAGGTCTAAACCAGGACTAAACCAGGACTAAACCAGGTCTAAACCAGGTCTAAACCAGGTCTAAACCAGGTCTAAACCAGGTCTAAACCAGGTCTAAACCAGGTCTAAACCAGGTCTAAACCAGGTCTAAAGGTAAGGAGAACAGAGTGTACATAGAGAGGAGGAGATTGTGTGTTATTGTGTGGAGATCACTGAATCCAGATCTTTGGGTCCAGACTGTGGCAGAGACCTCGGGGGCGGGGCTAAAGCTAAACTGGCATTTTCAATTTGTTTTCTGTCACGTCTCTGGGCTCTTCTCACACCTCTGCTGCAGCCGTACCCTGCTCCTCTCTGTCTCCTCTGTATTTCCTCTCATTATTTCTACAACACCACTATACTGCGTCTCTCTGCCTCCTGTCGCCACAACACAAGCACTGAGCGAGAAAAAATACAGCCCAACGTCCTTATGGATAATTCTAAACATGTGTAGAGCACTGTACTATAAATATCAATGCTACAACCAGAGTTTTGAGGAGAAATTAGTTTGTAAAGGACGAGAAAGTGGATAAAAAAAGGAAAGAAAGGAGGAAGTTATAAAAATGTAATGACATATTGCAGATGTTGAAATTATCTGTGAACTTAAACATGAACTTCCTCTTTGGTTCCTGTCGCTTTAGACCACACACACTGTAAAAGCTTCCCAATGCAGCAAAAACTGGTGAGATTATGCAAGAATGGGACAGTTTTTGTAAATGGGGAAATGTATAAATGAATGAAATATGGGGAAAAGGCAAAAAGGAACATTATGTTGTGAATAGAGCATGTGTAGATGGGTAAAAATGCTGTTAAATGAATAATTATTAGCATTTTGTGACAGAAATAGTTAAATACTTTTATAAACAAGGACAAGTTTGCACACAACAATAATAATAATGAATATGTTTACATTTGGTTCTTTGAAAAACAAAATAAACGATTCTCATTGGTAAATAACTGGGGGTTTCCTGACATTGCCAATTGACTTTTTCCATTGTTGTCGTATGAAGAATTATTCTGGCAAATTTTGTACATTTCCAATAAAATAAATTGTTGCCCTCCCATGGGGATTTTTGCTTCACTCTGTAGGGGGCGCTATTGCAGCAAAGGGGAGTTTTTCCACACACATTCCTTTAAATAAGTGATTCAGATTTGAGTCACATTGATTTTTATTGCAATTGGCAAATTTTCTCCGGTACTTTACCCTGTTTTATGCTGCAATAATTGAAATCCCCATCTGCAAATCTTACATTTTCTAAATCTTAAATAAGTTCACACAGCCCTGTTATTACAGAACCAAGACAGAGGATTTTGTAAGGAAATATTCTGTTTTGTGGGGAAATAATAGCTTCTACAAAATACCATGAATTGAGCGTTGAAAATAGCACGGTCCAGTCTAAAACGACCCAACCCCGGTCTTTTGTCCTGAGACAATCTGGGTCTCTCCAAACGCGTGGGCTGCAAAATAATAAACATCTTCTGAGGCGGAATTTTCCCCTCACACCAGCACTTTCCTCCTCCCCGCCCCCGCCTCCTCGCTCCATGTGTGCACACGTCACACACATCTGTGTCTGTGTGTGTGAGTGTGTGTGTGTGTGTCTGTGTGTGTCTGTGTGTCTGTGTGTGTGTGTGTCTGTGTGTGTGTGTCTGTGTGTGTGTGTGTGTGTGTCTGTGTGTGTGTGTCTGTGTGTGTGTGTCTGTGTGTGTGTGTGTCTGTGTGTGTGTGTCTGTGTGTGTGTGTGTGTGTGTCTGTGTGTGTGTGTCTGTGTGTGTGTGTCTGTGTGTGTGTGTCTGTGTCTCTGTCTGTGTGAGTGTGTGTGTGTCTCTGTCTGTGTGTGTGTGTGTGTCTGTGTGTGTGTCTTTGTGTGTCTGTGTCTGTGAGTGTGTGTGTGTGTCTGTGTGTAATAAAAGTTAAGCAGTAATCCTGTTAGCATTAGTGATTAGCGCAGGCTAACAGCCTGTGTTATGAGACTGTGGCCTCCCGGAGCAAAGCCGCTGCTGAGTCTGAGTCTGAGTCTGGGTCTGGGGCTGAGTCTGGGTCTGAGTCTGAGTCTGAGTCTGGGTCTGAGTCTGAGTCTGAGTCTGAGTCTGAGTCTGGGTCTGGGTCTGGGTCTGAGTCTGAGTCTGAGTCTGGGTCTGGGTCTGGGTCTGGGTCTGGGTCTGGGTCTGAGGCTGGGTCTGGGTCTGGGTCTGGGTCTGGGTCTGGGTCTGGGTCTGAGTCTGAGTCTGAGTCTGAGTCTGAGTCTGGGTCTGGGTCTGGGTCTGGGTCTGGGTCTGGGTCTGGGTCTGAGTCTGGGTCTGGGTCTGAGTCTGAGTCTGAGTCTGGGTCTGGGTCTGAGTCTGAGTCTGAGTCTGAGTCTGAGTCTGGGTCTGGGTCTGGGTCTGGGTCTGGGTCTGGGTCTGAGTCTGAGTCTGGGTCTGGGTCTGAGTCTGAGTCTGAGTCTGGGTCTGAGTCTGAGTCTGGGTCTGAGTCTGAGTCTGAGTCTGAGTCTGGGTCTGGGTCTGGGTCTGGGTCTGAGTCTGAGTCTGAGTCTTGGGTCAGAGCGGGAGCCTTCAGGACGCTCCAAGTTTGTGTGGGACCAGGACTAGGATTAGGACTAGGATTATTTGGATGCACTGGTCTGGACTGGTTCAACATTCAGCACTCAACATTTTTACAAACATCTGGATCAAGTTTATGTCTGAAGTTGCTATCCTGGGCCCATTTAGTAAAGTCACTGACACAGTCATGAAGGGTGATGCGGGGCCCCTGAGGGCCCAAAGACCACAGGCTCCAATAAAGGTCAGGGGCCTTGTCCCAGTTTGTCTGAATCTGAAGCCCATGTTCTGTTGTAGATGATGAGATCTGTCACAGACCTGAGATCAGTTACCTTCACTCTGTCACAGACCTGAGATCAGTTACCTTCACTCTGTCACAGACCTGAGATCAGTTACCTTCACTCTGTCACAGACCTCAGATCAGTTACCTTCATCCTGTCACAGACCTGAGATCAGTTACCTTCATCCTGTCACAGACCTCAGATCAGTTACCTTCATCCTGTCACAGACCTCAGATCAGTTACCTTCATCCTGTCACAGACCTCAGATCAGTTACCTTCATCCTGTCACAGACCTGAGATCAGTTACCTTCATCCTGTCACAGACCTCAGATCAGTTACCTTCATCCTGTCACAGACCTGAGATCAGTTACCTTCATCCTGTCACAGACCTGAGATCAGTTACCTTCATCCTGTCACAGACCTGAGATCAGTTACCTTCATCCTGTCACAGACCTGAGATCAGTTTCCTTCATCCTGTCACAGACCTCAGATCAGTTACCTTCATCCTGTCACAGACCTCAGATCAGTTACCTTCATCCTGTCACAGACCTGAGATCAGTTTCCTTCATCCTGTCACAGACCTGAGATCAGTTACCTTCATCCTGTCACAGACCTGAGATCAGTTACCTTCATCCTGTCACAGACCTGAGATCAGTTACCTTCATCCTGTCACAGACCTGAGATCAGTTACCTTCAGTAGTTTACAGATCTTCTCCAGATCTTTTTAACATGTCTTGCTTCAGCCCTGTCCCAGCTGAGACTTCATGTGTGAAATGAGCTCATTTTGTGATAAAAGTGTCCCATTTCTCAGAGGAAACATTTGTTATGTTATCTTTGTTCTATTTAGTTTTCATTTTGTTCAAATTTTAAAAAGTCTCAACATTTCTGTAATTCAGGTTGTATTTAAATAAAATGTACAGACTCCAAAACATTAGTGTCCACATAAATCACGTGACCTTCTCTTCTGGACCGGTGTTGGCATAACTCTCTCTCAGTGGCTCTGGTTTTAGGTTCTTGTTTTTCACAGATAAGTCCTGTCACAGGAGACTGTTGGGAGATTAAACTGTTTTTGTCTTCACCTTGAGAGCAGCTCAGTAGAAGGCGCAGTAGAAGACACACAGACGGTTTTGCCGCAGGCAGAGTTGGTATTTTTAGCGGCGTGTTTCTGAAAATGACTAATTAAGAGGTTCTGACCCTCACAGTCGGTACCTGGTGCTGACTCCAAACCTGCGTCTTCAACAATCTGTGTCCATTTATCTCTGTCTCCAGCACCGGGACAAGTCGTCCAGGAGCAGCAGTAACGGTCGTAACAGTATTAGTAGCTTTAATAGCAGTAGGAACTGATTTCATTCTGTTTTAGTTCTGCTTTAGATCTGGTTTAGACCTGGTTTAGTCTCATTCCATGCCTAGTTTTAACAGAGCTACACTGAACTCATGTGAAGCCAATGAACCCAGCGTCAGTGTGGATCTGACAGGACCAGGCTGATCCAGACCAGAGTCCACCTGCAGCTCCTCATCAGCCTCAACTCTGACTCCAGAGCTGCTTCTGTGCCATTTCCTGTTTTTGGAAGAAAGTGTTGTTTCTGCCGACATTTAAGGCCGGGACGCACCGGGACGCACCGGGGCGATCAGCGGCTGTCGGGCGGTGACGTGAGTCTGTTTGGTGAGTTCCGCACCATCGGACGTAGCAGGACACAGTTGGACGTAGTTCTGAGTGAACAGTGTTGACTCGGCGTCAGGCGTCGTGCTCAGCTCTGATTGGCTGTGTCCCGTTCACAATTTGTCAAACACAGTTCCAGTTTAACTTCAAAATATAAGAAACTTTCTGTTCTACATCTACTTCATTATGTTTCCACTTCTGTGACGCTAATGTTAGCAGTTAGCTTACCTTAGCTTTAGCCTCGTGCTAATGTTAGCAGTTAGCTTACCTTAGCTTTAGCCTCATGCTAATGTGCTGCAGTTAGCTTTAGCCTTGTGCAGATAAAAATATAATCCTCCTCTGAGGCAAACAGCTGCAATAAGCCAGTCCCTTTTATTGATTACTGTGATCAGAGTTTAATCTAGTGCCTATAATTATTATTGACTGATAAATACTTGAGTTAAACTCGTGTGTGTTGCAGAGTTTTATATACTAGAGTTTAAATAACCGCAGAGTTTATTGACTAGCGCCGCCTGCTGAGTCGCTCCGGTGTCTGCAGCGTCTTTCAGCGGAGACGTGAGGAGACAGCAGTCGCCTCTGCTGACAGAGTTGGGTCGGTGTCCCAGGCTTTACACATGAAGTAGTCAAGATTTAGCTCATTATATTGTCCTCTCTGGATCCTCCGTTGGTGGGTCGGGTCCCAAAAATAGGTCATGGGCTCTGTGTTTGCTGTCCAAAAACCTTGACTGTCCTCTTCCTCCAATTCTGGCAACATTTTCAAATATCCAAACATTATTTCCTCCCTTCTTCCTTAGACCAGGTCTTGCTCCTTGCCGTATCCGTCTGCGCTCCGTCTGCGCTCCGTCTGCGCTCTGTCTGCACTCTGTCTGTGCAGTTACAAACACTCACAGACCGGGGGGCGTCCCTGTCTCTGCCTGTCTGTAATTCATCATCAGGACCCCGTCTTCCCTCTGCCCTCACAAACAGTCAGCAAACCAAACTAGAAGATCTCCTCTTCCTGCTGCCGTCCTCTGTTCGCTGATCTGTCTCACACTGGTTTTACTGCTGAAGGAGGAGAGGAGCGAGGAAATGGGAGAGGTCCTCAGGTTTATCAGACCGAAGGAAATGATGCTGGGCTGATGGTATCTGTCCTGAGAGTGCAGCCTCGAGGGGGAGGAAAGAGAAAAGTGGGAGAAGGAATGGAGATATGTGAACACACAAGGAACCGGAGAACATGGACTGAGGAAGGAAGGAAAAAGCCTGAAGATGTCTCAGAAGCAAAGGACAGCAGACGGTTGTTGGTGTTCCCTCTGACCTGAGCTACACGCATACGGACAGACGCACGGCTCAGAGAGATTCAGAAAATATGGGAATGTTGGCAAAA
This sequence comes from Bostrychus sinensis, assembly GCA_020698575.1. Classification (NCBI taxonomy): domain Eukaryota; kingdom Metazoa; phylum Chordata; class Actinopteri; order Gobiiformes; family Eleotridae; genus Bostrychus; species Bostrychus sinensis. The sequence continues at coordinate 1,941,886 of CM036241.1, read as the reverse complement.
ATTAATATACAGTTTCACTAAATTCTCTGATTTTTTTCAGCCAAATAAAGTGCTAGTTTATGAAATTTCACAGTGTCGTCATATAGCAAACAAGTGGCTGAGCATCCAAGTAGAAGAACACTAGTAGCAACAGTGCTAACAGTTAGCAGTGAAACAATTTAAACAATTACTCAATTATTAATTTTTACTTATACTTAATGTAAAATTGACTATTATTTGATTATTTTATACTGTTTTTATAGCAACAACTACTGCCTACTGCTACTACAACTAATTTTACTACTACTATTATTACTTCTATTACTAATAAAAGTACTTGCCACATGCTTCCTCCAAAATTTGTTAAAAACATTTTTTCAAGTGTCTATATTCTGCCTTTAAAAACATTACGTGGTTAAAAGTGAATGTTTTTAATAAGAACTCTGCTGGTGCCATAAAGAAACAGGTGAAGAGACCAGCAGGGGGCAGCAGAGAGCAGCTATATGGAACATAATTTAAAGAATAAAAACTTCACTTCCTTAAACTTTTTGTCTGATGCCATTTTACTCCAAAATGAAAAAAATGTCTGTGAGAAATCGGTGGAAACAGAGCTGTGCATTGTTTTTTTTGGGGGGGGGATAAATGGATGTAGAGGGCTTGTTGTTGATTGGTCAGAGCTTCCTGGAGTGGGCGGGGCTTTGTGGGAGAGGCGTGTTCTGAGGCCTCAGAAAACTCAGCTCCAGAAAATACAAACAGATGTGAATGAAACAGAACCCAACTGCAGGTCTGTTTCTGATGAGGGAACGACATGGGACAGAGAGAAGAACGTATCACATTTACGAAAGCTGATTTTAAAATTAATGCATTAGAGAAAAAATAAAATAGTGAAGGTATCTAGTTACTCTCCACCTCTGACACTTTTCCTGACACTGCATCCTCCTCCTCAGGGAACTGCTGTTATATCAGTAACCTTATCCATGAGCCCAGTGTCTTTCTCTGGTTCTAACGAGGTTTGTATGGATCTGCTGCTCCCCTCTCTTTTATCACCGCGCATACAGAACGCAGTATTATTGACAGAGCCCTGCGCAGAACTATAGAGTTTTGGTAAAATGAGCCGTACACGTGAAACCGGGCTTTGACTGGAGCTGCCGTTGGAAATCCTGAGTATCGTGTGGTGGGATCCTGTGAATTTGAGACTGGGCCTGAGGAGGTTTCTGAACTCGTTCTCATCCTCTACATCGGTCTACAGTTCCTTTTCCCATTCATGTCACCTGTAATAATCAAATCTCCAATTTCCTTGAACTATCTCTGCCTATTGTCAGTGCATTTGTACTCGTTCACAGCTGTACACTTCCAACTTCTCATATTTTGACCTTGTTCTGCCCTGATGTTTGAAACGCAACAGGAATTTCCCTGTAAACTGACAGAGCTAGAACAGACACTGTCTCTGTTTTATCAGCAGACATTCACTCAGTGTTGACAAGAGCTGTAGACCGACCAATGGAAGCTGGGGAATAAAGTCTAGAGCAGTGGTTTTTTAAACTTTTAGCGCCACTGCAGAAAATATGTGGCTTTCCAAGAACCATCTTTTATTGATCCAAATAAGCCTGAATCTTACCCCAACCCAGGTCTAAACTGAGCCACAAAATAAAGGTTAACACATAAAAAATGCATTGCTAAGTAAGGGCAAAATCCTGGACTAAACTGGGCTTAAACCAGGACTAAACCAATACTAAATCCAGGACTAATCTGGGCTTAAACCAGGACTAAACCAGTACTAAATCCAGGACTAAACTGGGCTTAAACCAGGACTAAACCAGTACTAAATCCAGGACTAAACTGCTACTAAACCAGTACTAAATCCAGGACTAAACTGGGCTTAAACCAGGACTAAACCAGTACTAAATCCAGGACTAAACTGGGCTTAAACCAGGACTAAACCAGTACTAAATCCAGGACTAAACTGGGCTTCAACCAGTACTAAATCCAGGACTAAAATGGGCTTAAACCAGGACTAAACCAGTACTAAATCCAGGACTAAAATGGGCTTAAACCAGGACTAAACCAGTACTAAATCCAGGACTAAAATGGGCTTAAACCGGGACTAAACCAGTACTAAATCCAGGACTAATCTGGGCTTAAACCAGGACTAAACCAGTACTAAATCCAGGACTAAAATGGGCTTAAACCAGGACTAAACCAGTACTAAATCCAGGACTAAACTGGGCTTAAACCAGGACTAAACCAGTACTAAATCCAGGACTAAACTGGGCTTAAACCAGGACTAAACCCAGGACTAAATCCAGGACTAAAATGGGCTTAAACCAGGACTAAACCAGTACTAAATCCAGGACTAAACTGGGCTTAAACCAGTACTAAATGCAGGACTAAACTGGGCTTAAACCAGGACTAAACCAATACTAAATCCAGGACTAAACTGGGCTTAAACCAGGACTAACCCAATACTAAATCCAGGACTAAACTGGGCTTAAACCAGTACTAAATCCAGGACTAAACTGGGCTTAAACCAGGACTAAACCAGTACTAAATCCAGGACTAAACTGGGCTTAAACCAGGACTAAACCAGTACTAAATCCAGGACTAAACTGGGCTTAAACCGTGACTAACCCAATACTAAATCCAGGACTAATCTGGGCTTAAACCAGGACTAAACCCAGAACTAAACTCTGCCTAGACCAGGACTAAGCAGCGGTCTTTACATCAATTTTAAAGCTGGAAGAAAACTGTCTCTCAAGAAAACTACATCAGGACTTAAAAGACTCCCGAGTACCGCCGCAAGTACCTTTACCAAGTGTTTAGTCGATTATATGCTTTTCCTTGTATTATTTATTTATTTGACCTTTATTTAACCAGGAAATCCCCACTGAGATACAGAATCTCTTTTGCAGGGGAGTCCTGGCCCCATGCGGGACCTGTTGTACAGTTTTTTAGGAGAAACCTACGCAGACACAGGGAGAACATGCAAACTCCACACAGAAAGGCCCCACCTGGTCCAGGAATCAACGCCAGGAACTTCTTGCTGTGAGGCAGGAGTGCTAGCCACTATCCCACCATGCTGCCTGTTTTTGTATACAAAAAAAAAAATCAGGATTCTTTCAGTCAACGCTGGGCTAAATTGTGGATTAGCTTCCTCCTGTTTGTCTCATTGATTAGCGACCTCCTCCTCCTCCCGCTCTGGTTTGTAATGAAACTGCACACGCTAACAGGCTAACAGCTGATCCTCCGCTGCCCTGGGACTTATCGCCCGGAGCGTTTTGGTAGATGCAGTTTGCTGGTTAACCCTCTCCCACAGCTCTGAGCTCCACACAGAGAGAGAGAGCAGAGACTGTGTGCACAGAGAAAATAACAGAAGAAGAAGTCTGCTGCAGAGTCATGCATGATTCATGGAGACTCTGCACAGCACCGGCACCAAAGCAAAGATCGAACCAGGAGCTGAAAAATACAGATATCATAGACTATAAAAAGATAAACCAATATTTAGGTTACTTATTCTTTGGAAAAATGGCTCTAGTGGTGGAAGAAGATGCTCTGAAAATATATGATACATAATAAAGCTTCTTCCACCTATTTTTATGAGAAAGTTTTGTTGTTGGCTACAATAAACACTAAGCAGAAAACTCAAAGTATCCTTAAGTATGTCTATTTCAAATTAATGAAAAATCTGTGGAAGTATATGAAGACACACAGACTCCCTGACGACCTTTTTAGAAGTATTTAGAAGTTCAAATGCTTCCAAGGTCTGCAGAAGATCGTCTCTGAACAACCTCGAAGCAGCAGAAGACCACACCAGGTCAGGCCACCCTTTTTTTTTTTAAGTTTTCCAACCTGCTTCAGCTTGAATTATATCTGGATACAAGAATAACCGGAGCACAGCAAGCGGCAAAACAAGGCTGTAAAAAATGAGAGGTGTGGGGAACGGCAGAAAGATGAGACGGATGGCTGACGGAGGGAGGAATATGAAGAAAAATCTGTGAGCTCGGAGAAGGAGAGAGGAGAGGAAAGGAGAGAGGCGAGAAGGAGAGAGGAGGAGAGTGGAGCGAGAGGTGTAAACATGATGAATGGTGTTCCAGATCCTCTCTCTTCCTGTGCACATTTTCAGCCTCAGTGAAGCGCGGCTCCACAGTCTCTTATCTGTCAAAGCCTCGCTCTAAACACACAAACACGAAGATTTCCACACAACACTGAGTTATATGAGCAACACTCTCCCGGTGCCTGGAAATGGGCTGCACACACAACGATGTAAAGAGGAGAAACAAGACGATCTGGAGCGTGTAATTCAACCAGCCTCATCTATCAGAACAATAATAAAACTAACAACATCACAAGGGCCACTGCAGCTGAGCACTCAAAACTGATGCAATTAAAACAAATGCACATTAACTGTCCTTCAATTTAACATGTATATTCTGAAAATTAGCACTCCGCCAACACTCCTCCTGCTGTTCCTAAGACCAGACTTAAAACCAGACTCTGTGGTATAACTACTTTATTCTTTTGTTATTTGTTCACTAACTCTCTAAAAGCTTGGCGACATGGATATCTTTAAAAGGCACACATTTTCCCCTCATGGCAGCATCAACCAGGTTTAGACAAATCTGCTTAAAACATAACTCATAGCTAGACCCCAAAAAAATAACAGGATTTGCAAAAATATATATTTCCATAGGCCAAAGCATAACTAGTGCATGAAGTTAAGGTGAGACTCTACAGGCAAAACACTTTTTTTTTTTTTTTTTGAGGTTTGAGGGCAGTTTGTTCCTTTAATTTGAGACAAGAAAATGTCCAAATTACACATTAAGGTGTTTAGTTTAATACATTAGTCACTTGTGTCCATAGATAACACACACACACACAAAAATTATAATAATTTCAAAGGCTGTTTTCTCAAAATGAGTTTTTCTTACACTGAGTCTGATGCTTCCACTTCAGTAGCTCCTATAAGCACCAAAAGCCTGGCTTATTGGGAATTTTACTCCTAAAAAATATATTTTTTTAGGCTGTTTAGGCTGTGAAAAACAAAATCAGATCTCCGTAATCCCCTCTGCAAAAGCCTTTTTATAGAACATGGGAACAATGCTAATTAAACATTTTAAACCTGACTGTCCAATATTCAGACTTTGTGTTTTGGAAATGTCAAAAGTTGCTAATGTTTACATGCTAAAATGCCAAATTTTTATATAAAAACATTAAACTTGCAACACATTTTCCTATATTTGTGTCAGTGATCTACAGGAGAAGTTTCACTCTGAGATCTGTTGTATTCACCTGCAGCGTCTCACCTTAAAACTGAGGACACACAACACGATTTTCTCAGTGGTTACAGATTCTGAAAAGACTAGGAGCACACACTAACGACTGGTTTCAGCAGATTTAGTTCTGACGACTGAAAGACTGCGCCTCACACACTACAAGATCTGCTGAGGCCACGACTGACGCCAACCAAACGCAGCAAACTCTGGCCAGAACTAAATGGTAAACAAACATGGAGCTACCTGGGTCGCTGTTGCCGTTGTGTGCGCAGCTCTCTGTTTGGAAAAAAGGAAAAAGAAAAACATCTCTGTATCCAGTTTCACTTTGGTAGCGCTCAACTTTCCTCGGTGTTTGCCATGGTTGTTTATGTTTTGTTCTTCTTCTTCTTCAAATTTCTGCTTATATTTTCCCGCCACTTCCTGTTGCTTCGTCTTCGTTCTCTGACGCTATTTCCTGTGTCCCATCAGCTGTTTTCCATCGGCCGCTGGACGCCATGAATTCCCAGTTGGATGTAAATGTCCCACACTACAGGAGTGTGCTCCAGAGTCGGTGTTTGATTGCTTGCGACTGACGTCCGACCGGGTTTTTGCGCCGATTCAAGTGTTTGAACATCACACGCTAACGTATTTCAGGGCCGACTGGTGATTACGATTCCCTGCAGCTGGTGTTGACTGGAACAGACTCGGCACAACTGGGAATCGTTATAAAATCAGGCAAAAAAATCATGTAGTGTGTCCCCAGCTTAACAGGAAAGTAAGGTGTTTCCAAACACAGCAAGACAGGGTTTAATGTTTTGCTCAAGGACATTTCAACAGCGGAGGAGGGCAGGGATCAAACCAGCAACTCTCCTTATTCCCTCTACACATTGCCCTGCTGTATCTCGTGTCAGTGTTAAAGCGTCGTGTACTCACAGCGGTTTTCTGGCACTGGATGGAGGAGCTGTTGAACCTCAGCGCCGGGACGCTGTGGGTCTCGCCCTGGATGTGGAACACGCACTCGTAGTTCCTCTGTCCCGACTGCGGCTGGGGCAGGTTCTTCGCCGCCAGCGTGATCGGCTTCGTCACCCCCACTGGGATGTAGATCTGAGTGGACGGCAGGATCTGGGGACAGTCCTGGAAAACACACAGAGACAGAGAGGGGGTTAGAGGCAGAACTACTTTGGGCCTGAGGCGGAGGTTTGTCACAGAGAAAACCATTCACTCTCACGTTTATTCACTCTGGGAAGGGCTGAATGATTTTGAATATAAAAATCTAATCACAATTTTTCTGATTTATTTTGTAAAATCAATGTTTAGTTCACAGTTTCCATTTTAAGTAATTGATGGAGCATTGACCTAATACAAATAAGACCTGCTTTATGCCCTGTTTACAATCAGTATCTTCTCCAGGAATTTGTAATAATCGCCGATGTCGTCTGTGATTTTTATCCCGTGAGAATCCCCCAGGTCTGTGATTCAGGCTGATTATGTCGGCAGAGTGTTTCCTAAAGTTCGTAACAGAGATCCAAAATGTCTTTAACGCTCCATTTTACCTCTGCATTTAAACTATCGCAATAATAAGACGTCTCTTTTGGTCTTACTCCGAAATGATTACTTTTTTCTCAGAGTAAAAAGTAAAAAAAAAGGAGTAAACAAACTACGGTGAAGACGTGACTCGGAGGGACAGGTTTTTGGAGCAACATGGGGCTGTTTTGGAAAGTTAGGACGCTTTCAGTGCTAAAGTTAGATCCAGAGACGAATCACAGTGAATGGATTTATAAAGAGCGCCACCTGCTGTTTAAGAAGAGAGAAATCTCCACAGATAATGGATGACCTGCGTCGTGAGGTAAAGTTTGTTTTTTGTCAGGACAGGATCAACAAAAGATAGTTTAGGATTAAATAGAGCTAGAAACATTTACAAAATCGTCATATCTGCAATAAAGTTCGTAAAATCGAGTAAATTACAGACATCATTCCTGTGTGAACGCCCGACTAAAAACACTGACGTCGGGGGTAATTCATGAATTACAGAGGTCCAGGGGTAAATGCTTATCCTGTGCGAATAGGGCTTTAGACTGTTTATAGCATATTTTATTTTACTTTTTAATGTTTCCTGCATGTCTATTATCATTATACGTTACTTATATTATTTTATATTTGCACCAAGGACCAAAGCAAATTCCTAGTGATGTGAACCTTTCACCTCCTATGTCAATAAAACTATTCTGATTCTTTCAGCTCAGGTCTGTAGAGCTCTAAACCACAGCTGTAGCAAGATTTATACACACTAAGAACCTGTGGGAATGGGATTTTTTGTTTTCTCCATATGACATTACATCACCTAAATAATCAATTCCATTTCGATTAACTGTGCAGCCCTAACTATGTGACATTTCTCTAGTTCTACAGTAAATGCATGCGTTTGTGTTTTCATACCCAAACCATCTGCAAAGTAAACAGCCCTGGGATACAGCTGATGAAATACGTTGTGGATAAGAGACGCAGAGGAGTAAAAAGGAGAGCTAGCTGTGGTCTACATTTCCAAGTTGATGCCAGATTTTCCGCAGCATTTCCAAAGTGTTGCACCAGCCTCCACCGGCATTGCACCAGAGCGAGATGCAGCAGACAAAACTCACAGAACATAAGGAACAAGTACAAAGAAGGTGGCACTGAGCAGGATCTCAAGCATTTATTTGTTTCAGTAGAGAAGTGTTTCAGAACCCAGTGCTCACTGTAAAAACACAAACCCAGTTCTGCACACGGAGAACTGTGAGAGAAACCTCGAATCTGCAGATGAACTGAACCTACGCATTAATGAATACACTGAAATCTAAAAATCATCTATGCACTCTTAAATAAAATGAAAACTAAGATCATCAAGTAATAAATTAGACCAGCTTTATTGATGCAAAGAGTTCAACTTATCGACCAAGACCTCACTGACTCAGGACCAGAGCCAGCCCTGCTCTGGGGAAGATCTGGAGAGCACAGGCCTTCTCTTTGTTTGTGAGCTTTTCTGAAAATATCAACAAAATCTGACCAGAACTTTTGGAGTAAAGCAATGCTAACCGTAACCCAAAGCCAGGCCCAAATCCACAAAACAGAGCACTTTTTTAACATAGAGCTGCACCTTTTTTTGTTTTACTTTCGACTGCTTCCTTTTATATTTGGGGTCACTACAGCAAACCAGTTAACACCAGATGCCCTTCCTGTCTCAACCAGCCACACACTGTGACAGGAGAAGGCAGGAATGTGGGTGAAGTGTCTTGCCCAGGGACACAACGTCACCATTCAACAGTTCCTTCTATGTTTGCCACACAATGTCAGAGATAATAAGTCATGTACAGGATATGAGGATATGAATAATCAGGTTTCTCTAATTGCTTGCATGACCAGGATCTGAATGTGTTGCATTCTTGCCAAAAATCCTGCGTGATATTATCCAGAGCTGACTCGAGTTTGTTTGGATCAGCTGCAGACGAGGGTCTGCAGGGACTGGGCGTCCAGAGTTCTGGCTCCAAAATCCACTTAACAAATGTGTTACTGAAAAGTAGAAACACTCGCATTAACGCCAGTTCACTTTCACTAAAGAACTCAAAAAGACTACGGCTTTTTAGCGTGTAATGTTTGAGATATGTGCTTAAGCTGGGAGTCATTACAGTGCTCAGACTCAGAGGAGGCCAAGAGGAGTCAAACAATGGACTCAAGAGGGAGGTGTGTGCAGAAAAACAAGAAGAGAAGAAGAGGAAGAAAAAGAAGAGGAAGAAGAAGCAGAAGAAAAAGAAGAAGAGGAAGAAGAAAAGAAAGAGGAAGAAGAAGAAAAAAGAAGAGAAGAAGAAGAGGATAAGGAAGAAGCGGAAAAAGAAGAGGAAGAAGAAAAGAAAGAGGAAGAAGAAGAAAAAAGAAGAAGAAGAGGATAAGGAAGAAGCGGAAAAAGAAGAGGAAGAAGAAAAGAAAGAGGAAGAAGAAAAGAAAGAGGAAGAAGAAAAGCAAAAAAAGAGAAGAAGAAGAGGAGGAGGATAAGGAAGAGAAAGAAAAAGAATAGGAAGAAGAGGAAGAAGCGGAAAAAGAAGAGGAAGAAAAAGAAGCAGAAAAAAAAAGAACAAGAGGAATAAGAAAAGAGGATTAAGAAAAACAAATAAGAAAAGAAGAAGAGGAAGAAGAAGCAGAAGAAAAGAAAGTGGAAGAAGAAGAAAGAGAAGAAGGTTGAAGCGTTAACATGAGTTAGAGTTTTGGGTGGGACGGTCCCTCCCTGGTGTCACTGCGTGAGCCAAAAGCATTACACAAGAGATCACTGCTGACAAATCACATTTAATTTAATCACCGGGGGACACTAAGATGACTCATTATCATGCGTTTGGGTTCAGAGAGGACGAGAGGCAAAGGAAGGACCAAACTAAATATGCTACACACTTACAACTAATGTCTAATGAGTCAGAATTTAGTCATGTGAAAGATAAACCTGAGCATCAGAATGGAGAAGAAAAAGGGAATGTAAGGTTCAGTTCGCCAAAGAATCTCTTCATTAGATGCTTGTAAAATATTCATTACGCTTGTGAAACAACATGGCCGCCGTTCCTCCCCCTCCTCTCGTTTGTTCTCCGTTAAGCCGCTCTCTGGCTCCCTGACAGTGAGTTTCTGATCCTCCGTACGTCGGCAGCCTCGGCTCGTCCCCTGGGCCGCACAACAATGCCACAGTTTGCTCATTAGCTGCTTCGGCCCGGACTCGTATGGAAAACACAGGCACAACACGCGACGGGAGAGAAAGACGACAGCAGCGAGACGTGAGCTGCGTCCCAGGCGTCATCTTCGGTTTCATGTATAACGTAGGGAGCAGCCATTTTAGATTTTCCTAACTTGGGGTCGTTGGGAAGGGAAGGGAGGATCAAACCCACAACCTCCCTCCTTGCTTTTAGGTAGGAACACTAACCACTGTATTAGTATTGTGTTATTCATAAATATATGATCTGTCTTTTCTAAAGTTTACAAAGAGTCTACTTGTGCTGCAGTGCTTCCATTGATTTACACGGGACGTTAAGCCCGTTTTCTCTGAATATTCTTAACTAAACGAAATGGGATTAACGTGATATGTTTTATTAACTTCACTGTAAAAAAAAATCTGTAAATTTTACGGTAAAAAATTGGCAGCTGTGGTTGCCAGAATTCTACCATAAAAATTACAAGAGGCCTTTATTTCATTTTACAGTATAATATTATCACAAATGTTGTTTTTACAGTTTTTAACTTGAGTTTTTATTATTATTTACTGTAAAATTAAGTTATTAATCTTTCAAAAAATAGATTAACAGTATATTTTACAGTTTACATTTTAATCAACATTTACTGTAAAATTTAAAGTTATCTTTTAAAAATGTGTTAAACTGTAATAAACACTGGACTCTGGACTGGATTTTTTTTAACAGTGCTATACTGTATAGCACTGACTATTTTTTATTGGCCCTCAGACTTCACTCACAATTGGCCCAAATTGCCAAAGATAGCACTTTTTACTGCAAGGTTTGAAACACAGGTAAAAAACTTCATTTGTATGAGCTGTAATTGGCTTTAAGAAAGAAAAAATGGAAATTCGTGGCTGGTGGCGCAAAAAAGAAGCAACGTCTTCTTTTGTGGTGATGCAGAATATGGCGCCCCCTGCACATATATTCTTCAGTATGTGGCCCTCAAGGAAAAAAGTTTGGACACCCCTGCTGTATACATTACAAAAAATAAAACAAAAAAATACAATTTTGCCTTATTTTTAATATTACAGTTAATTACCGTAACCAAAACAGTATTTTACCGATATATCAACTACGGTCTTTTACAGATTTTTACCATGAAATCTACAGATATTTTTTACAGTGTTGATACTGTGTACTGTTGTCTATCACATGTTGTCTGAGGCAAAGTTAATGCCCAAACTTTTGGTTGTGCTCTGAAATCAATGCACTTCAATGTACTTTGAGCGTTGGGTTAGAACTAATGCCGCGCTACCTTAATATTTCCATTGTGTTTATACCATGCACTGCTATTTATTAATGAGTCTAGTATTTTTTATATATGTGCACTGGAAGAATTAAGCTTAACATTTCTGGAGTATTAATAATAATTACATTTTATAATATGAGACCTTGAATAGGGATCCAAACCATTTATAATACCATCTGTTTTATTTATTGGGGTTTATACTGTGATTTTTTTTTTTTGTGTACACATGGATTTCTAAAGGCCAGGTTTGATGGTGAGCTACTAGGAATCTGATCTCTAAGCCTGAAGACTCAACTCAGCTTGGATCTCGCTGGAGCTCTTCTTCTGCTCTCGAGTGGCAGGAGGCTCCTGCAGCCGCCCTTTAACAAACTTTTTGTCCCTTTGCGACTCGCTGTTTAACGACACACATTCCCTCACTTTAGCACTGCTTCCCTTCCCTGGGCACTCACTGTCGGCCCCGCAATCGGTTGTGTTCCGCTCGCATTGGACATTTTGGATTTACATTACACCCAGGTCTATGGACTGAGGAGAAAACTTTGAACTGAGCACTGTGCAATTAATGGCCGTTCTCCATTGTTGTTATTGTTACATGTCCTTTTTGTCTGTATAAATCTGTGTTCAACTACTCCAATTAATAAACATAACACTGTGGTCTTGAGATCTGTTTTTTATTTATTTTTTTACAGTCTTGGTCTTTTCTCAGTCTCGGCTGCAGTTTTACTCGGTCTGAGCAGATGTCTCAGATTTACCAACCATTACAGAACAAAATGCTATTCTTCATCATTTGTTATCTGCATCAGAAAACCAGGACAATGTTCTGTTTTGCATTTGAACCACTATTTAAAAACTTTTACTCTTTATTTAGTTAGTTCACAGAATTTGGACACGACCTGGTCTCAGTTTGCCTTGGTCTTAGTCTCGACTTGGTCCCGGTCCTTTAAAGTCTTGGTCTTGACTACAACACTACTGTTATTATTTTTCAAGTTGATGTTGCAGTCTGCCTTTTTCTGCTGGTCATTTTTATTTATGGTGAAAAAAATACAGCGATATAAAGAATAGCAGGAGATAGAGGGAGAAAGTATGCCATCAGTTTTTCCGACAGGTGCCAAAACTGTTCAGAGCCTGGATTAAAGTTTACAAAGTACAGAGTGAGCTCAGACAATAGCTCACCACAGGGAACCGTTTGAAGACGCAGACTTTCTCTTCCTTTTTTTCCTCTTTCTGATTTTCCGGTTTGGTTTTGATCTTTCTGAGACGGATGTTCTGTTTTTCTTTGTCCAAACGTGACCTTCCTCCAGAACATTTTAGGAGAACAACAGGGTTATGTGGAGTTTAGGCTGTGTTGTGTGTGTTTTTGTTAATCGCAGAAATGCCTTTTTAGATATTCAGACTTAAATATGTATTTATGAATATGACATGTTGAGAATTCTAGGGTTAAATAACACCTCAAGCTTTTAATTATCGACATGTTAATATTTTAATAATGAGCCGTAGGGAAGGGGCTCAGCAAAGACGTCATGTTTTTATAATAAAGAAACCACAGCTCTGCACACAAAAACATTCTGTTTTGGAAATACTTTCTGTTAAAGGCAGAGTTACAGTTGTCTTTCTCTCATCTCGAACCAGTCAGGCCATTCTTCTCTAACCTCTGCCACTCACTGGATATTTTCTCTTTCCCGAAACCATCTCTGGTTGAATTTCGGCAGGTTTCTCTCTGTGATCGGCTGCTTAGATATTTGCATTTAGAAAAGCTGTACCTAATAAAGTGGTGAGTGTATCCCTTTGTAAGCATGGTTCTTCATACTCTTCATAATATTCCATTACAGAGCCATTGCTTTTTTTACTACTACTAGTACTAATAATCTCTGACAGCGTACAGAGGCTTTAGCATGTTTACGTTCGATAAGGTTAATGTGGCTCCAGTCCTAGTCCGTTCTGATTAAAACCAAGATCGCCGGAGGGTTTTCTCTTTCTCTGAGTGAGCGCCTCCCTCGCCGCCCGAGGCTGCAGCCGCTGTTTGCTTTTCATAAAGAAACATATCATTATGTCGATTATTCAAATGCTCTGTGTACATTAATATCGCCTGCAAGAAGAATTAGAATGAGGGTATATTTTACTCTTAATTAAAGGTACAAGACATAACACTTCTTTAGGCATCCCTAGCAACAAAAGTTCTTCCTAATCCTCTCCACTGCGCTGAGGTTTAGAGCTGACCTTAATCCTGCGTCTCTGAGTTCAGAGTTAGACCAGGTCCTGTTTAAGGTATAGACTTTATTTACTGTCAGAGGTGGTTAGAACCTATAGGGCCCTAGGCAAGAGGGACAACTGAGGGCCAATATAGCCTCAATTTTTTTTGTAAATCCCACTTCAAACCAAAAACATGGTAACAAGGTGCATTTGATTCGATATTTCTACGCATTATCATCTGTTTTTGCTTCATATCCTGAACTGTAGCCATATAACTAGGGGTCTAACGATACATTTTTGCAACGATATGATATGTATTGATTAGAAGTGTTTTGATATGATTCAAGAATGATATTAGGTAATTTGGAACGATACAATGCGATTCAACACCTTCATATCGATAATCAATACAGCAACTTTTTGCCAAAAATCATAAAAGTTTCATCTCAAATGTAGCACCGCGGCCGGGGTTGGTTATGTCCAGCAGACAGAGAGTGAAGAAAAGTTGAATATATCATTTTATTTAAATAAAAACACAAAATTTATCTCCAAAAAGCCATATCTGGTTTTCTTTTAACATACAAATTTCTAATTTCGATATTTCCAATATTATCGATCGATACTTCATGTTTATCCATATTCACTTCCTAGAAAATGATACGATTCGATACAAGGTCATGTGTATCGTTACACCACTACATATAACTGAATGAATGTTTGGCAAAATGCAGTGGGGGGGGTCTGGGGGTCCTTCCCCTGCAAAAGTTGATTGTTGGTTGTTTTGTGGTGCATTTTAGGTGAATAATCTGGCTGCAGTTCATGGTTTTACTTCTCTTCAGATGGGGCCCTTTAAGGAAAAATGCACTTTTGTTTTCCGTCGTTGAAACTTCGTTAGTCATTGTTCTTGGGGGCCCCCCCTTCAACTCTGGGCCCTGGACAATTGCCTACCCTGCCTACTCTATGGTGACGGCTGTGGTCCCTGCAATCTTGTGCTCTGCATTGGACCCATCCTTTAACGCTGCTGGGGCGACCTGTCAGCAGCAGAGGCCCAGATCTGAGCCAGGATCCGGGTCAGGACCCAGCTGCAGGACGACTGTGATTGTTTTAGTTTGATGGGAGATGGGAGAAAGCTCGACACAGTGCGGGAATCAAACCTGAGACCTTATTGCTGTGAGGCGAGAGAGCGCTAACCACCACGCAGACGGAGACAGAGCTGGAACAGACACTTTCTCATTGATTCAGTGTTGACAAGAAGTGTAGACCGACCCATGGGAGCTGGAGAACAACCAGGTCCAGGTCTGGATAATTCCTCTCACAGTACACTGTTAGGAAATTCAACTGTGTTCCTCCGACTTCTCCTTTAACATTTTTTTCTTTTCCAGTGTTTTTTGACCCATTTTCTGCAGCATGTTTTTTTTTTTTTTTTTTGATCGACTGTGGCTGGAGGATTTCCTCAAAGAAAACCAGCAGCTTCTAGGTCAGAGCCGGCTCTGAAATCTGAAATGAAGTCTTTCATTCCCAATGCGCTCTGATGTCCCCCTCCCTCTGCATGCCATCAAATAAATATGAAGAAAATATCAATAATAAAACACGTGTTGGGCTGAGATAATCTGTGTGGGAGGAGGTCGGCAGCACCTTTAACGTCAACAGATACAGAGGAGGAAGTACTAATACTCAGGTAAAAGTACTGTTACTGCAAAATAATAGTAGATAAAAGTAGGGAGCAAAAGCATTACTTGAAGTATTGCTTTATAGGTTTACTAAAGTGAAAGTACTTACTGCTATAACCTCTACCACAACTACTGGTACTACTAATTCTACAGCTGCTAATACTACCAGTAGTACTTTAAATGCTAATACTACTACTACTACTACTACTACTGGATACCACACTACAGCTACTATTAATGTTTATATTAATATTCCTATTGCTGCTACTATAACAGTAAACAGTAAAAGTACTTACTGCTACTATTTCTACCACTACTGGTACTACCAATTTACAGCTGCAAATACTACTAGTATTACTTTTACTACTGCTGCTGCCTGTCCTGTAACTATGACTACTACTACTGCTTTTACTACTGAAGTAATTACCCTTTAGGAAAAAGTACTTTCTACCACTACTACTATTGGATATCACAGTTACTACTACAAATACAATTAATACTGTTATCGCTGCTACTACTACTTAAACAAAACTTCTTACTGTGACTAGTTCTGATACTTCTACTACTACTACTAATAAAAATACTTTTACTACTACAGCTATACTCATAACACCAATACTGCTACTGCTGATTATACTACTACAAATACTACTGTTGCTAATAGTAAAATGATGTACTTATTTACTACTACTACTGCTTATACTACTACTACTACTACTACTAGTTACCCACTTTATCTCAACAATATTGTTATTATTAAAAGTATTTCTGACAAGATTTAAATGAATAAACGTCCAAAAGCACCGTGCGTACGCAATCAGGCGCCGTCTCCCGAGTCTCTGTCTTTTTTAAGTCCTTTCTGTCTCTTCTCCCTCCAGCCCGCTCCCCCTTTTCGCCTTCGCCAACTCTATCCATAATTAATTATCTGTCCGTGTGATGTGGGGGCCGCGGATCAGGGGGGAGTAAAAATAACATGCTAAATAATGAAGTAAAGAGCTGTGTGGAGCCCAGGGAGACAGAGGGAGGACAGAGGGGGAGCAGAGGGACAAATAAAAGGGACATGTAGTGATTGTTTGGTGGACGGATAAAGACACCCCTCCCATGAGCGTCCCGTTGGTTTGTCCCGTCAGGATTTTGTTGAGGTTGAAAATCAAAGGCCTGAACAGATCCGTGTATTGTGATAATCCTCCATACATTAATATTATATTGGTCTGGATCCTGTGTTTGATCACAGGGCTCTAAACGACAGAGAGACAGTTTTTAGACAAAGGGAAACGTCTCATGATTCTAATTTTCGACACCGATGCATCCAAAACAACAGCTATAGCTCCTCTGGAATCGTCTAGATCAGCGGTTTTCATCGGATCTGACGGAGTTTTATCACTGATTATTTTATTGTGACCCACTTTTTACAGAACCTTTTTGAATTATTTTACCACCACCATCATAAAAGTTTCACCATTTATTGTCATTAAAACCAGATTTTGGCCCAAGTCTCTGTAACAAAAAGACGGCAGTCAAGTCAAGGAGTTCACACCGAATAAGTTGCAGTACATGCGAGTAATCAGAAAGTATTTATATGTACGTAGCGCCCTTAGCCATGGTAGAAGCATAAGTCATTGAAATAATCCTCAAAAGAACGGAGGTCATGGTCAGAGGCAAATGTGGCTTCTGTTTCCATGTAGCTCTGGATGTTATCGCGTGAACTTCCAGGGTGAACTCGCTACTCAGTGTGAATGAGACGTTAGACGAACACATAATTAACTCGGATTCCAGAAACACAGCAGTGAATAATCTGCATTTTATTGATCTTTTGGCTGCTCCGTTTCTCGTCAGGGGTCGCCACAGCTGCACAGGGACTTTGAAAGGTTTTACTCTGAACGCCCTTCCTGCCGCATCCAGCCGCGTCCTGTGTGGGTGAAGTGTCTTTCCCAAGGACACAACGCCCGTCTGCACCGGGTCAGAGTGGGAATTCAATTCAGTTTTATTTCTATAGCTCAGTATCACAACAACAGTCGCTTCAAAAGGCTTCACAAACAGTTAATCAAACAGAAACACACAATCAGACTTAACACACAATCAACACTAGGGCTGCACAATATATCGCAAAATTATCGTTATCGCAATATCAGCAAACGCAATATCTGTATCGCAAGAATCTAAATATATCACAATAACACTGTGGTCTTCCATCTGACAGAGATTTACACTGAAGAATCATTTTCCACCAGAGCCTTAAAAGAACATGTGTTGTGACTAAATAAAAATGTTTAAAAAGTCCAGTTTTAGTGGTAATTTAATTAATTTAGTCCCAGCTTAGCCTTGTTTTATTCCTGGTTTAGTCTGTGTTAAGTTTTGATTTTGTCGCTGTTTTGACTTGTAAATACAGGAACTTACATTTTTGTGAAATGTTGGGAATTTAACTTACTATGTTCGAAAAGTAGACTATTTTCAAATATCGCAATAATATCGTTATTGCAATTTTCAACATAGTTATCGAATAGCACATGTTTTATCCATATCACGCAGCCCTAATCAACACAAACAATAACTGCACTCAACTAAAAAGACCCAGGACACTCCTCCTTCTCTTCAGGAAAAACTCCTAAAAAAAACCCAGCTGTGAAAAGAAGAAACCTTACGGAGCCCACATTGAAGAAGAGATCCTCTCACAGGACAGACAGGCTATAAATGCATCCAGGACTAGAGCCCAACCAATATATCGGCCAGCCGATATAGCCCATTAGAAAATTATCGGTCATTGGCCAAAATGTTGTCGATATCCGCTGATATAAACTGTACTATTTTTACTGCTGGACTGCTGGATTAAGACCTGTTTACTTGCAAATGATGGCCTTCTGCTATTTGTGCAGCAGAGGGCGCTGGTGTTTCCAAACAGTTTGGCTTTTACTCTGCAGTTCATAGGAAACTCCCCAAATCTCCTTCTCATGGCCTGAAAAGCTCAAAAAGGCAATAAAAATATTTTGCTCATTTCTCTGCCATAAAACCACAGAGAACAAAAATTCAAAATGCATTTTGTAGATCTCCCCATGCTCTACCTGCAGAGCAAGTTTAAATGAAATTTAAGTTAAACAAATTTAGTTAAAGCTAAAAAAATAAATATAATACATAAAATACAAAATAATACTCCCCACGCCAATGCCCACTACAACCTACATAACAATCAGCATAAAGAACAATAAGAAGCTTTCTACAACATCTTAAAAAGTGGCCTGGGATGTACTCGCCATATTCATGTAAACAAGAGCAGAAAGAAAAATGCTTTAAAAACCTTTTCCAAATGTATAATGTATCGGCCAATGTATCGGATATCGGTATTTATTTGTTACCTAATATCGGTATCAGCCTCAAAAAATCCATATCAGTCGGGCTTTATCCAGGACTGTTAAAAAAAGTCCATTAGCTCCTCTTTAGTATCACAGTTCAAGTGTAAGAATCAAACCACCAACCCTGCTGTCAGTGAGCAATGAAACCTCCTGCACCTGAATAATGTGTGTTTTAAATAAGAGGCCACTTTATCAGGCACAGGCTCGACTAATGAAGAGAACGGCCAGCTCTGAGGTAACGAACTTTAATGAACGCGCTTTAATGAAAAGAATAATTCATGAACGTCAGTCGTTAACTAGAGCTGCTCATAAAAACATTCCTTAATTATCATAGTAACACAGTAAAATGATGCTCCTCATACATCACACTGTGACGCTCTGTCCACCAGCTGCTCTCTAACGTCTGTGTGAGCCGCACCTCTGACAGACGACTGCCAGCTAATAATAAATAATAATACATCAAACTTATAAAGCGCTTTTTAGGACACTCAGACGCTTTACATAAGAAATAAAAAATAAAACAAAAGAAAGAAGAACAGGAGACAAAAGGCTCGTATGTTAAGAAGGAGCACACGTTTTCTTCTCAGATGCTAATAATGGAGGTGGACTCTAGGGGGCGACGGCGAGGGGAGCTGTGAGGTCAGATTGGTAACGAACAGGAATCAAAAAAGATGCTCTGAGCTCGACGTACAGCGAGCGCGGGGGCTCAGGAGAAAAGAGCTAACGAGGCGGAGACGTGAGGAAGAAGGAAAGCAGAGAGGACTTTGAACCTGGAGACTCAGAGACTCAGAGACTCAGAGGCTGTCCACCCACGCCGCGGGTTTCCTGGACGAGAGGAGATGGACGCACAGCAAAACTTCAACAAACAGTTAAAGGAATGAAGAGAGATGAAGGCAGAGATGTTCTTGATCAGACTGAACCTTCCACCTTCCATTCTGTCTCTGTATTGTCTTCTACAGGGACACAAACTCTGATGCACCACCCAGGCTCACACATGGAAACATTCATGAAGACATTCATGAAGACATTAATGAAGACATAATTAACATTGATTAAAACCAAAACAATGCCCTGATTCCCCAAGAGGATGGGTCGGTCCAGGAGTGGGCACGGTGCATGGCATTATTTAGGGGGATAGTAACACCACAAAACTTTTAACCATGACTTTTTTATTTAGCCGCTACACTTTTGCCTTTTAGTATTTTATCCACTACTTAATAATTACAATAATGGTTTTGATTTAAACAGCGTTTTCTCTTTACAACTCCTCAGTCGCACTCAGACGTGGCTCATATTCTGCGCCTATGGCCTCTGTGACCACCACCAAATGTGGGATTCAAGTCGCCATCTTCTAGTTACCGGGCTCCACTGAGCTACTGCCACCCACTAATTATCTTTTCTTTTTTTTTCAACTTTATTTATGGATTTTCCTCTGTGAGCTCCTCCTCTGTGAGCTCCTCCTCTGTGAGCTCCTCCTCTGTGAGCACCTCCTCTGTGCACTCCTCCTCTGTGCACTCCTCCTCTGTGAGCTCCTCCTCTGTGAGCTCCTCCTCTGTGAGCTCCTCCTCTGTGCACTCCTCCTCTGTGAGCTCCTCCTCTGTGAGCTCCTCCTCTGTGAGCACCTCCTCTGTGCACTCCTCCTCTGTGCACTCCTCCTCTGTGAGCTCCTCCTCTGTGAGCTCCTCCTCTGTGAGCACCTCCTCTGTGCACTCCTCCTCTGTGAGCGCCTCCTCTGTGAGCTCCTCCTCTGTGAGCGCCTCCTCTGTGCACTCCTCCTCTGTGAGCTCCTCCTCTGTGAGCTCCTCCTCTGTGAGCTCCTCCTCTGTGAGCGCCTCCTCTGTGAGCTCCTCCTCTGTGTGAGACGCACCGAGGAGAGAAAGTGCACTCCCGAGTCGCTCCGAGTAATTAGTAAAAAAGTACTAAAACTTGATATAAAGCATGTTTCTTTTAAGTAAAATGTCCAGGTGATGATGTCCAGCACCAAACACTGATTCAAAATGTTATTTTCCATCCTCCATATTGTCTCTGTGCGTTCCTCTCCTTCCTGTTCTGAAGCTCCTCCCATCTCACACAAACACGACTCCATCTCCCTTCCACCCCCGACGAGACTCTGAAACAATAAAAGGCTGCGTGTTTTCATTCTGGTTCGGAGTAGCAGGCGGGAGCGCGGGGGGGCACCTGGCACCCTGTTATCATCCTAACCCAGATATGTCAGCGCTGATCAAAAACACAACGCTTCTTTCTGAGACACGATTTCAGAGAGAGAGAGACGTGAGCTCCTCTGCCTCCTCAGCGCAGAGGGGAGCCACAACCAGGAGCAAAAAAAACATTTACTAAAATTATGGATTTAAATTTATCCTGCAATACATAAGTTATCATCGCCATGCGGAGGTTTCTCTTATTAGAAGACTAAATATAGTAATAACTTAGTTCCAGTTAGAGCTAGTTTTATTTAGGACGGCAGAATATATCACAAAATATTCATCACTGCACTGTCAGCAAACTCCAATATCAGTGTTGCAAGAATATAAATAAATCACAATAACAACGCTGTGGTCTTCCATCTGACAGAGATTTACACTGAAGAATCATTTTCTACCAGAGCCTTAATGAAAATGTTTGTTTTAAAAATGTTTTAAAAAGTATTTTTTTTAATTTAGTCACAGTTTTATTCCTGGTTTAGTCTGAGTTAAGTTTTGATTTGAATACAGGTGGTCCTGAACAGCTGGTCCTGTTTTAAAATACAGCAAAAATACTGTTATCAGAATATTCAACATAGATATTGAATATCAGATGTTTTTCCCATATCGTGCAGTTTTAGTTTTATTCCTGCTTTCTCTGGATTTGTCCTGGTTTTAGTTCTGCTTTTGTCCCTGTTTAGTCTTGGTTTTGTAAAGTTCCCGAGGTGGCACTTGGTTGGAGAAGTTACAAAACCACTGGTCCAGAGAAATATTATTGGTTTTGTAAAAAGTTGGTCACAATAAAATGATGAGAGATAAAACTGGGTCCAACGATCAGCGCAGATGGGAACCACTCTGCTGCGTTTCCTCTCAACATCAAAATACTTCTCTCACTCGTTAAAGACCATTGCATACAAAAAATCAACCCATTTAATCCACAAAAAATGACACAAAAAGAAGTGTAAATGGTGAATGCAGTCGATGCCATCTGTTCTAACGCAGAGTAGCAACAGCAGTACGTTTTCTAATCTTAGAGGCCTCTGCCATCGCTTTAAAATAAAAGTCTTCCTACAATAACGTCTTCGAATGTGTGAGCAGTTAAAATAATCAATGCAGGCCACTTGGATAAATCAGGTTTGTGCAGAGAGAGTCTGGAGTCTGCAGGGATCAGAGACGCTTCTCTCTCTCAGAGCCTCTTGGTGCTGCAGGTGGTCCTCCTCCTCCTCCTCCTCCTCCTCCTCCTCCTCCTCCTCTTCCTCCTCCTCCTCCTCTTCTTCATTTTCTTCTTCTTTTTCTTCTTCTTTTTCTTCTTTTTCTTCTTCTTTTTCTTCTTCTTTTTCTTCTTCTTCTTTTTCTTTTTCTTTTTCTTCTTTTTTCTTCTTTTTTCTTTTTCTTCTTTTTCTTCTTTTTTCTTTTTCTTCTTTTTCTTTTTTCTTTTTCTTCTTTTTTCTTTTTCTTCTTCTTTTTTCTTTTTCTTCTTTTTTCTTTTTCTTCTTTTTTCTTTTTCTTCTTTTTTCTTTTTCTTTTTTCTTTCTTCTTTTTTCTTTTTCTTCTTTTTCTTCTTTTTCTTCTTCTTTTTTCTTTTTCTTTTTCTTCTTCTTTTTTCTTTTTCTTTTTCTTCTTTTTCTTCTTTTTCTTCTTTTACTTCTTTTTTCTTTTTCTTCTTTTTCTTCTTTTTCTTCTTTTTTCTTTTTCTTCTTTTTCTTCTTTTTCTTCTTCTTTTTCTTCTTCTTCTTCTTCTTCCTTCTTCCTTCTTTTTCTTCTTCTTTAACCCGTTGCTGTGTTTGTGTGCACTCCATCTCTTTGCACTCAGCTGGATCACATCAGATTCTGTGGCTCTCCTTTTCATTTTCATGCATTCACCATTAAAGAAAACACCTGGATAAAGAAAACGCCTGGATAAAGAAAGCGGCTGCATGTTCTCACCGCGGTTTGCAGGAGTCCACCTCTGAGCTGCAGAGTTACGTCAAAGAAAAAACAGCGAACAAAACACACCACAACACACGACTACTTCAGAATACAGCACTGTCTGTCAGCGTCACACCTGGATTCATCTACAACCAATCAGAATGGTTCTTATAAAACAAGGCGGGGCTTTATACAAGAACTCCTACACAGTGCAATTCAAAGATGGCTACTACTCAACTTTGTTTGCTAGTATAGAAGTATAAGTACCAGAAGTAGCAGTAGAAGAAGTAGCAGTAGGAATAATAGTAGTAGTTTTAGTAGTATAGAGGTATTAGCTAGCTAAGTTGTAGTAGCAGCAACAGAAAAAGTAGTAGGAGTAGTAGTAATAGTAGCACTATAAAGAGTACTATACAAAGATAGTAGACCTTGCAGTAGTAGTAATAACATAAGTAGTAGTAATGCTGGCAGTTGTAATAGTAGAAGTAGCAGTAGGACTCGTAGTAGTAGTAATAATATTAGTAGTAGCAGTAGTAGTAGTTTTAGTAGTATAGAGATATTAGCTAGCTAAGTTGTAGTAGCAGCAACAGAAAAAGTAGTAGGAGTAGTAGTAATAGTAGCACTATAAAGAGTAGAGATAGTAGACCTTGCAGTAGTAGTAATAACATAAGTAGTAGTAATACTGGCAGTTGTAACAGGGGCATTAGCAGTAGAGGAGGTAGCAGTAGTAACAGTAGAAGTAGCAGTAGGACTCATAGTAGTAGTAATAATATTAGTAGTAGCAGTAGTAGTAGTAGTAGTAGTATAGAGGTATTAGCTAGCTAAGTTGTAGTAGCAGCAACAGCAGAAGTAGTAGGACTTGTAGCTAGAGTAGTAGTAATAGTAGCACTATCAGTAGTAGTGGTTGCAGTAGCCGCAGTACTGTATAGTAGACCTTGCAGTAGTAGTAGTAGCATAAGTAGTAGTAATATTGGCAGTTGTAACAGGGCTGTTAGCAGTAGAGGAGGTAGCAGTAGGACTCATAGTATAAGCAGTAATGATAGTAGTAGTAGTAGTAGTAGGCCTTGTAGTTGTAATAGTACTGATAACAGTAGTGGTAAAAATGTACTATCAGCAGTAGTAGGGGCATTAGCAGTTGCAGTACTGCAGTAGGAGAACTAGTAGGCCTTATAGTTGTAGTAAAAGAAGTAGTAGTACAGAGGTATAAGCATTATAGTAGTAGCAGCAGAAGAAGTAGTACGATTCATAGTAGTATAAGTAGTCATAGTAACAGCAGTAGTAAATGTGATAACAGTTGTTGCAGTAGGACTCATAGTAATAGTAGTAGTAGTTGTAATAGTACTAATAACAGTAGTAGTAAACGAGTACTAGCAGTAGTAGTAGGGGCATTAGCAGTTGCAGTCCTAGCAGCAGTAGTAGTAGGACTTGTAGTAGTAGCAGTAGTAGTAGTAGTAGTATAGAGGTGTAGGCATTTGTAGTAGCAGCAGCAGAAGTAGTAGTAGGATTTACAGTGGTAGTAGTAGTAGTAGTAGTAGTATGGAGGTATCAACAAAGTGGTAGTAGTATAAGTAGTAGAAAACCTTGCAGTTGTAGTAGTACTGATAACAGTAGTAGTACTAGCAGTTGTAGTAGTTTTGGCTCCACAAGTACAAAAAACAACTTTATCTTGTCTTTATGCAAACTTTACTTCGGCACACGTTGCTGACTACTTCTACCCGAGTACTATTACTGTAAAGTCACAGTTGTTTATGATGAAGTACAGATGTGTAGTACTTTCTCCAGACCACAGTGACGGTGAACTCTGGCTCTTGTGGCTCCTTCAGCGTCGCCTTCCTCTCTCTGCTCAGGTTTGGCCCCGGCGTCGCTCTTCATGTGACGCTCGGCCGTTTGCTGCCAGACTCCTGACGGCGTTTCTCTTCGGACTTGGCAGATGTTCTGGATTACCGCACCTCTGTTTGGCCGCGGCGCTGTTGTGGAGACTCGCTAAGGAAATAAATGCATTCCTCTCCACCCAGACGCAGATTTATTTGTTGCCTTCATTAAAAAGAGCTTAAGTCACGGATCTGAAACATGTGGCAGCGTCTCGAGGCGGGACAGGAAACACCGAGAGGACAGATGTGTAATTAGGAGTTGGAGAGGAATGTGTGAGGCAAGGTTTTAGTGTCCAGGGTTAAAAACGGCTAAAGAGGTGCGGACAGCGAGGAGAGGGACGATGACAAGTTTTTAAGCCAGAACAACGTCATTTACAAACAATAACGCTCTTTAAAAAACTCAGGATATACACAGCAGGATCATGAGTTCAACTTAAGCTGGGGACAAACTGCAGAACGTTCCCAGTCCTTACAGACTGCACCACTGGCTGTGTCCCAGTGTCCTCCCTGTTCACTGAAGAGCAGCGGTTCATTACCCGAGTCCCCCCTGAGTCATACGTCCATCTGTGTTCAAACTCAGGATTGAAAAGACAATAAGTCGCACTTTTTCCCATCGTCTGGCTCGGGGTGTGACGTATACTCAGGTGTGACTTATATATTAAAATATTTCAGGTGTTGGTTAGGGGGCGCTCTAGGCTTGTGTACCAGCATCTGCTGCACCTGTACCACTGACAATTTAAAATGTAAACATTACCAACAACAACTTAGGCTATAAAGACAACTGAGAAAGAGCGGAATAATTGGAAATGGAACTGATGCTGAGTCTGACGACAGCCACGCAGAGGAGGAAGCGGCGCTTCGTCTACCTCCGGAGTTGGCGGAGTTGTTCAGAAGCGACACCGAGGATGAAGAATTTAAAGGATTTAGCGATTAGGAGTGAGATGGTGAGTTTGGTGAACTTGTTATATTATGTTCTTTATGCTATAGTTATGTGAATAACTGTTAATATATTACGTTAACATACGAGACACCTATTCAGTTCGTTGTTTATGCTTCATGTAGCTGAATAACCATCAATGTGTTACGTTAGCATAGCGCACACCTATTCAGCTGTTGTTCTCTATTCTATTATTACTATAACTTGCCTTTCAACATGAAATGTCTGTTCTTGGTGTCAGAGTTTGTAAAATAAATTTCCCCCCAAAAAGGCGACTTATAGTCCAGAAAATACGGTAGTGTCTAGACTTTTTTAATGCAAAAAACAAAACAAAAAAACAAAAACAACAACAGTTTGAGCGCAGGCCGTTGCCCTCACTCCCGTCCTGTCCCGGCGCTGCAGCTCTGTCCTGATGAGACCCAGAGACTGTTCCCCTCTCTGTCACCAGCACCGAGGCGGAGAAAACAAACACAACGCACGTGAGGCGGTTCAGAGCACGGGGAGGGCCCCTGGGACGGCCCCGGCCCGAGCTCAGTGGGGCCTCCTCCTCTGCTCTGTCAACAGCCTGCGTACTGTGTACAAGTACACATCTGTGTAGTATCCAGAGTACACAGAGGACCGCAGACCCTCACACCTCAGACGGAAATAACCTCAGCGAGAACACAGCACTTTCTACTTTTCAAACGTCTACAGCTGGAACACAGGAAACAGGCACAAAATGTCTAAATCAGCCATTCCCAAAGTCAGTCAGGAGTGTCACAGCCTCTTAAATTTACCAAAATCCCACTCAGACCCCAACAATACAACTTCCCTCACTCCCAAATTTTATTTTCATGTTTTTCTCCATTTATTTCTATAAAAACATTACAAAAGACACTGACAATTGGCTAAAAAGTGTTTTAAAGTTATATTTTTAAACAAATACACTGTAAAAAAGATAAAATTCTGCAATAACTCAAGGAAAGGATCTCTCAAGATTTTTGATGTTCATACGTCTAAAAACCTTTCTAATTTTTAACTCATTTTTAATTTTTTACTCAACTTACAGAGTTCAGAAAAAGTTATTCTTTTGTTAAATGTAGTATATTTAGTTTTTATTATTATCAATAATACTTTTTCTGAACAGCGGAGTCAGTTGCTGTAAGATGAGCTGGAATTTTTAGATGTATGAACGTTAAATTTGGTGAGTGAAAAAATATTAGTTGTGGAAAACTTGAGATTTTGAGTTGATCACCAAAACTCAAAAACCTTGAGGGATTGAGTTTTTTCCGCGCTTTGGGAACCGCTGGTCTAAATAAACTTCACCTACACTTTCAAAATAAAGGCTCAGTAAAACATGGCGCTAATGTAAACATCGCACATCGAGAAGTTCGTTACTGAGCGCGAGAAATATCTAATAATAAATATGACACCGAGCAGCCATTTTACAGGACAACGTGAAGAAAGCAGAAGTGATTGGTTGGTGAGAAGTCGGTAAAACTGAGCTGCCACAATGTTCTCAGTAGTTCTTGGTTCTTTGGCCAAAAGCTCACCGCTCCTCAGCCTGAAGTGTGCACAAACATTAGTGAACATTAGTGAACATTAGTGAACATTAGTGAACATTAGTGAACATTTGGAGCTGATCAGGGCTGAAGCCTCTGGTCCTCGGTCCATTTCTCGGTCGGTGAGGTCTCGGTCGACTAAAGCTGGCCTCATTTCTTACTAAATAACTTTTATTTTCCATTTTATTTTAGATCGCGTTGATGTTTTTTAGCTAACAGCCATCTTTTGTAATTGTATTCTCTCGCAGTTCATTTTAAGTCACTTGTTTATCTAAGTTCCCCACATATCCTTTATTAATTTTGGGCAATTAATCACTGCACTGAGCATAACTTTGGTTAAATAATGATTTCTTTGGTTGACTACAGTCCTAATTACAGAAATCTGGCAAACGTTTGTACTTGGAATTTAGAAATATGGTTTTGCAAAGGAAGGGTTAAAGTCCCTCCTCATTTATCCGGGCTTTGGACTGGCAGAAAGTGCACCTGTGTTTGTTCAGCTCCACGTCGGGGAATTGAACCCCTGACCTCCTGCGCAAAAGGTGACAGAACTAAACTCTGCACTAAAGGAGAGGCTTATTAATATTTCAGGTTTTAATGAAATAATGTATCTGTGGAAAACCTCTTCTGTTGTGGAGCTGTTAGCTGGCGACGCTGGGGACTGGACAGGGCATAAAATGGCTACTTAGCACGGCTGTTAGCGACATGAGGCTAACAAATAAATGAGCTTCGTGTTTGGGCTTTAGAAACGTGTCTGAATAAAACAAAATACTGCTCCAGGTTTGTTTTTGAGGAGGAAACATTATCACACAATTAAACGCTCAAAAAAAGTGGAATAATAAATGAATAAATGAGTTATCTCTGAATAATGGCGAGCTTAACAAAGTAAAGCCCGACCTCTCTGAACTCTGGCTCACTCCACTGCGTTAAATGCAAGAAAGACAAAACAAAGAATTAAAAATACACAGCAATCCAGTCTTTAAACCGTTACATCTGCCTGTCACTCTCCCCTCTGTCTCTGCTTTTGTTTTGCTGATAAACTCAACTGGCTCCTGTATAATTTCCCGCTCGGGTGCTTCCTAATTTGAGGCTGTGTTTGTTGTTGTTGATTCGTGCGTTTGTGATTTGGAAAATGCCAGTCATTATGTGAATCTGCTCCTCGCTAACTTCCTTCCTGTCTCTTGCCCCAAAAACTTTTAAAACTCCTCCGGTTACGCTCTTTTTAATAACACGCATTTTGTTTTCGCCTGACAGTCACGCGGACGCATTAAGTGCAGGGATTTTTGGGGAATGGCTGAGATGGAGCTGGTTTTGGAGGAAAAGGAGAGCTGCGTAAAAATTAAATTATGAGACAGAGCCTGGGGTTGCCATAGAAACACAAGATTCAGATTCTGTCAAAATGGAAAGAGAAATATTTTAGGGAGAAAAGAGAAATTGGGGAAATGACCTGCCACATTTAAGCATTGGGTAAAAAAAACTAAACTGCTCTGTAGCAAAGTGCAGTGTTTCCCAACCAGGGGTGCGGGGACCGCCAGGGGTACGCGAGCACACTGCAGGGACCACGAGGACTGATCTGAGTATTTACTGAAAATACTTCACTGTCACAGAGACAAACCTAAAACTGGACTAAACCAGGACTAAACCAGGACTAAACCAGGACTAAACCAGGACTAAACCAGGACTAAACCAGGACTAAACCAGGACTAAACCAGGACTAAACCAGGGCTAAACCAGGACTAAACCAGAACTAAACCAGGGCTAAACCAGGACTAAACCAGGGCTAAACCAGGACTAAACCAGAACTAAACCAGGGCTAAACCAGGACTAAACCAGGACTAAACCAGAACTAAACCAGGACTAAACTAGGACTAAACCAGGACTAAAGCAGGACTAAACCAGGACTAAACCAGGACTAAACCAGAACTAAACCAGGACTAAACCAGAACTAAACCAGAACTAAACCAGGACTAAACCAGGACTAAACCAGGACTAAACCAGGATTAAACCAGGACTAAACCAGGATTAAACAAGGACTAAACCAGAACTAAACCAGGACTAAATCAGGACTAAACCAGGACTAAACCAGAACTAAACCAGGATTAAACCAGGACTAAACCAGGACTAAACCAGAACTAAACCAGGATTAAACCAGGACTAAACCAGAACTAAACCAGGACTAAACCAGGGCTAAACCAGGACTAAACCAGGGCTAAACCAGGGCTAAACCAGGACTAAACCAGGACTAAACCAGGACTAAAGCAGGACTAAACTAGGACTAAACCAGGACTAAACCAGGACTAAAGCAGGACTAAACCAGGGCTAAACCAGGACTAAACCAGGACTAAACCAGGACTAAACCAGGACTAAAGCAGGACTAAACTAGGTCTAAAACCAGGACTAAACCAGGTCTAAACCAGGATTAAAGCAGAAGTAAACAAGGAAAACACAGGTCTAAAACCAGGACTACAGTGGATCCAAACCAAGACTAAGCCCTACCCCAGACCACAAACGCTGGGAAGCAGTGATGCAGAGAGCTGTGTCCTGGAGGAAAAGCTCGTTTGGAGAAGCAGACAGGAGACGGCGGAGCAGAGCTAAAGGAGACACAGAGGGGGACAGTACAGTGGACCCGAGGCAGCGCTGGACTCTCCCAGGACCAGGGGGTGAGACGTCTGTCCCATCATGCACTGCTCCTCCTTCACTACAGTACAAAATGCTTCCACTGCCAATGAACACTCCTCACAAACGTTCTTCTGTTTACATGTGCATGCTGGTTCTGTTTCTGGGCAGCAGCTCTGTCCTGTTGATCTACCCTGACCTCTGACCTCTCTGCGTGTGTGTGTGTGTGTGTGTGTGTGTGTGTGTGTGTGTGTGTGTGTGTGTATGTGTGTGTGTGTGTGTGTGTGTTTGTGGGGCCAGTTCTCCCCATGTTCTGCAGATGGGAGCTCTAATCCCCAGCATTAGCTCAGTTAAGCATGAAGCGAGCATCTGAGGAGCAGCAAGACCCAAACAGCTTTTACTGAAGCTTGTACCGTTTACACCATATACACACCAGCTACTTTAGGTCTAAAGTGTGGAAGACCAAGACCAGGTCCAGGTCCAGGTCCAAGACCAGTGCCAGGGCGTGTTCCTGTTTGGATGCTGCTCCGCTCAGAGACAGGATAAAGCAGGAAGTAATTGGATAAAGGTTGACCAATTAATAAAGGCCAGAGCGCCGGGGCAGCAACAGAGAGGCTGTGATCTGCTGCAGATAAGAAAACACACAGACGAGAGACGAGAGAGCAGAGAGACAAGACCAGAGACAAGAGAGAGGAGAGACAGGACCAGAGACAAGAGAGCAGAGAGACAAGACCAGAGACAAGAGAGAGAGGAGAGACAAGACCAGAGACAAGAGAGAGGAGAGACAAGACCAGAGACAAGAGAGAGGAGAGACAAGACCAGAGACAGGAGAGACAAGACCAGAGACAAGAGAGAGGAGAGACAAGACCAGAGACAAGAGAGAGGAGAGAGACAAGACCAGAGACGAGAGAGAGGAGAGACAAGACCAGAGACGAGAGAGAGGAGAGACAAGACCAGAGACAAGAGAGAGGAGAGACAAGACCAGAGACAAGAGAGAGGAGAGACAAGACCAGAGACAAGAGAGAGGAGAGACAAGACCAGAGACAGGAGAGACAAGACCAGAGACAAGAGAGCAGAGAGACAAGACCAGAGACAAGAGAGCAGAGAGACAAGACCAGAGACAAGAGAGAGGAGAGACAAGACCAGAGACAAGAGAGAGGAGAGACAAGACCAGAGACAAGAGAGCGGAGAGACAAGACCAGAGACAAGAGAGCGGAGAGACAAGACCAGAGACAAGAGAGAGGAGAGACAAGACCAGAGACAAGAGAGAGGAGAGACAAGACCAGAGACAAGAGAGAGGAGAAACAAGACCAGAGACAGGAGAGACAAGACCAGAGACAAGAGAGCAGAGAGACAAGACCAGAGATAAGAGAGCAGAGAGACAAGACCAGAGACAAGAGAGAGGAGAGACAAGACCAGAGACAGGAGAGACAAGACCAGAGACAAGAGAGAGGAGAGACAAGACCAGAGACAAGAGAGAGGAGAGAGACAAGACCAGAGACGAGAGAGAGGAGAGACAAGACCAGAGACGAGAGAGAGGAGAGACAAGACCAGAGACAAGAGAGAGGAGAGACAAGACCAGAGACAAGAGAGAGGAGAGACAAGACCAGAGACAGGAGAGACAAGACCAGAGACAAGAGAGAGGAGAGACAAGACCAGAGACAAGAGAGAGGAGAGAGACAAGACCAGAGACGAGAGAGAGGAGAGACAAGACCAGAGACGAGAGAGAGGAGAGACAAGACCAGAGACAAGAGAGAGGAGAGACAAGACCAGAGACAAGAGAGAGGAGAGACAAGACCAGAGACAAGAGAGAGGAGAGACAAGACCAGAGACAGGAGAGACAAGACCAGAGGCAAGAGAGCAGAGAGACAAGACCAGAGACAAGAGAGCAGAGAGACAAGACCAGAGACAAGAGAGAGGAGAGACAAGACCAGAGACAAGAGAGAGGAGAGACAAGACCAGAGACAAGAGAGCAGAGAGACAAGACCAGAGACAAGAGAGCGGAGAGACAAGACCAGAGACAAGAGAGAGGAGAGACAAGACCAGAGACAAGAGAGAGGAGAGACAAGACCAGAGACAAGAGAGAGGAGAAACAAGACCAGAGACAGGAGAGACAAGACCAGAGACAAGAGAGCAGAGAGACAAGACCAGAGATAAGAGAGCAGAGAGACAAGACCAGAGACAAGAGAGAGGAGAGACAAGACCAGAGACAAGAGAGAGGAGAGACAAGACCAGAGACAAGAGAGAGGAGAGACAAGACCAGAGACAAGAGAGAGGAGAGACAAGACCAGAGACAAGAGAGAGGAGAGACAAGACCAGAGACAAGAGAGAGGAGACACAAGACCAGAGACAAGAGAGAGGAGAGACAAGACCAGAGACAAGAGAGAGGAGAGAGACAAGACCAGAGACAAGAGAGAGGAGAGACAAGACCAGAGACAAGAGAGAGGAGAGACAAGACCAGAGACAAGAGAGAGCAGAGAGACAAGACCAGAGACAAGAGAGAGGAGAGAGACAAGACCAGAGACAAGAGAGAGGAGAGACAAGACCAGAGACAAGAGAGAGGAGAGACAAGACCAGAGACAACAGAGAGGAGAGACAAGACCAGAGACAAGAGAGAGGAGAGACAAGACCAGAGACAAGAGAGAGGAGAGAGACAAGACCAGAGACAAGAGAGAGGAGAGACAAGACCAGAGACAACAGAGAGGAGAGACAAGACCAGAGACAAGAGAGAGGAGAGACAAGACCAGAGACAAGAGAGAGGAGAGACAAGACCAGAGACAAGAGAGAGGAGAGACAAGACCAGAGACAACAGAGAGGAGAGACAAGACCAGAGACAAGAGAGAGGAGAGAGACAAGACCAGAGACAAGAGAGAGCAGAGAGACAAGACCAGAGACAAGAGAGAGGAGAGAGACAAGACCAGAGACAAGAGAGAGGAGAGACAAGACCAGAGACAAGAGAGAGGAGAGACAAGACCAGAGACAACAGAGAGGAGAGACAAGACCAGAGACAAGAGAGAGGAGAGACAAGACCAGAGACAAGAGAGAGGAGAGAGACAAGACCAGAGACAAGAGAGAGGAGAGACAAGACCAGAGACAAGAGAGAGGAGAGACAAGACCAGAGACAACAGAGAGGAGAGACAAGACCAGAGACAAGAGAGAGGAGAGACAAGACCAGAGACAAGAGAGAGGAGAGAGACAAGACCAGAGACAAGAGAGAGGAGAGACAAGACCAGAGACAACAGAGAGGAGAGACAAGACCAGAGACAAGAGAGAGGAGAGACAAGACCAGAGACAACAGAGAGGAGAGACAAGACCAGAGACAAGAGAGAGGAGAGACAAGACCAGAGACAAGAGAGAGGAGAGAGACAAGACCAGAGACAAGAGAGAGGAGAGACAAGACCAGAGACAACAGAGAGGAGAGACAAGACCAGAGACAAGAGAGAGGAGAGACAAGACCAGAGACAAGAGAGAGGAGAGACAAGACCAGAGACAAGAGAGAGGAGAGACAAGACCAGAGACAACAGAGAGGAGAGACAAGACCAGAGACAAGAGAGAGGAGAGAGACAAGACCAGAGACAAGAGAGAGCAGAGAGACAAGACCAGAGACAAGAGAGAGGAGAGAGACAAGACCAGAGACAAGAGAGAGGAGAGACAAGACCAGAGACAAGAGAGAGGAGAGACAAGACCAGAGACAACAGAGAGGAGAGACAAGACCAGAGACAAGAGAGAGGAGAGACAAGACCAGAGACAAGAGAGAGGAGAGAGACAAGACCAGAGACAAGAGAGAGGAGAGACAAGACCAGAGACAAGAGAGAGGAGAGACAAGACCAGAGACAACAGAGAGGAGAGACAAGACCAGAGACAAGAGAGAGGAGAGACAAGACCAGAGACAAGAGAGAGGAGAGAGACAAGACCAGAGACAAGAGAGAGGAGAGACAAGACCAGAGACAACAGAGAGGAGAGACAAGACCAGAGACAAGAGAGAGGAGAGACAAGACCAGAGACAAGAGAGAGGAGAGACAAGACCAGAGACAAGAGAGAGGAGAGACAAGACCAGAGACAAGAGAGAGGAGAGACAAGACCAGAGACAAGAGAGAGGAGAGAGACAAGACCAGAGACAAGAGAGCGGAGAGACAAGACCAGAGACAAGAGAGAGGAGAGAGACAAGACCAGAGACAAGAGAGAGGAGAGACAAGACCAGAGACAAGAGAGAGGAGAGACAAGACCAGAGACAAGAGAGAGGAGAGACAAGACCAGAGACAACAGAGAGGAGAGACAAGACCAGAGACAACAGAGAGGAGAGACAAGACCAGAGACAAGAGAGAGGAGAGAGACAAGACCAGAGACAAGAGAGAGGAG
Source organism: Bostrychus sinensis (assembly GCA_020698575.1). Classification (NCBI taxonomy): domain Eukaryota; kingdom Metazoa; phylum Chordata; class Actinopteri; order Gobiiformes; family Eleotridae; genus Bostrychus; species Bostrychus sinensis. The sequence continues at coordinate 1,908,060 of CM036241.1, read as the reverse complement.
AGACAAGACCAGAGACAAGAGAGAGGAGAGACAAGACCAGAGACAAGAGAGAGGAGAGACAAGACCAGAGACAAGAGAGAGGAGAGACAAGACCAGAGAGCAGAGAGAGGAGGTGTGCTGGTGTGCTGTTTGCTTTGGACACTTTTCAGGCAAGGTTTAGTCCTGATCTAGACCTGGTTTAGACTTAGTTTAGTCTTGGTTTAGTTCAGGTTTAGACCAGGCCTAAACAGCAAAAAGAGAAACAGAGACAGAGAAAATGGAAGCGCAGAGAAATGCATAATGTCAAACTGTTCAGCAGACAGAAATGTTGTGTACTGTTGCTTTAAGTCCTCTACAGAACATGCATCCACCTCCATCCTCTGTGTGTGACTGAATAAATAAAAGTATATCCAGAGGTGGCAGACAAACGCTCTCTGAGCCCTGGACGCTGCTGCTCCGCCCCCCGCGCCACATGACTGATATCAGCTTTTATGTTAATGCAGCGTTTGGCAGAGTTGAACAAGGCACAGTTCCATCCGCACTCACTCAGACGCTGCTTATGGCCTCACGGAGCACGACAGAGTTATAGCTGCTCAGAACAAACAATAACTGTCAATGCAATCATATCAGAATAAAACATTACATTAACTAGAAACACTCGAGTGTAGAGAGCACAGACCTCCCCCTGGACCCTCCTTGGATCCACACCAAAACATATCTAGGTACCAGCCAAACAAACAAACCAATAATGCCACAAAAACTAGGACTAAACTCGCTCAAATGGTGAACCTTTTGCTGGTGAGGAAGCTTACCTCTGAGATCTTGACGCGTCCCTCCTGGAAGGAGCAGTCCAGGGCGTTCTGGGTGCACATGTGTCTGTACTTACACCAGTGACAGGGGAAGGAGCCGTTCACACAGGACAGGCAGCTGCAAGAGAGCGCAGGAAGGAAATTAGTCTTACATTTTACAAACAAGAACGAAACAGTGCAGAGGAGAAAGATATGAAAGGAAAAAGGTCTCCAATATGGCCGCCACTGACCAGGAGCCAACTGCTCACTGGGGCTGTAACGATACAATCACTGATGTATCGATTTTTTTTCCTACGATACAACTACATCGATACACGACCTTGTATCAAATCGTATCGTTCTCTAGAAAGTGAATATTGATACACAGGAAGTATCGATCAATAATATCGGAAATATCAAAATTAGAAATTTGTATGTTAAAATAAAACCAGATATGGCTTTTTGGAGGTAAATTTTGTGTTTTTAATTAAATAAAATGTTATATTCAACTTTTCTTCACTCTCTGTCTTCTGGACATAATCAAACCCAGCTGCAGTGTTACCTTGAGAGTAAACTTTTATGATTTTTGGCAAAAAGTTGCTGTATCGATTACCGATACAAAGGTGTTGAATTGTATCAAATCGTATTGTTCCAAATTAGCCAATATCGTTCTTGAATCGTATTGAAACACTTCTAATCGATACATATCGTATCGTTGCAAAAACGTATCAAATAATCGTGATCATGACAGAGTATTTCAGAAACTGCTGATACTGGGATTTTTACACTCAACAACAAATATTCTCCAGGGTTAACAGAATAGTCCTAAAAAGAGAAAAGAAAAAACACTGAGCAGCAGTTCTGTGGTGAAAAAGCCTTGAGGTCAGAGGAGAATGGTCAGACTGGTTCCAGATGAGAGAAAAGTAACAGTAACTCAATTAACCACGAAGCTTCTATAACTCCATCCCAGTTTTCCCATCAGCAGCCTTTGTCCTGGAGCCTCTGCGACCCTCTCTCCCGCTCCGTACCTCTGCCTCTCATTCACAGCCGTCCCGTGTTAAAAGCCCCCTCTCTTTGTCTAAGCTCTCTTTCATGTCGCCGGTGCTAAAAGCGTTTCGCAGATTTAAGTCCACGCGCTCGGGCGGCGAGCAGAGGCGCAGACAGACGAGCGACGGAGGACAAAGACAGGAGCGGGAGGTAAAAGCAGGTGAGACTCTCCAGGGAAACACAGAGGAGACAGAGGCATCATGGGAGATGTAGGCTCTGAGAACGAGGAGGGGGACAGAGGTTTGTGTCTTTAATGGACAAAAACAAACAAACAAAAAGACAGGTCAGCAGCTCTTTTTCCTGTTTTTTTGTAGTAGTAGTATCAGTAGTAGTAGTGGTAGTAACAGTGGTATGGCAACAATAATACTGGTAGCAGTAGTAGTCGTAGTAGTAGTAGAAGTAGTAATAGCAGTAGCAGCAGTAGTAGTAGAAGTAGCAGCAGTAGTAGAAGTAGCAGCAGTAGTAGTAGTAGTAGAAGTAGCAGCAACAGTAGTAGTAGAAGTAGTAGCAGCAGTAGTAGTAGTAGAAGTAGCAGTAGTAGTAGTAGTAGTAGTAGCAGTAGTAGTAGTAACAGTAGCAGTAGTAGTAGCAGCAGTAGTAGTAGTAGAAGTAGCAGTAGTAGTAGTAGTAGTAGTAGCAGGAGTAGTAGTAGTAGTAACAGTAGCAGTAGTAGTAGCAGCAGTAGTAGTAGTAGAAGTAGCAGTAGTAGTAGTAGCAGTAGTAGTAGTAACAGTAGTAGTAGCAGCAGTAGTAGTAGTAGAAGTAGCAGTAGTAGTAGTAGTAGTAGTAGCAGGAGTAGTAGTAGTAGTAACAGTAGCAGTAGTAGTAGCAGCAGTAGTAGTAGTAGAAGTAGCAGTAGTAGTAGTAGCAGTAGTAGTAGTAACAGTAGCAGTAGTAGTAGCAGCAGTAGTAGTAGTAGAAGTAGCAGTAGTAGTAGTAGTAGTAGTAGCAGGAGCAGTAGTAGTAGTAACAGTAGCAGTAGTAGTAGCAGCAGTAGTAGTAGTAGAAGTAGCAGTAGTAGTAGTAGTAGAAGTAGCAGCAGTAGTAGCAGCAGTAGTAGTAGTAGTATTAGCAGTAGTAGTAGTAGTAGTAGTAGTAGTAGTAGCAGTAGTAGTAAAAGCAGTAGTAGTAGTAGTATTAACAGTAGTAGTAGTAGTAGTAGTAGTAGTAGTAGTAGTAGTAGCAGTAGTAGTAAAAGCAGTAGTAGTAGTAGTATTAACAGTAGTAGTAGTAGTAGTAGTAGTAACAGTAGCAGTAGTAGTAACAGTAGCAGTTGAATCAGTAGTAGTTTGGACGTTTACTCAAGTAATGATGTTGCCAATTAATCCACCCATTGAGAGTCGCAGGTTAGTTTACTCTTTGTGCCAATCCCAAGCCCAGATAAATGAGGAGGTTTCTCTCAGGAAGGGCATCAGGTGTAAAACCTAAGCTAAATCTATCTGTGATCACAGCACACGAGGAAGCAGAGGATGAGAAAAGCCAAAAGGAAAGACCGATAATGTTACATATGCCTTATTTTATGTAAAGGTTGCAGTAATAGTACTTTTATCTGTGTACAAGTACTTCAGTACACAGATAAAAGTACTTCACCCCCCTCCTCTCGGTGACAGTATTTTTCTGCGTCGGGCTTAACGTTGACAAATCTCCTGAGTTAAGAGCCGCTCGTCTCTGATGGGACAGCTCCTCTCGGCACACATCCTTAAATCGGTCGATTAGGACGGCCCTGGGCTCCGGTCGGACGTGGGGGGGAAGCGTCTGGGGAGGGGGAGCGGCCCTGGGCTCTGATCGGACTCGGGGGGGAAGCGTCCGGGGAGGGGGAGTGAGCCTGGGCTGGAAACCATTACTTTAAATACAGACGTAACAAACGAGCCGCTCTAACTGAACTAAATCAATCCACGTCTGAGAGAGGGAGGAAAGAGGAGGAGAGAGGAGAGAGAGGAGAGAGAGGAGGAGAGAAGAGGAGAGAGGAGGAGAGAGAGGAGAGAGAGGAGAGAGAGGAGGAGAGAAGAGGAGAGAGGAGGAGAGAGAGGAGAGAGAGGAGGAGAGAGGAGGAGGAGAGAGGAGAGAGAGGAGGAGAGAGGAGGAGAGAGAGGAGAGAGAGGAGGAGAGAGGAGGAGAGAGGAGGAGAGAGGAGAGAGAGGAGGAGAGAGGAGGAGAGAGAGGAGAGAGAGGAGGAGAGAGGAGGAGAGAGGAGAGAGAGGAGGAGAGAGGAGGAGAGAGGAGGAGAGAGGAGAGAGAGGAGGAGAGAAGAGGAGAGAGGAGGAGAGAGAGGAGAGAGAGGAGGAGAGAGGAGGAGGAGAGAGGAGAGAGAGGAGGAGAGAGGAGGAGAGAGAGGAGAGAGAGGAGGAGAGAGGAGGAGAGAGGAGGAGAGAGGAGAGAGAGGAGGAGAGAGGAGGAGAGAGAGGAGAGAGAGGAGAGAGAGGAGGAGAGAGGAGGAGAGAGGAGAGAGAGGAGAGAGAGGAGGAGAGAGGAGGAGAGAGGAGAGAGAGGAGGAGAGAAGAGGAGAGAGGAGGAGAGAGAGGAGAGAGAGGAGAGAGAGGAGGAGAGAAGAGGAGAGAGGAGGAGAGAGAGGAGAGAGAGGAGGAGAGAGGAGGAGGAGAGAGGAGAGAGAGGAGGAGAGAGGAGGAGAGAGAGGAGAGAGAGGAGGAGAGAGGAGAGAGAGGAGGAGAGAGGATAGAGAGGAGAGAGAGGAGAGAGGAGAGAGAGGAGGAGAGAGGAGAGAGGAGAGAGGAGGAGAGAGGAGAGAGAGGAGGAGAGAGGAGAGAGGAGAGAGGAGAGAGGAGAGAGAGGAGGAGAGAGGAGAGAGGAGAGAGAGGAGGAGAGAGGAGAGAGAGGAGGAGAGAGGAGAGAGGAGAGAGGAGAGAGAGGAGGAGAGAGGAGAGAGGAGAGAGGAGAGAGAGGAGAGAGAGGGTTCCTGTCGTTACATCTGTGGTCTCCTGGGTTCATTTGAGTTTCATTTATACAAATATACTTTTGTTAATTGTAGTATTAAAGGCATTATCTACAAAAAAGCACCACTAGAACTGCTACTACTAATAATTCATCGAATTTATATAGCGCTTTTTTGGACACTCAAAGACGCTTTACAATTGATCAATTATTCATTCACTCCTCAGTCACACTTGGTGGTGGTGAGCTACTTCTGTAGCCACAGCTGCCCTGGGGCAGACTGACGGCTGCCAATCTGCGCCAACGGCCCCTCCGACCACCACCAAACACAGCCACACTAACACATTCACACAGGCAAGGTGGGTGAAGTGTCTTGCCCAGGGACACAACGACAGTATGCGCTTCAGATGGGATTCGAACCGGCTACCCTCCGATTGCTGGGCGAATGCTTAACCCACTGCGCCACCATCGCCCCTGCTACTACTGCTACTGCTACTACTACTACTACTACTACTCTGTTTCTGCCCCTTATGTTGCCGATGTTTCTGATGTAGCCACATACAAAGGATATGCAGAGAAAAGGCAGGCAGCCATGATGCTCTGGGCAGGACTCAGGTCTGGACTCAGGTCTGGACTCAGGTCTGGACTCAGGTCTGGACTCAGAGCTGGACTCAGAGCTGGATTCAGAGCTGGACTCAGAGCTGGACTCAGAGCTGGACTCAGGTCTGGACTCAGCAGGAGACTCGGCTCTGAGACCAGGACCATGTTCTGAGCTCTCGCCCGTCTCCAAACCTTCTTCTGTCTGATCCTCTCCGTGTCGCACCACAGACAGAGAGGTAAAAATAATGAGCCGAGGAGCAGCGGGTAACGGCCTTTAAAACTGTCCCATTATAAAAGGCACCTCAGGCCAGAGCGCCCCCCACAGGACGCCCCCCGCTGCTGCTGCTTTGGTTCATCTGGAGTCCCCTGTGCCGAGTTAACACCAGGACCACCATTAAAACAAATCCTTTCTATAATAAAACTCAAACAAGACGCCACAAGACACTGCTCCTGAACCGGGACACAGTCAGGACTACACCAGGACTAAACCAGGACTAAACCAGGACTACACCAGGACTAAACCAGGACTAAACCAGGACTACACCAGGACTACACCAGGACTACACCAGGACTACACCAGGACTAAACCAGGACTACACCAGGACTAAACCAGGACTACACCAGGACTACACCAGGACTAAACCAGGACTACACCCGGACTAAACCAGGACTAAACCAGGACTACACCAGGACTAAACCAGGACTAAACCAGGACTACACCAGGACTAAACCAGGACTACACCAGGACTACACCAGGACTAAACCAGGACTACACCAGGACTAAACCAGGACTAAACCAGGACTACACCAGGACTAAACCAGGACTACACCCGGACTAAACCAGGACTAAACCAGGACTACACCAGGACTACACCAGGACTAAACCAGGACTACACCAGGGCTAAACCAGGACTACGCCAGGACTAAACCAGGGCTAAACCAGGACTAAACCAGGACTAAACCAGGACTAAACCAGAACTAAACCAGAACTAAACCAGAACTACACCAGGGCTAAACCAGGACTACGCCAGGACTAAACCAGGGCTAAACCAGGACTAAACCAGGACTACACCAGGACTACGCCAGGACTAAACCAGGACTACACCAGGACTACACCAGGACTAAACCAGGGCTAAACCAGGACTGAACCAGGGCTACACCAGGACTAAACCAGGGCTAAACCAGGACTAAACCAGGACTACACCAGGACTAAACCAGGACTAAACCAGGACTAAACCAGGGCTAAACCAGGGCTAAACCAGGACTACACCAGGACTAGACCAGGACTACGCCAGGACTAAACCAGGTCTAAACCAAGACTACGCCAGGGCTACACCAGGACTAAACCAGGACTAAACCAGGGCTGAACCAGGGCTAAACCAGGACTAAACCAGGACTACACCAGGGCTAAACCAGGACTACGCCAGGACTAAACCAGGGCTAAACCAGGACTAAACCAGGACTAAACCAGGACTAAACCAGGACTAAACCAGGACTAAACCAGGACTACACCAGGGCTAAACCAGGACTACGCCAGGACTAAACCAGGGCTAAACCAGGGCTAAACCAGGGCTAAACCAGGACTACGCCAGGACTAAACCAGGGCTAAACCAGGACTACACCAGGACTACACCAGGACTACGCCAGGACTAAACCAGGACTACACCAGGACTAAACCAGGACTAAACCAGGGCTAAATCAGGACTGAACCAGGGCTACACCAGGACTAAACCAGGACTAAACCAGGGCTAAACCAGGACTAAACCAGGACTACACCAGGACTAAACCAGGACTAAACCAGGACTAAACCAGGACTAAACCAGGGCTAAACCAGGGCTAAACCAGGACTACACCAGGACTAGACCAGGACTACGCCAGGACTAAACCAGGTCTAAACCAAGACTACGCCAGGGCTACACCAGGACTAAACCAGGACTAAACCAGGGCTAAACCAGGACTAAACCAGGACTACACCAGGGCTAAACCAGGGCTAAACCAGGGCTAAACCAGGACTAAACCAGGACTAAACCAGGACTAAACCAGGGCTGAACCAGGACTGAACCAGGGCTGAACCAGGACTAAACCAGGACTAAACCAGGACTACACCAGGACTACACCAGGACTAAACCAGGACTAAACCAGGACTAAACCAGGACTAAACCAGGACTAAACCTGGACTGAACTAGGTCTAAACCAGGACTAAAACGTAGTAAACGATGTATAAACCACGACCAATCTAGGAATAACTAGGGCTAAAAAAAACAACTAAAAAAAAACCCAAACAGGTCTATACCAGAACTAAACTGAGTCTAAACCGGGTCTAAAGCAGAACTAAACCAGGATTAAACAAGGTCTGACGAGTACTAAACCACTGCCAATCTAGAACTAAAAAAGGTCTAACTACACCTGGCTTAAACTTGGAATAAACTTTGACTAAACCTGGACAAAACTAGGCCTAAACCAGGACTAAAAAGTACTAAACTAAGTCTAAACCATGGCCAATCTTGGACTAAACCAGGTCTAAACCAGAGAATTGGCCCCATTTTAACAAACTAAAAGCAGCAAAGGTAGCTGTGGCGTTGGGGGATGGTGTTACAGAGATGGAGAAATAAAAACGGCAGAGTGCGGCTCTAAGTGGCAGCGACACGCTCCGCGTCTGGCCACGCTCCCGATGCTAATCTAATCCTTTCATATTGAGATGCTAATGACGTTACGCTAGCCCCGGAGCACCAGTGTTTCTCCTGTCCACGCACAATGCTCTGATTTCCGTCCGCACGGCTCTTTGTGAAGGCCGCAGTGTCCCGCCGAGGACCGAGTGACAGTTTGACACCGGCCACAGAGAATTATTCATGGAACACTCTCCTCGCTGTAACTAAAAAGAGAATATTTAATGAATTTAAAGAGGAGGAGGAGAGAAGGAGGCGATACGTCCCACAGAGAATGAATGAGAGCGAGAGTTAGCCCCGAGACTGGACCTGGGCGCGTCCCGTCTCAGGCCCAAAGGAGCCGGGACAGGGTTCAGACGCAAAACAACAGCCATCTGGTTTAAGTAGTAGTAGTAGTAGTAGTAGTAGTGGTATTTGTAACAATAGTAGCAGCACAGTGGTAGTATTAGTACTAGTAACAGAAGTAATAATAGTTTCTATAGTAGCAGTAGCAGTATTAGTAGTAGAAGTAGTAGTAGTAGTAGTAGTAGTGGTATTTGTAACAATAGTAGCAGCAGGAGTGGTAGTATTAGTACTAGTAACAGAAGTAATAATAGTTTCTATAGTAGCAGTATTAGTAGTAGAAGAAGTAGTAGTAGTAGTAGTTGTAGTATTTGTAACAATAGTAGCAGCAGGAGTGGTAGTATTAGTACTAGTAACATAAATAATAATAGTTTCTATAGTAGCAGTAGCAGTATTAGTTGTAGAGGTACAAGTAGTAGTAGGAGCGATAGGAGTAGCAGTAAACACAGTAGTAGTAGTAGTAGTCATGGAGGTAATAGAAGCAATAGCAGCAGTAGTAGTTACAGTAGTAGCAGTCCTAAAAGTAGTAGTAGCTGTATCATGATAGTAGTACTAAACATAGTAATTGTAGTAAAAGAAGTAGTAACAGTAACAGCAACATTTGCAGTGGTACTGGCAAAAAAGTAGTGTTAAGTATATCAATAACTAGTATGAACGTGCGTAAGAAATAATACTAGTAGTAGGTGCAGTAGCTGTAGTCGTAAAAGTAGTACGTGAAGTTGTAGCAGCAGTAATTGTGGTAGTAGTAGTGGTAGCAGTAGCAGCTATAGTAGTAGCAGTAGTAGTAGTTGTCGTAGTATGACAGGGTAGTAACAAGTGCAGTAGTAAAAGTCGCCGTAGTAAAGTAGTAGTAGCAGGAGGAGCGATAGTACCAGTTGTAGTAGAAGTATAGTAGAAGTACTAGCAGGAGTACTAGTACTACAAGCAGTAGAAGTAGTTGTCATAGTATGATAGGGATAAGAATGGCAGTAGTAGTAGTAGTATGAACAGAAATACAACTGGCAGTGGTAGCAGTAACAATCGTAGTACCATTGATAGCAGTAGTAGTAGCTACTGTAGCACGCATAGTAATAGTAGTAGCCATGGTAGTAGAAGCAGTAACAGCAAAAATAGCAGTAATAGCAGTAGTATGAAAGAAGTAATAGTAAAAGTAGTACTACTAGCACTACTAGTAGTGGCAGCAATAGTGCAGTAGTAGTAGGAGTAATAAAAGAAGAACTAGAAATAGCAGCAGTAGTCATAGGATGACTGGGGTAGTACCTAGCACAGTAGTAGTAGTAATAGTACTAGTAGTAGCACTAGCAGTAAAGTCACTGTCTTCATGTGCGCTGATAATAAAATTCAATAATGTGAGTTTGTCTCCAGTCTGTTCCTGATAAACGAGCGAGGAACGTGTGAGGTTTTAATTAAAGAAGTGTCATGGCCGCCTGCTATTCCTGAACACAAACAGCAAGCTCTGGTTAGATTCACTCTGTCCCTCCTCTGTACCCACACTGTCCCTCCTCTGTACCCACACTGTCCCTCCTCTGTACCCGTATAAATGTTTATTATTGTTCAACTAAACACAGAAAGCATTAAGTAAAAATTGTGAATGAATTATGCATATCAGATATTTATATTTTTCTTTTTTAATGATAAGAAATCCTAGTTTTTAAATGGAGTCACTGCCCAGACTGAACATAACCCACCATGGGCCCCCCTCATGTCCTGATGTTAGGCCCCTGCTCCTGTCTGTTCCTCCGAGCCACACCTTTCCTTTCCCTCCTTCCTGTGTCTGTTAGAAGAATGTGTGTGGCGGTGGTGTAAAGGGCCGAGCGAGTGTCTGCTGATGTAAAGTGATTAGCCAACAGCATTAGCATTAGCATCAGATGGCTCTCTGCAGGACTCGGGCTCCGGGGCCAGATACAAATGGGATTCCTACCACAGAGTCTCTCTTGGCACAGACACAGCTAGGACATTTCAATAATATTTAACATGTCACATCAGGATTTGTAAAAAAAAAATTACACTGTTAAATGGTAAAAAGTTAAAATGAACTAATTTAGCTTAAGCAGAACACAACAGTCTTAAAGTTTCTATTTTCTGCCAAACGTCCTTCTTCTCCTCTGTCTCCATGTTCTAATGTTGTTCCTCATCAAAAACAGAGCTGGAGTTGGATTCTGTATTCTCTGGCGCTGAGTTTCTGAGGCCTCAGAGCGCTCGGTTCCACCACAAGCCCCGCCCACTCCAGGAAGCAGTGACCAATCAACAACCAGCCCTCTACATCCATCTGCTCTCAGTCGTTTATCAAAAACACAGTGCACAGCTCGGTTTCCACTGATTCCTCACAAACATTTTTACTTTGTGTCTGATCCATTTTCCTCCCAAAGTTTAAGGAAGAGAAGTTTCTTTTATTCTCTCTGCTGCCCTCTGCTGGTCTCTTCACCTGTTTCTTATTAAAAACGTTCTCTTTTAGTCACATAATGTTTTTAAAGGCTGTAAAACGAGCTGCTGCTTTAGAGGAGACTGGGTTTAAAAAATGAATAAAAGCTGAATACTGTATATCCTCTTTAATAGAAATTTTGAAAATAAATTAGCTAAAAAACAAAATTGAAAGTTGATTCTCCTTGAATTTGCACAAATTTGTAACTTCTTGCTAATTTATGCCAAGAATATTCCCTCCCAGAGTGCGTCAGATTAGGAAGTTAGTTTTTTGTTTATTGTTTTTCTGCTGCATCCTTTTATTTAATTATGCGTCTTTTAATTTCCTTTGTTTAAATAAGGGTTTAATGTGATGTACTGTGGATTTGGTTCAGTTTGTTCTACTGTAAAAGGTTCCACTCTCGGTTGTATTGGCTAATAGGGCTGCACGATATGGAGAAAACATGATATTCGATAACTATGTTGAAAATTGTGATATTATTAACAATATTATTGCGATATTTGAAAATAGAGCCAACTTTTGGAACATAGTAAGTTAAATTCACTACATTTCACAAAAATGTAAGTTCCTGTATTTACAAATCAAAACAGCGACAAAATCAAAACTTAACACAGACTAAACCAGGAATAAAACAAGGCTAAGCTGTGACTAAATTAATTAAATTACCACTAAAACTGGACTTTTTAAACATTTTTATTTAGTCACAACACATGTTCTTTTAAGGCTCTGGTGGAAAATGATTCTTCAGTGTAAATCTCTGTCAGATGGAAGACCACAGCGTTATTGTGATATATTTAGATTCTTGCGATACGGATATTGCGATAACAATAATTTTGCGATATATTGTGCAGCCCTGCTGTCTAAATGTTTGTCTGTAAAATCCATAAAGTTGGGAGAGAAAAAAAGGCAAAAAAGTTGATTCACCTTGTTCTCTATTTTCAAATTTGTGACTTTTTAACCTGACTTGGAATGCCTCGCTATTATTTTTATGCGTTAACTTGGTCATTTTGAACTGGTCTGACTGTTAGACCCAAATTTATTTCTGATAAATTTATTGTGACCCACTTTTTACAAAACCAAAATTTATTTTCTGCATTATTTCACTCCCACCTTTATGGCTCATGTGTTTTAAAATCTGCTTCACAATTTAACTTAAGTGGAACTATATCTAAACTTCAAATAGGAGAGACACTGGAAATATACTCGACCCCTTTCCTGAGCCCTGACCCACCACTTGAGAACCCCTGCCCTGCATTACACACTGACATCATCAACATCGGACGTCCTTCAGGGAGAGACAAATTAATCATAATGCGACATCTTAACGTCCCACAACGTTAACCAGCCGAGCTAATCACAGGAGCTCGGGGGGAGGATTTGTCGACAAGATCAGCCTCAGAGGGAGCAGCGGGGGGGGGGGGGGGTCAGGGGTCAGAGGTCACGGGATTAGGTGTCGGCAACATTCTGGTGTCCTCTGAGCTGGGAGTGACAGAGCAGAGAGGTGTGGCCGCTCGTGTTCGTGGGGTTAGCGTCCGTTAGCGAGCTCGGCTAACGTCCAGAGAGGGAGCTGTGGTTGTTGCCCCCAGGGGCCCCCCTCGGACCATCTGCTGCCCCGGGCTAATACCCAGGCAGACGGGCGGAGCCTGGATCAGCCCTGGCGGGGTCTGGGCCGGGGAGGGGCGAGGGTAGAGTGGATAGGGGATTCTAACACAGCGGGTGCGGCTCTGTGGGAGGTACAGACTGTTAGCATGAAGTAAGTTAGGAGGAGCTGACGGGGGTAAAAAAGCAGAGGCTAAAAAAATGTGTGAAGGGGTACTTAACCCTCCTGCAGCCCTAACTTTTAGTCACACCTTTCGCCATAAGCACAAAAAAATGCACCAATAAAGGTTGCCATAAAAAAATTTATTTCAATAATTGCAATTTTTTTCATGGTTACAATGATTAACTTCAGTCCTCATCACACACAGCAAAAATTAATTGTGTTTATGAAAGTTAAGCCTTAAATTCCAGTTTGTGTGGTGCAGACACATCCAGCACAAACCTCTGCCTCTGCTCAGTCTGGGACCTTTTTCTACTTTGCCCTGATGTGCACATCTCTGTAAGAACTACATTTTGGATTTGTGCTCACGCAAACACAAACAAACTCATTTCTCAACAAACACTTTCACACCAATTTATGACAAAAACTCACCCAAATCATTTTAGTTCAAAAAATGTTTTTTATTTTCCTTGTAGGCTTGATCATTTATACAAACACTAATGTGGCCATCTCCACATTTATACCTCTGTCTACCATATATGGGGGAAATGGCGCCACCTAGTGAAAAACAATAAAAACTAAAACTCCAATCCCTCACTGTCATGAATCCATGAAATACTTGATAAAAATGTGAAATTATATTGCAGTGACAGTGTAGAATAAAAATGTTGTTTAATGGGAGTCAATGGCACAAAAAAATGTCTTAGGGGTAAAGGTTTGATTATGTTTTTGGAGCGGCAGTAGCTCAGTTGGTAGAACCGCTTGTCCGATAACCAGAAGGTTGGCGGTTCAAGCCTCACTCCCACCGTTGCATATTGTCATTGTGTCCTTGGGCAAGACACTTAACCCACCTTGCCTCCAGTGTCTGCGCACACTGGTGTATGAATGCGTGAGTGAATGGTTCCTTTTTGTAAAGTGCTTTGAGTACCCATGGAGGTAGAAAAGTGCTATATAAATCTGACCATTTACCATTTTTATTTACCATTTTAAGAGGATTTTTCAAAAACAAAATCCTGAAATCTGAAAATTCATCCAAAAATACACATCTGAGGTAAAATCTATGCCATTTGAATCAACACAGCAAAACTTATCCTCAAAAAAAACAGGTGCAAAACATCAAAAAAACGTCATAGGGCTGTAGCAGGGTTAAATTCCCCTGTCCCACACTACACGCTGCCACGAGAGCCTGGGACACCTCTGGAGCCCACCTGTCTTCAGTTTAAATGCTGCTCTGTGCTGACAGCTCCTGACTGATCAGCGTCAAAATAAGTCCCTCTCTAATGTGACGATAGAAAACATCCTGATCCTGTCGCTTTGTTGGAAAGAACCCTGTAAGATCTGTGACTGCTCTGTGCCCAGCTGTGGTATGCAACATCTACTGACCACGACCTGGGACAGGAGCAGAAGAAACCTTAAAGCTAAAGTATTCTGCGTTCATTTCTCTGTTTTAACCCAGTCTTGGTCTCCTCTAGAACCGCAGCAGGTTTTACAGCCTTTAAAAACATTGTGGGACTAAAAGAAAAGGTTTTTAATAAGTACTCTACTGGTGCCATAAAGAAACAGGGAGAGAGGCCAGCAGAGGGCAGCAGAGGGCAGAGCTCTTTTTCTCTTTTGAACAGAAACAGAGGGGAAAAAAGCACTTTACTTTCTTAAACTTTTCGTATGACACCATTTTACTGCAAAATAAAAAAAAATGTCTGTGAAAAATCAGTGGAAACAGAGCTGTGCAGTGTTTTCTGGATAAATGAATGAGCGCAGATTGGATGTAGAGGGCTGGTTGTTGATTGGTCAGTGCTTCCTGGAGTGGGCGGGGCTTTGTGGGAGAGGCGGAGCTTTGTGAGGCTCTAACTCTCTCCTCTGCATCCTCTTCTCTCGCACCAACTTCCTCTGGGCCTCCTTTCCTTTCATTCTTTTCTGAAACTCATTAATCACACAACACACCTGACACTTTTCTCCACTCGTTCCAACCTTTTCCACACTCTCCATTATTTCCCCAGTACCATCTTCAGATCTAAACGTGCCTGTGGCGTGCCGTTCAGTAATTAATTAATCATTGCTGTATGACGGCGATCGGCCTAGAATTACCGTCACATCCCCCCAGCGACGCTCATATACTTCTGCTTCGATTTCTGAGTGCGGCTGTAACCCTATCTGCCGACGGGAGGCCGCGGTGGGGGTCGAGAAACCAGCGAGAAGGGTCTAACTGAGACTTCTGTGGGCAGTAACCTGAGACGGGACATATGGACGAGGATAGGGACACACAGAGAGGTTACACTTACGACTGGTGAACGCTGCAGTTGTAGAAAACAAAGTCGACGCTGGCGAACTTCTTCCCCGTTTCCTTGGACTTGAGGTAGAGCTTCACCACTCGCTTGTCTCCTGAAAAAAGATAATAAACGATAATGTTAATTAATGAGCAAACAGCACAGATCACAGTTGTTCAAACACGGAAAAGGTCGCTGCCAAGACAAACTGAATTATCTCCACCTGGATTTGACTGAACAAACATTTATGGGCCATTAAACTGGTAATTACTGCACAAATTAATGGCTACAGATGGGAACGTTCAGTAATATTTTATTGGTTGGGGGCTGACAGGGACTGGAGCGCTTTCTTGCTGCTTTGGGCCTGAGGCGGGGCACATCCTGGGCAATGTCAATATCACTTCAGCTTTTAAAATTAATTCAGAAGCTGCCCACCACAGTCTAATTTAATCCGCTATAGTCCTAACTTAAAGTTACACTGTGTAACTTTTCTCCTAAATATGTGGGGCAGACTGACTTGTTTTTGTGATTTTTTGAGCGATTATAAGGCCTGAGGTGCGATCTGTTGCTCCGAGCGGGGCTTCTGTACTGAGAAACCGCCCTCGCAACTTGGCCGGGAGCGCTCCGCTGTTGAGGAAGAGTCACGTGACAGGGAACGACTTGAGGCGCAGTATAACCAGGAAGCTACTTTTAGCGTTGTTATTTTCGCCAGTTCGTCAGGGCCGAAGGACACAAGAAGATGAAGACAATGTCGGACGAGGCAAGAAAAAGAAAATGTGAAAGGGACCGCACCAGATCGCAGACAAGAGTCAACATCGGACAGACTTTTGCTCGCTGGCGTCAGATGAGAGACAGAGAAGGCTGCAAATCAGATCACGTTTTTGCTTCTTTATTGTTGGGCAGGTAAATTAGCCTCTTTATTTTTTCTTTAGAACGTGCTTTTTCATACAGTTATTAGTTGTTTTTACTGCGATATTTGTTGATAAGCTAACACTAGCGCTAACTCTATAGAAGATCGAGTCCAAACTTCCAAAGGTAGCAGCAGGTCAACTAAAGCTGAAACAATGATGGAAATAGACGCACGCTCGCACAGTTTCAGAAGGAGGAGGGGCCCTAGTGTTTACGTTTTGCGACGGTGCAGTGGCACCTGTGGCCTCTAGAGGCGCAAGACCGGGAATCTTACACAGTGTAACTTTAATTGATTAATTGTTAGCCAGGCCTCTGCTCTGACAATGTTCAGACTCAAAACTGTTCTTTTTAGCTGTGCATATGACAACTGCAGGTGTTTTATCTGCACTCTTCTCTTTTTATTTAATTTTAAATGGATTTTTAATTATAATTTTTAAATTTGATCTTATTGTTTTAATTGTAATTCTTGTCTTTGTACTTTTAAACTTGCCTTTTTTCTGTAAAGTACTTACTGTGTGTATGAATTGTGCTGTAAAAATAAACTTGCCTAAATAATAATAATCAAAAAGATGGAAATGGGGAAAAAGTCCATTTCCATACAGAGAAAAGACAGGGGCTGAACAGTGTGATAATAATAATAATAATAATAATAATAATAATAATAATATTAGCAGTATGTAATGCCGGTAGCTGGGATTGAACCGCCAACTTTCCAGAGTTAGTGGCTCTACCTACTGAGCTACTGTCGTTGGCAAACATTAATTCATTTCTCTAGGCAGAAAAATAAATATTGTGATAATGTTGGCCAAAGGTGTCCAATTTCTTTTTTTTTTTTATTTATTGGGGGACACTTACAGAAGGTGACATATTTCGCCTCACTCTAAAAAAAAAAAAAAAAAAAGTCCCATTTGGCTGCTCTTTTTCACCACAGCAGAAACTTGAACTCCGTATGCAAATCTGCAACCACCGCATATTTGTTCTGACTTAGGACGAGCACAGAATCACAGAATTATTGTCAGGAGAATCTCACACACATTTTTACCCAAGCTGCCTGTGGCATTACAGGCAAATTAATATCTGACAGAAAAACATACAAGAGTGAGTCCTTAAATCCTGTTTCTTCTCCATCCTGACGCTCCGTTTGAACTCTGCAGGTTTGTCTCAGGACTAAGCTCTGTGTCTCTGCACTCATCACATATTTACATTTAGACCACGTGTGTCTAATAAAGTGGCCTGTGTGCTGTGCACACTGCAGAATAAATCTGAATTCCCGTTGCGTGACTTTATGCCGTGAACATACAAAGAGAAAGTGTATCTTAGCAACTCAGTCACACCTCAGCAGGGAGGCAGTAAAAATAGCCGCTCCAATCAGTTCAGTGTTTGGATGCCAGCGCTAACGAGAACTGCAGTACGCACAGAGTACACGAGCTGAAGTACTGAGTACACGAGCTGAAGTACAGAGTACACGAGCTGAAGTACAGAGTACACGAGCTGAAGTACTGAGTACACGAGCTGAAGTACAGAGTACACGAGCTGAAGTACAGAGTACACGAGCTGAAGTACAGAGTACACGAGCTGAAGTACAGAGTACACGAGCTGAAGTACAGAGTACACACAGCCGACCCTGGCTCTGAGGAACACACTTGCACTGAAAACAGGAGAATAATCAGGAATGTGATGTGTGAAAATAAAATATGGCTGGAGTTGTGGCTCTGAAAAGAAGTTAGAGAAAAAGCAAAGATGAAAGCTGCAAAACAGATCCTAAAATGAAAATAGATGTTCAGAAAAAGCAGATTTATGTTGAGAGCTTTAAAGGGAAGTGGGCCAACACGAGCCGTTTTATTAAATACATCCCGGCTTTTCTCAACACAAATATTTCTGACACGGCACTGACAGGAAAAACTAAATTAATCAGTGGAGGACAAAGTACTCAAAAACTGTACTCAAGTAAAAGTACTGTTACCTCAAAAATAATATATAATAATATAATATTACTCTAGTAGAAAAAAGTACCCAACACAAATTTTACTTCAGTAAAGTACAAAATTTACTTAAGTAAAACAAAGTATGTTCTACAAAATCTACTGTATTTTCCAGACAATAAGTCACACTTTATCCATCATCTGGCTCGGGGTGTGACGTATACTCAGGTGTGACTTATATATTAAAATATTTCAGGTGTAGTTCAGGTGTATTTCAGTTGTTTTGTTTAAAATCCCTAATAGCAGGGTTGGGTAATCTTACTTTTAAAAATAACTTGTTACTCCTAATACAACGCTGAAATTGACTTTTAATTTCTCCAATACTTTTTTTATGTGGGACATACAGTACAGGTTCTGGACTATAAGTCACACTTTTTTCCATCGTCTGGCTCGGGGTGTGACGTATACTCAGGTGCGACTTATATATTAAAATATTTCAGGTGTTGGTTAGAGGGCGCTCTAGGCTTGTGTACCAGCATCTGCTGCACCTGTACCACTGACAATTTAAAATGTAAACATTACCACTAACAACTTAGGCTATAAAGACAACTGAGAAAGAGCGGAATAATTGGAAATGGAACTGATGCTGAGTCTGACGACAGCCACGCAGAGGAGGAAGCGGCGCTTCGTCTACCTCCGGAGTTGGCGGAGTTGTTCAGAAGCGACACCGAGGATGAAGAATTTAAAGGATTTAGCGATTAGGAGTGAGATGGTGAGTTTGGTGAACTTGTTATATTATGTTCTTTATGCTATAGTTATGTGAATAACTGTTAATATATTACGTTAACATACGAGACACCTATTCAGTTCGTTGTTTATGCTTCATGAAGCTGAATAACCATCAATGTGTTACGTTAGCATAGCGCACACCTATTCAGCTGTTGTTCTCTATTCTATTATTACTATAACTTGCCTTTCAACATGAAATGTTTGTTCTTGGTGTCGCATTTTGTAAAATAAATTTCCCCCAAAAAATGTGACTTATATAAGTTTTTTTTATTCTTTATTATGTATTTTTTGGCTTGTGCCACTTATACTCCAGAGCCACTTATAGTCTGGAAAATCCGGTCCGTAGTGAGTAATCCAGGTCAACACTGTAAATTGGGATTTGTTGTTATTGTTTTGCCTGCTAAAAATAAAGTTTTATTGAAAATTAATAAAAAATGAAAAATGTATTCAAAAAACGTTGATAAATTAGTAATTTTTTTTTGTCTCAAACAAAACAAGGACACATCTAACCAGACGAACAGTGTTTGAGAAGGAGTAGCTACTATGGTCCTACTCCTTTACATGGAGTAGTGGGTAGTAGTAGCAAATCTAGTAGTAGTAGTAGCAGAAGTAATAGTACTAGTAGTAGTAGTGATAGTACTACCAATATATTTTGTTGTGTTAAATAAGCTTTAACATTTAACACTGCATGTTTTCCTTTTACTGCAGTAACCTATTGATGAATAATTATACTACTACTTAAGAGTATTCTGCAGTAAGAGAACTTGTACTTGTGTACATTTTAAAGTACCAACTCCAAAACAAACCTGCTGAAGTCCAACTGAGCATCAGAATGGAGAAGAAAGAGGATTTAATGGACTCTGAGCGGGGCAGGGGCTGGTCTGAGTACTTCACAAACTGCTGATACTGGGATTTTCACCCACAACCTTCTGCAGAGTTTACAGAGAATGCTCCCAGATAAAGGAGGAAAAAAGTGAGCAGCAGCTCCGTGGTGAAAACATAACCCACCTTTGTTCCTGGTGATGGGGATGACGTCGCGCACCGAGGGGGACAGGCAGTAAATGTGGCCGCCCTGGATCCGGCCCTCGGTCTCCACGTAGTCCTCGAAGGAGCAGTTCACGCCCGCCGACAGATCCGGGACGTTCCGAGCCTGGAGGACCAGCTGCAGCGGGCGCACAGACGCACAGCAGAAGAAGAAGAGAGGAGGCAGTTAGCAGAAGATCAATGAGGACAAAGTGGACATGGACAGGAACAGGATACGACTCCGGAGTTAATGGCTCTGAAGGGGCAGCGGCGAGAACGACAGCAGCTCGCTTCAGGTTTGAGTGAGCGCAGCTTACGACGGAAAACTGTCCCGAGTCAAACCTGAGGAGGCTCTGACAGAACGAGGCCTGGTGCACAGATTTAAAATCATGGTTTAACAAGAAAAAGTTTGTTTCTGGCAGAGGAGGAAGTAACAATACTACAATACTACCAACTGAACTGTAGATATGCTTCACACTGGAGCGGTAATGGTAGTAATAGGAACTGTAGCATTGCGTTAAAAAGACAATAACATTTTTAATAGCGCTGCACAATATGGGAAAAATATGCAATATTTGATAACAATGTTGAATATTGCAATAATGATATTTTTGCGAAATTTTAAAATACTATTGATATAGAAAGTTAAATTCACTCAAAACAAAAATGTAAAACTTCCTGTATTTACAAGTCAAGACTTATCTCAGACTAAACCAGGAATAAAACAAGGCTAAATTATGACTAAATTAAGGAAATTACCACTAAAACTGGACTTTTAAAACATTTTTATTTAGTCACAACACATGTTTAGACAAGAATTAGTCCTGGTTTACAATTTCCTTTAAGGCTCTGGTATATATCTGGTAAATAATGAATAATCAAGACAGGTTTGGCAACAGCTAACCACTCTGCCACATGTGAGTAATGTCAGAGCCTGGGTCGAGAACATTAGCGAGTGTCTCAATGTTTAGCCGTTTAATTTAACATTGCAACTAGTGTCTATAATTAATATTAGATAAACAGTACATAGTTTACATTGCGTAATTTCAATGTTAAACAGGACAAGTAGAAACAGAAATGTGTCGGACCACAGCAGTTTGTCAGTGTTCGCTCAGATTTAATCCATCCACCACAAATCCTACTGTGATAAATTCACTTTAGCAACTGGACCTGACTCAGATTTAGGGCTGGGTAGCGTTAAACGATCCCTGTGTGGTATCAAAAGAAAAATTACAGTACTACTGGTATCAAATAAATACATTTTATTCAATACTAAGTTTCAGTACCTAGTGGGATCTTTAATGTTTTTTTGTATGAATCAAATAAATAACACACAATAAATCATACACACTACTGGTTTGACCTCACAGCTAAGAATTTGTGTCTTTTATTGAATATTATAGTGTTTTATGATTGCAGAAGATGAGTTAGCTCATCATAGGAATCAGAAAAAGTATCGCTCAGACGCTCGGATCAAAAACCAGAGATCATCAGAGGTCATTTTTGATACAACAACCATTCTTTCCTGCTTCAAAAATGTCTAAATTAATATTTTATTTTGCTCCCTTGTAGAAATGAATGGGACAGAACGTTTAAACCCGTACCTGGCTGCGTGTGCAACGTTTCTAAATACATCACTCCTGGAAGGATACAGCAGCAGCAGTAATGGAAAGTTTCCCACAGCACTTGAGGGTTAAAGTGGCCTCCTTAAATATAAACGCTTCCCTCCATTCAATGTAGGCTTATAAGTAATATATACACTTAGTTTATCCCTCAAACCCAATTGTAATGCTTTTAAGAAGCAGAGTTTATGTTAAATTAACTATTTGTGGCATTTAGGAAAAGTGAGTGGAGTGCTCACAGGTTCACAGTTTGGAGGCAAAATGATTTGGCGACCACCTTAACTTACACATCACCTACAGGAAATACTGCTGAAAAGTGGTACCAGAAATAGTATTAGTAGCAGTAAAAGTTGTAGATTTAAAACTCTGAATTTGTTGCCCTGTAAGCCAAGAGGTTTTCACATGAAAAAGAGTTTGTTTTGTGAATTAGCGCTTTATTTATCAAGTTACACACACTACATCAAGTCATATTCCTACTTAATGTCTTAAATTTGAATTGTACTTCTAATATTGTTGTAAAGCTCTGGTTTCCAGTCCAATAAAGGGCTCAGAGTGTGGTCCTCACCTGAACTTCAGACATGGTGACGGAGATGTTCTGGGGCTGAACCGTGAGCTCCACACACTGTTTCTGATCAGAGGCGAATCTCTGAGGCTCTGTCGCTCGCTCGCAGCGGTCCTTACGAGAACAACTGGAAAACAACAACAATAAGAGGTCAGAACATAACCATAATAACATATAACCACATAACCACTGACAGATGACAGATTCTCTCCTCATCATGGCTCCTGTGGGTGGGATACGTCAGGCAGCAAGAAAACACACTGTCCTCAGGAAAAATGGGTAAGGATCTGAGTGAGTTTGATAAGTTTGCCAATTAGACCTTTTTCCCCAGAAGTCGTGTTGCAATGCTTCTGGTCGCGGTTGCAGGGAGTCCAACAATAAAAAGGTTTTTGCTGTGACAACAACCAGCCCCTCGACTACATTTGATCCTATACAGAGACAAAAGAGACAGGATACTGCAGACTTAAAATAGATTATCCCCACAGATGAGCATGATGAGCGAAATGATCGTTATCGCAATATCAACAAATGCAATATCCGTATCGCAAGAATCTAAATATATCGCAAGAGAGCTATGGTCTTCCATTTGACAGAGATTTATGCTGTCATTTTTCTACCAAAGCCTTAAAAGAACATGTTGGGAGTAAATAAAAATGTTTAAAAAGTGCAGTTTTAGTGGTAATTTCCTAGATTTAGTCACAATTTAGCCTTGTTTTAGTCCTGATTTAGTCTGTGTTAAGTTGAGATTTTGACTTGTAAATACAGGGCTTTACAGTTTTGTTTTAAGTGAATTTACCAGAACTAAAACTAAAACTAGGTCCAGATCTGTTTTACGTGAATTTAACTATGTCAGAATAGTAGGCCCTATTTAAAATGTCGCAATAATATACTTACAATATTCAACATATTTATTGAATATCGCATACCCATATCGTGCAGCTCTAATGTTTTCATTAGCAAAACATCAGCATCGATCTCACTGTGAGTCAAAATGGAGAAGAAATACATAAACTAAAGCTCTGTGCTGTGTTAGAATTCATTTGAGACATTTTTAGTCTAACAGACCTCAATACTACTGTTTATCTGCTGTCATTGGTAGTTAGCTAATGCTAATGTTGATAGCATTTAAGCTTTATTTAAGCTTGAACCTTGTGTACTTTTCTCGATAATCGTGAATACGTTTTTTATGAAAGAATTTGTCTGGCTTATGGGTGGATGTCTTTGCCTCTGTAACTGTCTCTACATCTGCAAACGTCACATTTAGTAAGATCGTCCATTTTACCTTAGACAAGTAAACGGAAATGAGACAATGCAATGAGTAACTACTTGTTTTTTTGTGAAAAAGGTTTATTGTGACAGCGAGAGACGGCTGGGTCAGAGCACACCTGCAGCTCCTGTGAGAGGTCAGGATCTGTCAGAACCCGTCCAGGGAAGGAACAGAGGTGACCTGGAGCCAGGGTTGCCAGATCTCGCTGACAGTTTCCAGCCCAAGCAGAACTTAAAACCCACCCAACACAAATAAAACCAGCCCCAATCACAACCGCTCTAAATGTTAAACCCGTTATGTAAGAAAGAACACAACACAAAGAGAGCCATCAGACGACCACAGCCTTCCAGGTCAGGGTGTCATAGAAAAAACAAAAACTTATGAATTATAAACATAAAAAGTGAGCAACCAAACATAAATCACTCAATTTAAAACAAATGAGCTGATGACATGAGTGGGAGTACTCAGCAGTTTACTGAAATGTGTATTTCTACTTTGTTTGCCATAAAATGCCAAAACTGTTTTGTTTGTATTTTCTCCAGAATATTTTCTAAAAACCTGCCAAACATAAAAAAAAAGCAGCCCAAAGCTATTTTTTCTAGCCCAAGGCGTTTAAAAGAAGCCCAGCCTGGCAGCACTTACTGGAGCTGAAACTGCTGAAGGAGTTAACGCCGGTTCTGATGGAAAAGTAGAATTAACAGGAGATGAGGGATCGTGAGCAGCCATTAAGCTAATTCAACAATTACATTTAGATGACAAACATGGCCGCCGTCACCAGAAACGCTCATAATATTCCAAGACGAATGAACCAATCTCTCTGTGACCATTACTCCAGCCCTTTACATCGTTAGCTTATTGCCTCTGACATTTATGCACGGGCGGCTATAAGCTAACCCACAGGCAGCGCTGCTAATATTTCCATTTTACAACCAATTCCGCTCTTCCAGAGAAACACGCGCTAACCTCAACCATAAAAATGATGGAATCCCTCGCAGCCTTAGCATCTACAGGGTCAGCGTTTTTCCCTCTGCTCATTACAAACCTCACAGATTGTGCTAAAATCAGCCGCAGAGTATTGTTGGGTTACTATTAGCTATTTATAATGCATTAGAGAACACAACAGCTGGTCCCAGCGGTGCGAGGAAACGCTGAAGCAGGAATCTGGAAGGACTCAACAATAAAAAATAAAATAACATAAGGCAGGAGAGAGAAATGCTAACTGCCTCCACATGAGCTCCTGGTTCAGTTCACCGCCGCCGGGAATCAGCAAGAAATGGACATCAAACTGTCTGCTCCCAAGACAGAGCGGAGCGAACCTGCACAGAGACTGGTTTCTCAGTAAAACTCTTTCTGATAAACCCAGGAGTAGTAGTAGTAGTAGTAATTTAAGCAAGTACATTTGTAAAATCTTAAAATATGGTAAGTATATTTGGACTTCAGTGGCAAAGTTGGTAGTGACAGCAGTAGTAGCAGTAGAAATAGTAGTAGTAATAGTCATATCAGTAGTAGTAGGAGCAGCAGTATTAGCAGCAGAGGTAGTAGTAATAAGTAGTTGTGGTACAGTAAGTAGTACTTTCTACTTGTATACTTCACAGTGAGTACAAATTTAGTTTTGTATTTTTATTTCTACACAAGTTATTTTGAAGTACCAATAATTTTACAACAAAAAATTGATTTTGAGTTTCACTTCTGGCGCTGGCTGCAGAACTGTTTTTTCATTCATTCATTCATTCATTCACCTAAGGCGGGGTCCTCTCTCGTTAACACCGGGGGAGGAGATGCAGACTGCAGCCTGAGAGTCGGCCGGCCCTGGGATCTCCTTGCTGGGAGACGAGAGCACTAACCACTCTGCCGCTGTACCCCCCACAATACTCTTATAATGGATACATGACCATTTGTGCATTAATTTGATTCTGGGCAAATGGAAACTGACCTACTGCATGTGATGGGGACATAAACCGCGGCAGGTGGGATAAAGTTTCACTGTTGTTTCACAATAAAATGATCCAGGATAAAACTGGGTCCAACAGTCAGTCCAGCCAAATACTACTACTACTACTACTACTACTACCATAATAAGCTAAGGTGGAAGACTTTATTGTCCCTTTAGGGAAACGTGTTCTCTGCATTTGACCCATCACTGGGCTTAAACCTGAGTCAGGAGCAGAGCCAGGATCCTGGTCAGGACCCAGCTGGAGAGTTGTTGTGCAGGTTTTGTTGATGGGAAACCTGGAGGAAACCCACCCAGACACAGGGACAACATGAAGACTCCACACAGAAAGACCACACACGGTCTGGGAATCCAACCCGAGACCTTCTTACTGTGATGCGACAGTGCTAACCACTCTGCTGCAGATGGGCTTATACAGTAGGGGTGTAACAATACGTTTTTGCAACGATACGATATGTATCGCTTAGAAGTGTTTCGGTACGATTCAAGAACGATATTGGCTAACTGGGAACAATACAATTCGATACGATTCAACACCTTTTGTATCGATAATCGATACAGCAACTTTTTGCCAAAAATCATAAAAGTTTACTCTCAAATGTAGCACCGCGGCTGGGGTTGGTTATGTCCAGCAGACAGAGAGTGAAGAAAAGTTGAATATAACATTTTATTTAATTAAAAACACTAACATTTATCTTCAAAAAGCCATATCTGGTTTTATTTTAACATACAAATTTCTAATTTCGATATTTACAATATTATCAATCGATACTTCATGTGTATCGATAATCACTTCCTAGAAAACGATACGAGTTCGATACAAGGTCATGTGTATCGATGTAGGTTGTATCATAGGAAAAAAATCTATACATCGATACAGTTACTGTATCGTTACAGCCCTATTTTACAAAGATAAAACTGGGTCAGAGCAGGGACAGTGTCCCACACAGAAGCACGACTGGCTCCTGTCCAGGACGTGCCCCAGTCAGAACATTTCAAATCTCTGTTCCAGATTAGAGCAGGTGTCGAGTTATCTGTGAGTGGAGAGATCCAGCTGCTGTGTGTAGTACTATTATTGTGTAGTAGTAGTAGTAGTAGTAGTAGTAGTAGTAGTAGTAGTAGTAGTAGTAGTAGTAGTAGTGTGTAGTGTTGTGTGCCCGCGGGACTCAGAGGTTGTGGGTTGTAGGAGTAATTAATTCGCTGAGAGTTGGCAGAGATCCAGCCCTGGATCTGATCCAAACATGGTTCAACAAAAACAGGGATCTCAGCAGCGTCAGGTCTGAAAACACAAGCACGTGCCACAGACGACGGAAAACAGAGACATCACCCACACGAGGACATTAACCTTCTACACTGAGGACTCTGGCCCTCAGTCGGTCCGTGAGGTACTGGTCAATTAGTTGCATCAATAAAGCTGGTCTGATTTATTACTTGATACTTTTATTTTTTTTATGTTTTTTGAGACAGTATAGATTCTTTTTAGATAGCAGTATATTTTACAGATGTCTGTTCCAAATGTTTTTTCACCTCATTAAAGTGAAGTCACTTGTTTGTGTAAGACTCTGGCAAGTCCCACACAGATCCTTTGGTCCATTTCGGTCGATTATTGGCGACGCTGGGCAGAACTTCAGTTCTGTGGTCAATTACAGCGCTACACTACACAGAGTCAGTACACCAGACCTGTACTGTACAGAGAGGTTTACCTTACTCTGTTGACAGCCTCTTTTGACATATTTATAGATTGTCTTTAACTTAACTTCATCATAACCTCATCAAAGTTTCACAGAACATATCCAAACACAACCTGCTGAGAACATCCCGACACATCCAGGAGTTAATGCAGGTAAAGGAAAAGGTGGGGCTGTGGTTCATAGTTTCATAAAAGCTTCATTTGGGCTGTAATCATGGAAACATGGAAACAGGGTTTGGAAATCTTTCCACTCTGGGATTCGGGTTCGCCTGTACGATAAAAGACCTGTGCAGGTACGGCTCCGCCCGTCTCTGTGTGGACCAGGCCTAAAGGAGGCTACTTCATTCTCAGCAGGGGCTTTGTGTCTCAACACTGCAGACGCCGAGGGCTAAGAACCTACAGCGCAGAGGGAGCGAGGAAGGGATAGATTATGAAGTATATATTTAAAACTCCCAATATACAAATGAAATACAAAGATGGGATCTCTGAATGTTGGAGAAAATGTGGCGAACAAAAGGCAGACCACAGTCAAGTATTCTGGTCATGGAAATCATTAGAGTTTTGGCAAGACCCTATGTCAGAACTAACAAAGATGTTTAATGTTGTAACTGACAGTGACCCACTGGTTCTTTTGTTGGGAAAAGTTCCAGATAATATTAAAAAGAAAGATTCCTATCTGTTTTTAATAATACGAATAGCAATTATTAAACAAATTACAAAGAAATGGCAAAAAACAGACAATCTTATTAAATTAAAATGGAGGGAATTAGAGAATAAAATATATGAAATGGATAATATAACTTTGAAACTTCAAACTCAAGTTCAGATTTCTGTAAACAGATGGGAAATCTGTAAAGACTTTTGGAATGACCGCTCTGTGAAAGGAAATGACACCTGAAGTCTTTACAGTTAATTCCCTGTGCGTTTTTTGTTTTTTTGTTGTTGTTTTTTTTTTGGGAGGGGGGTATTTAGTTAGATACTATGTTGTTTTGTAGTTGTTGTTGTTACCATTATTATTTATTTTTATTTTTATTTTGTATGATAAAATGAAAAGACAGCTGTTGCAGAATGCTGTTTGTCAGGGAAAAAGTAATGGGCAGTTGTTGCAGAATGCCATTTATTTCTGTTGTTATACTGCAAATAAATAATAATAATAGTATAAAGTATATATGCATTACTGCACATTTTCTATTGGGGGGAAGTTACAAACTCCATTTTCAGAATAAAGCACACTTAGATGCTGAATAATTCCAGATTTAAGGATGTTATAGTGATCTTTAAATACATATTAACTATTATATTATACATATTAACATAGAACTTACACATTATGGAGGACACACCAGCCGCAGTGAGGGTCCCTGGAGCCCAGACACTCTGAGCACGAGGAGTGCTGCTCACAGCTCTCCACCGGGACACGGACCACCTGCAACACACACAAAACACCTTCAATACGCTTTTCCTCCATTAAAACAACACAGAATTCAAAGACATTGGTTCAGTTGTATTCAGGTGTGTGTTTGTGCGCCGGTGAAGTGTTTACAGGACGCATCCAGCAGTGCGCGCTGGGAAATCTGACAGGTGACTGCGGACACAGAACGCGGACTGACAGCTGACCTCGAAACCGCCGAGAGGAGATGAAGGACGGCGAGCGCGCACGTCTGAGTGATTCACGCCGGGGCCGCGGTGAAAGGCCACAGACGCTGCCCATAAACCAGAGCGGACGCTGCTGACGCTGCTGACGCTGCTGACCTGGATGTGTCTCCCAGAGCAGTTCAGACGTAAACATAAGAGGCCTGCGCTTTTAAGGGCTGCGAGTAAAGCAAAGGACAACTTAGCCTCAGCCACCAAACACCACAAGTCATCAACAGGATGCTTTTGGCAACCAATCAGAGCTGGGCAAGCAGAAAAGGTTCCAGACTAGGGGTGTAACAATACAAGTAACTGTATCGATTTTTTTTCCTATGATACAGCTACATCGATACACTTGACCTTGTATCGAATCATATCGTTTTCTAGGAAGTGAATATCGATACACATGAAGTATCGATCGATAATATCGGAAATATCAAAATTAGAAATTTGTATGTTAAAATAAAACCAGATATGGCTTTTTGGAGATAAATTTTGTGTTTTTAATTAAATAAAATGTTATATTCAACTTTTCTTCACTCTCTGTCTGCTGGACATAATCAACCCCGGCCGCGGTCCTACATTTGTGAGTAAACTTTTATGATTTTTGGCAAAAAGTTGCTGTATCGATTATTGATACGAAGGTGTTGAATCGTATCAAAACATATTGTTCCAAATTAGCCAATATTGTTCTTGAATCGTATCGAAACACCTCTAATCGATACATATCGTATCGTTGCAAAAACAGTATCGTTACACCCCTATTCCAGACCAAGTCAAAATACACATATATATATTTTTAAGGGGCCATATTCTGTTTTATTCATATTTTTAACCCAGTTGTGGTCTCCTCTAGAACAGCAGAACGTTTTACAGCCTTTAAAAAGATCATGGAACTAAAAGAAAACGTTTTTAATAAGTACTCTACAGGTGCCATAAAGAAACAGGTGAAGAGACCAGCAGAGGGCAGCAGAGGGCAGCTCTGTCACAGTCTTTTGAACAGAAACATTTTTACTACAAAAGTACAAATGTCTGAGGAATCAGGATAAATGACTGAGAGCAGAGTGAATGTAGAGGGCTGGTTGTTGATTGGTCAGCGCTTCCTGGAGTGGCCAAGCGTTCTGAGGCCTCAGAAACTTTGCACCAGAGATTACAGGATTACTCAAACAGGAGTGGATGAAAACAAAACACAACAACTCTGTTTCTGATGAGGGAACAACATTATGACATGGGAGAAAGCTCAGAAAATCAATTTTGTATAATAGGTGACACTTTTTAGCACAAGCTTCACAAATGCTTCGGGACATTTTTCACTTGTAAACTTTACTAACGCAAGTAAAAACAACGGAACAACGTTTCAGAGTAACCCTTTTCAAAATGGATGGGTAGAGAACATTAGCAAGCGTCTCTGTTGTTAGCCGTTTGGTTCATAGCTACAATTAGCGCTACATAAGCTAAAGGCTACATGCTAAAGTCTGTGGACAGAACCAGGACAGAACACAGAGTTGGCTCCGAGTTTATCTTTAACTCCGCAGACCAGAGCTGACTCCAGATCTGTGTGAGTGTTGTTTGACGTCGCTGGAGTTGAAAGGCCACAGATGCTGCTCATGTTTGGCTCAGCAGAGACAGCGCTGACAGCTTCCACCTCAGAGAAGACGCTCTCAGGAGATCCCAGTGTGTGACGGACAGACGGCGGGTCGCAGAGAAACAACGCGCACATGTGCTCAGAGTGTCAACGCCAACGCCATCGTTCCCTCCACACCTCACAGTCCCCCCTCAGTCCCCCCTCAGACCCCCCTCTGTCCCCCCTCTGTCCCTCTGGTCCATGTGTGATAATGTGTGAGAGTGCATGCATCAGGTTACACAGCTTTCCTTTTTTCCCTTTTGGAGTCACCACAGAAAACCCTCTGCTTCTTCTTCAGAGAAAAATCTGGCACAGGATTAAAACTGCATCAAGACCTGGGCTTGGAGGGAACTTTGTGGAGTAAATAGACATAAACTGAACTAGTTTCACTAAATATGTTTAAGAGACTGTTAAATATCTTGGAAGAAAAACAACTTGACAAACCAATTTCACAGATTTTTTATTTGAGATTATTTATTGCAGGCATTACTTGTTTTTTATGTTTTGTAGTTCTGTCGAATGTTGTATTTTAATGTTTTTACTGTACAGACCTCAACAGTGACTGGCCCCGCCCGGTTCTGGAAATAAAATTCCAATTCATTTTTCCCATTGTCTTTTAGAAAAAATCCGTATATTAAAAGTTCAACAGCTCGAGCACGGCTAATCAGCTGCGCCATAAAACGATTAATATCACTATGAACTTATCAAAAGGAAAAGCTGCAAACACATTTTGCTGAATTTTAAACCACAGAGCGGATTTGCCTGAGCTTTCAAACTCTTAATGTACACATTTTTCAAAAAGTCGATGGGAATAATGAATTGGAATTGACGTCTATACAGTTAAAACAGGAAGTAAAGGCCCACCTTTTCAGAACTGCTTTTAAAGTTTAAAGTTTAATATTTGTTTGCTTGTTTTGTTGTTTGTTTCTCTTGTTTTACCCTTGTACAGCGTCTTTGAGTGTCATGAAAAGCGCTTTTATAAATAAAATGTATTATTATTATTATTATTATTATTATTATTATTATTATTAAAGTGCCCTCTCCGTTTATCTTGGCTTGGGACCAGCACAAAGACTAGGAGTTCGTGGGATTCTGTATCAGGTCACACAGATGCCGTGCCACATAAACAGAGAGAATAAAACCTCTTTTGTACAGACTCAAGTTTTTACTTTTTAATGACAGACTGAAGAGCTGTAGTCAGAACTAAACCAGGCCCAGACCAAGACAAGGCCAAGACTTTATCGATTCAAGGACCGAGACCGAGACCAAGACAAACTGAGACCAGGGTCGACACCAAACCCTGGGAACTCACACTTAATAAAGTGGAAAAGGAGAAAAAAAAACATAAATTTCATTTTCCTGGTTCTTCAAATGTGGACAACTAATAACTCCAAAATGACAAAGAATAGCATTTTTGGTAAATCTGGCAACACGAGACTAGACTGTAAAAATATGGTCTCGCTACAACCCTAATGCTGAATAAAAGAAAGTGTTTACAATAATTAAAAACAGATGAAGGGACCAACAGAGGGCAGCAGAGTGCAGTTCTGTTGTGCTCTTTTGAACAGAAACAGTAAAAAAAGAGAGGATTTTGCAGAATATTTCCCCTTTAAGAAATGATTTAAGACAATGATTTAAGCTGTACGTTGTCCTCTGGGACCTGTCACCGAGTTTCCTGACCTGTACTTTCTAACTGGACAGAGCGGGACAGAGCGGGACAGAGCGGGACAGAGTGGGACAGAGTGGGACAGGGCGAGACAGAGCGGGACAGAGTGGGACAGGGCGAGACAGGACGGGACAGAGTGGGACAGAGCGGGACAGAGCAGGACAGGACGGGACAGAGCGGGACAGAGTGGGACAGAGAGGGACAGAGTGGGACAGGGCGAGACAGAGCGGGACAGAGTGGGACAGGGCGAGACAGGACGGGACAGAGTGGGACAGAGCGGGACAGAGCAGGACAGGACGGGACAGAGCGGGACAGAGTGGGACAGAGAGGGACAGAGTGGGACAGGGCGAGACAGAGCGGGACAGAGTGGGACAGGGCGAGACAGGACGGGACAGAGTGGGACAGAGCGGGACAGAGCAGGACAGGACGGGACAGAGCGGGACAGAGTGGGACAGGACGGGACAGAGCGGGACAGGGTGGGACAGAGCAGGACAGGACGGGACAGAGTGGGACAGGACGGGACAGAGCGGGACAGAGTGGGACAGGACGGGACAGGACGGGACAGAGCGGGACAGAGCGGGACAGAGCAGGACAGGACGAGACAGAGCGGGACAGAGCGGGACAGAGCAGGACAGGACGAGACAGAGCGGGACAGAGTGGGACAGAGCAGGACAGGACGAGACAGAGCGGGACAGAGTGGGACAGAGCGGGACAGAGTGGGACAGAGCGGGACAGAGCGGGACAGAGTGGGACAGGACGGGACAGAGCGGGACAGAGCAGGACAGGGTGGGACAGGGTGGGACAGGGTGGGACAGGACGGGACAGAGCGGGACAGAGCAGGACAGAGTGGGACAGGACGGGACAGAGCGGGACAGAGCGGGACAGAGTGGGGAAAGATGGGACATTTTCGCTGGGGTAGAGCACAGAGAGAGAGCTGGTGTCCCCGGTCCCAACGCTGTGTTTGACTTAAACACAGCAGGATTTTTTTATTTTTTTTTATTATTTATGAAAGTGAGACGTATATAAAATGAGACGTACATAAAATGAGACGTATATGAAATGAGACGTATATAAAATGAGACGTATATAAAATGAGACGTTTATAAAATGAGACGTATATGAAATGAGACGTATATGAAATGAGACGTATATAAAATGAGACGTTTATAAAATGAGATGTATATAAAATGAGACGTTTATAAAATGAGACGTATATAAAATGAGACGTATATGAAATGAGACGTATATAAAATGAGATGTATATAAAATGAGACGTTTATAAAATGAGACGTATATGAAATGAGACGTATATAAAATGAGACGTTTATAAAATGAGACGTATATAAAATGAGACGTATATGAAATGAGACGTATATGAAATGAGACGTATATAAAATGAGACGTATATAAAATGAGACGTTTATAAAATGAGACGTATATAAAATGAGACGTTTATAAAATGAGACGTATATAAAATGAGACGTATATGAAATGAGACGTATATAAAATGAGACGTTTATAAAATGAGATGTATATAAAATGAGACGTATATGAAATGAGACATATATAAAATGAGATGTATATAAAATGAGACGTTTATAAAATGAGATGTATATAAAATGAGACGTATATGAAATGAGACGTATATAAAATGAGATGTATATAAAATGAGACGTTTATAAAATGAGACGTATATAAAATGAGATGTATATAAAATGAGACGTTTATAAAATGAGACGTATATAAAATGAGACGTTTATAAAATGAGACGTTTATAAAATGAGACGTATATAAAATGAGACGTTTATAAAATGAGACGTTTATAAAATGAGATGTATATAAAATGAGACGTATATGAAATGAGACATATATAAAATGAGACGTATATAAAATGAGACGTTTATAAAATGAGATGTATATAAAATGAGACGTATATGAAATGAGACGTATATAAAATGAGATGTATATAAAATGAGACGTTTATAAAATGAGACGTATATAAAATGAGACGTATATAAAATGAGACGTTTATAAAATGAGACGTATATAAAATGAGACGTTTATAAAATGAGACGTATATAAAATGAGACGTTTATAAAATGAGACGTATATAAAATGAGACGTATATGAAATGAGACGTTTATAAAATGAGACGTATATGAAATGAGACGTTTATAAAATGAGACGTATATAAAATGAGACGTTTATAAAATGAGACGTATATAAAATGAGACGTATATGAAATGAGACGTATATAAAATGAGATGTATATAAAATGAGACGTTTATAAAATGAGACGTATATGAAATGAGACGTATATAAAATGAGACGTTTATAAAATGAGACGTATATAAAATGAGACGTATATGAAATGAGACGTATATGAAATGAGACGTATATAAAATGAGATGTATATAAAATGAGACGTTTATAAAATGAGACGTATATAAAATGAGACGTTTATAAAATGAGACGTATATAAAATGAGACGTATATGAAATGAGACGTATATAAAATGAGACGTTTATAAAATGAGATGTATATAAAATGAGACGTATATGAAATGAGACATATATAAAATGAGATGTATATAAAATGAGACGTTTATAAAATGAGATGTATATAAAATGAGACGTATATGAAATGAGACGTATATAAAATGAGATGTATATAAAATGAGACGTTTATAAAATGAGACGTATATAAAATGAGATGTATATAAAATGAGACGTTTATAAAATGAGACGTATATAAAATGAGACGTTTATAAAATGAGACGTTTATAAAATGAGACGTATATAAAATGAGACGTTTATAAAATGAGACGTTTATAAAATGAGATGTATATAAAATGAGACGTATATGAAATGAGACATATATAAAATGAGACGTATATAAAATGAGACGTTTATAAAATGAGATGTATATAAAATGAGACGTATATGAAATGAGACGTATATAAAATGAGATGTATATAAAATGAGACGTTTATAAAATGAGACGTATATAAAATGAGACGTTTATAAAATGAGACGTATATAAAATGAGACGTATATGAAATGAGACGTTTATAAAATGAGACGTATATAAAATGAGATGTATATAAAATGAGACGTTTATAAAATGAGACGTATATAAAATGAGATGTATATAAAATGAGACGTTTATAAAATGAGACGTATATAAAATGAGATGTATATAAAATGAGACGTTTATAAAATGAGACGTATATAAAATGAGACGTTTATAAAATGAGACGTATATAAAATGAGATGTATATAAAATGAGACGTATATGAAATGAGACGTATATAAAATGAGATGTATATAAAATGAGATGTATATAAAATGAGACGTTTATAAAATGAGACGTATATAAAATGAGATGTATATAAAATGAGACGTTTATAAAATGAGACGTATATAAAATGAGACGTTTATAAAATGAGACGTATATAAAATGAGATGTATATGAAATGAGACGTATATAAAATGAAAAGGATAAAGGAGAGAAGCTGAGCAGAGACAGGGCCTGAGGTTTGTGAGAGGACGGAGAGCAACAGTTTATGAAATTTTAATCTGAGTCCTGCAGCTCTGAGGACGACAGAGACGCGACGAGATCATAGCCTCAGTATTTTTCTGTTACATGAGCTGTGTAAGTCAGGATGAACTGGAACTAAACCAGGATTAAAGCGAGTTTAAACCTGGACTAAACCAAGTCTACATCAGGACTAAACTTAGCCTCGACCTGACGGACCTCAGGATTTCTAAAATTACTGTGTACGGCCCTGAAAGTGAAGGAAGTCAGTTTTGTTTGAAACGTTTGTCTCAGACTGGAGCTCAGAGCCTTGACCCTATCTCGCAATGGTACAGAACGTGTTAAAGCAGTGTTTCCCAACCAGGGGTACAGGAAGTGACGAGAGCACTTTGCGTAGAAGATGAGAAAATGTTTGCAATCTTTTGAGACAGAACTTCTGAAATGTGAAAGACTAAATTTGAGATTAATGGTTTGTTTCAAAGGGGAGTCATTGTTTTTTTTTCTTTTCTTTGTAGTAAATTTATGGATTTAAGATTATTTATTTTGAAGATAAAACATATAAAACGTTAGTAAATTCAATGGGAGTTTTGGGGAAATATAATTTTAAATCATATTTAGCTTTACAGGCAGACAGATTATTAATTTTATTTTTTATCTTGAATTTTAGTTTAAAAAAGGAAAATTAGCATTTAGAAAAAAAAGTACATATAAAATTACATATAAATGTTTTATGACAATTTGGATCTTTTTGAAGAATCACCAAAGCCCAGAGGGAACTCAGGACACCGCTGCTTTAAAGTCATTCATGGATTTTTCCACATCAAAAACTAAATATTTCATCCTCAGTGCATTACTGACCCGAACTAACCCCGTCCTGATTGAGTTTAAGGTTTAAAGAAACATTACGTAAAGAATCCGCGTCTGTGGTCTGTTCCTGAAATCACCGCTGAACCAATTCCTCTCCACTTCAGCCTAAATCATTACAGCCATCATTAAGTAGAACGGGGACATAAATCTGCCTCACACCGCTGCTCCGCTCTCAGATAACCTCATTACAGCCCGGTGTAGTGACAGATTTGGCCCTGCGCTCACATTCAGACCCCTCAGAAACACTCGAGTGAAGAGTTTGGAGGGCGAGTGCGAGTGAGCGGACGCTGAAGGCTGCGGTCGTCCCTGCGCGGAAATAAAGAGCTTTACAGGGAAACGATAACGCCATGCATTTAGACAGAGCAGAGTGGATGTTGTGGATGTTGTGGACACGGCGCCTGCACTGATGTTTCCTACAGGCCTCAGTTAACGTTAAGTGCCCCACACTGTAAAAAATAATCTGTAAATTTTACGGTAAAAAATTGGCAGCTGTGGTTGCCAGAAATTGTAAAAATTACAAGAGGCCTTTATTTCATTTTACAGTATAATATTACCACAAATGTTGTTTTTACAGTTTTTGACTTGAGTTTTTATTATTAATTACTGTAAAATTAAGTTATTAATCTTTCAAAAAATAGATGAACTGTATATTTTACAGTTTGCGGCTTACATTTTAATCAACATTTACTGTAAAATTTAAAGTTATCTTTTAAAAAGGTGTTAACCTAATAAATACTGGACTCAATTTTTTTAACAGTGCTATACTGTATACATTACAAATAATAAAAATAAAAAATACAATTTTGCCTTATTTTTAATATTACAGTTAATTATCGTAACCAAAACAGTATTTTACCGATATATCAATTACGGTCTTTTACTGTTGAGATTTTACAGATTTTTACCATGAAATCTACAGATATTTTTTACAGTGCATTCACATGAAAAATACAAAGAGCAAAGAAATAAAGCATGGTGTAGGTGAATGAGTGTGTTTTAGACCAAAGAGAAGCAGACAGATTCCTGTTTTACGTTCTCTGTTGGTTTTATGTTTGAGTAATCCTGTATGCTGAGGCGCTGCCCTTCTCCAGAGCTGAAAACGCTCGGTCTCACAGCTCTGCGTAGACACATGAAACCTGGAAGTGCATCACCAGACTCGCTCTGATCATTTCAGCCTGAAACCTCCGTCACTACGAAGCATCAGCTCAGAAATCTATCTGTTAGCTTCATGTTGCTAACAGCTGTGCTAAATAGCCATATATGCTCTGTCCAGTTCCCAGCGTTGCCAGCAGGGGGCGACAGACAGACTTCTAATCCAAGCAAACAGAAGAGGTTTTCCACAGATTCAGGTTTTATATTAAAATAATGTCACATTAATGCAGAGGAGTTAAACTAGAGCTGCAACAACTACACTCATTCATTCATTTATAATCAATTACTGAAATAATCCTCAACTAATTTTGATGATTTTTATCTTGTTTTTAATGTTGTACAGGACTTTGGTCAGCTTTGGTTGTTGGGAGGTGCTATAGAAATAAAATTTGATTGATAATCGATTAAAGAGGTTTTATTCCCAACGCAGAGAAGTAAAACCACAGAAAGAGTAACAGAGAATGTACATTTTGTATTTTTTATTCAAAATATCTTTATGTGAATATTCTCTGACCAAACATCCTCAAGTGGCACAATTTTGTAAAAAAATGTGTAATTTTTTTAATGTGTAATTTTTTGTAAGTTTTTAAACCACTTTACTCGTGCTTCACTATCTGATTATTAATAATAAAAATAAAAATAATCAACAAATTAATCAAATATGAAAATAATCTTTAGTTGTAGCTCTGTATCCAACACCATTTCAAAAATTCTGAAAAAAAGCAGATTATGGGACTTGTAAAGGTTTGACAGAGGCTGATGAGCCACGGATGCATAAAATAAAATTATATATACAGAGTTTCTGCATGGCTCAACAAGTTGAATTTAAGACTTTTTAAAACCTTTTTAAGACCATTGTTGAAAAATATTAAGCCCTATTTCATAAGCCCACAGTGATGCAGCCGAGTCATAAACGTGGCTGCAGCGTTTAACTGCGACCACTGACGACAGAGAGCCACAAAGCATTTTGTTCTTGGTAAGAAAATAATGTGAGCTCTTGTATCAGTGACAGTAACACCTCGGAGAATTTAAGTGCACATTTTAGAATAAGCTGTGAACGCAGGTAGTTACTTTAAATGTACGTGACATATTTAAGACCTGTTTAAACAGATTTAAGACCTAGATTTAAGACCAAGACCTCTGCTTCTTGGCAAATTTTAAACTTTTTAAGGCCTTAAATTCAGATTTTTAAATTTAAGACATTTTTTAGACTTTTTAAGACCCAGCAGTAAATATAAAACGCACAAATGTAGGGACTCTGGAAGAACGTAGTTTTTTGTAACCTTTAAGGCTTTTTATTTATTTATTTATGTGACCTTTGAACCCTGTATGAAGCCTACAGGTCTCAGAGATCTGCCACTGCTCTGTTCCTCGAGTGCGGACTAAATGAGAAGGCTTCATTTACCGTCTATGCTTCTCAACGGTGGAACTCCTTACTTATTGTTTTTTACTGTATGTACAGTATTGTAATTGTATATGGACATTTTTATCCTCATTTTGTGCTTATTTCTATTGTATGTCGCTTAAACGCTTTTTTATTGTTTTTACTGTTGAACTCCATGGAAAGCACTTTGTATTTCACATGAAAGGTGCTAAACAAATAAACTCAGCTCAGGAGTGACTGGAAAAGAGCAAAGAGAGAGAGATTCTGGAAATGTCTGGAGTCCCTGTCTCCGCCCCTGTCTCCGTCCCTGTCTCCGTCCCTGTCTCCGTCCCTGTCTCCGTCCCTGTCTCCGTCCCTGTCTCCGTCCCTGTCTCCGTCCCTGTCTCCGTCTCTGTCTCCGTCCCTGTCTCCGTCCCTGTCTCCGTCCCTGTCTCCGCCCCTGTCTCCGTCCCTGTCTCCGTCCCTGTCTCCGTCTCTGTCTCCGTCCCTGTCTCCGTCCCTGTCTCCGTCCCTG
This sequence comes from Bostrychus sinensis, assembly GCA_020698575.1. Classification (NCBI taxonomy): domain Eukaryota; kingdom Metazoa; phylum Chordata; class Actinopteri; order Gobiiformes; family Eleotridae; genus Bostrychus; species Bostrychus sinensis. The sequence goes on along the minus strand of CM036241.1, from coordinate 1,869,193 downwards.
TCTCCGCCCCTGTCTCCGTCCCTGTCTCCGTCCCTGTCTCCGTCCCTGTCTCCGTCTCTGTCTCCGTCTCTGTCTCCGCCCCTGTCTCCGTCCCTGTCTCCGTCTCTGTCTCCGTCCCTGTCTCCGTCCCTGCGACCGTTACAGAAAGGATCAGCCGCGTCTCACATTTCTTTTTCTTTTCTTTTTGCGTTCAGGCAGAGACAGAGAGAGTCTGCTCGAGGTCAAACAAAACAAAGAAAGAAACAAAGTACTTTTATTTGCTCTGAAGCCGAGAAGGTTGTGAAAATGTTATGTGTTTCTGTAGGAGGGAATATCAGTGCCTGCTGTTGGTATTGTTGACTTTTGTCGGCCATATTTGTTTTTACTCATCTATACAACAGCAGACGGAGTAAGGAGGAGATAGATCGGTTTACTCATTATCCTTCAAATGAGTAGTACTTTTTGTCCTTGAATAGTGCGCTTACAACCAGAGAGCCCTAGGTTTACGTCGTAGTAAGACATGCCCCGGGACACAGACAGAGGTGCATCAAAGACAGGACTGCGGTGTGTTTGCATGGAGTGGATTGAGAGGAGCTTAGTGGATCGATGAGTGACAGAGGCCGCTAAGACCAAAGGTAAACAGGGGTTAGATGTTGGGCTTAAAGACTCTCAGGAAATCACCATGAAACAAAAACTGGCACAAAGCTTAGCACCTGACCGGACAGCAAGTCAGCGCGATCGTGGACAGTTAGGCCTTAAATCTGTGGACTGGCTGCTTGGATATTTCTTTTAAAAACACTGTCCATTTCCTTGTCCTAAAGTTATTTTAAAGTCCAGCTCAGTGGACTTTCTCCCGCTGTGACCCATTTGAAGAAGGATTTAGGGTTTATCTGAGACAGAATCTGAGGCAGAAGCAGAGAAAGAAGGTGAGAGTGAAAACAGGGAAAACACAGATGTAAAAAGGACAGAGGAGAAAAGAGTCTGAGGTAAGGCCTTGGGTCCAATAATTAAGTGAAGATGGGAAAGAGCCGCAGCCTGGTAAATGGTTCTGTCACTTTAGTAAATGGAGTCGGAGAGGAAAGAGAGGAGCGGAGCGGAGTTCTATCAGCGCCACAATGAAGCCTAAAGCCGTACACACCAGGACCACGAGGAGAGGAGCGAGAGGAGGAGCGAGAGGAGCGGGAGGAGCGGGAGGAGCTGGAGGAGCTGGAGGAGCGAGAGCAGCGAGAGGAGCAGGAGGAGCTGGAGGAGCGAGAGCAGCGAGAGGAGCAGGAGGAGCTGGAGGAGCGAAAGGAGCAGGAGGAGCGAGAGCAGCGAGAGGAGCAGGAGGAGCTGGAGGAGCGAGAGGAGCAGGAGGAGCAAGGGGAGCGAGGGGAGCGAGAGGAGCAGGAGGAGCGAGGGGAGCGAGAGGAGCAGGAGGAGCAAGGGGAGCGAGAGGAGCAGGAGGAGCGAGAGGAGCAGGAGGAGCGAGAGCAGCGAGAGGAGCAGGAGGAGCTGGAGGAGCGAGAGGAGCGAGAGGAGCTGGAGGAGCGGGAGGAGCTGGAGGAGCGAGAGGAGCTGGAGGAGCGGGAGGAGCTGGAGGAGCGAGAGCAGCGAGAGGAGCAGGAGGAGCTGGAGGAGCTGGAGACTGTGGACGTCAGACTCAGAGCTCACTGGGCCAACAAAATGATCTTTCAAATGATTCATGAAGAGTTTTATCTCAGAGACCGTTCATTAAACAGACAGCAGTCAGCTTTAATGTGGCCAGCAGAGTCAGACCCATTCACTCTCAGGGTGGAGTGGGTCTGTGCCTTCACGAACGGTCGCAGGGCTGCACAACTAATCAATATCCAATTTAAAACTGCAATTTGATTATTTCAGATTTCTCTTAAGTGTCAATGCTCATCAGATGCTTAAAATGTAAACTGAACATTCATTTTAAAAATATATCCAAAAACTAATCGCAATTGCAATATCTGTCAGAAAAATCCCAGTTGTATTTTTTTTTTATCGTTCAGCTGTAGTTGGTAGGAACGCTTGCCCATTAACCTGAAGGTTGGCAGGTTCTATCCCCACTTACTGGCAATGCATACTGTCACTGTGTCCTTGGGCAAGACACTTCCCCCACCTTGCCTGTGTGAACGTGTCACTGTGACTGTGTTTGGTGGTGGTCAGAGAGGCCGTCGGCACAAAATGACAGCCACACTTCTGTCAGTGTGCCCCAGGGCAGCTGTGGTACAGAAGTAACTCACCTCCACTGAGTGAGACTGAGGAGTAGAGTCCGACTGATATATCAGCCGGCCAATATAAACCATTAGAAAATTATCGGCTATCGGCTGAAATCTGGCTGATATCCGCCAATATATACAGAACTATTTTTACTGTGTGCTGGATTAAGACCTGTTTACTTGCAAATGATGTTTTCTGCTATTTGTCCAGCAGAGGGCGCTGGTGTTTCTGAGCAGTTTGGGTTTTACTCTGCAGTTCAAAGGAAACCTCCCAAACCTTCTCATGGCCTGAAAAGCTCAAAAAGGCAATAAACATATTTTGCTCATTTCTCTCCCATAAAACCTCAGAGAACAAAAATTCAAGTTTAAATGAAATTTAAGTTAAACAAATTTAGTTAAAGCTAAATAAAATAAATAATACATAAAATACATAATAATACTCCCCACACCAGTGCCCACTACAGCCTACAGAACAATCAACATAAAGAACAATAAGCAGCTTTCTACAACAATTTAAAAAGATGTTTAGTTTAATAAAGTGGCCTGGGGTGTGCACGCCATATTCATGTAAACAAGGGCAGAAAGAAAAATGCTTTAAAACACATTTTCCTAATGTATAACTGTATCAGCTGATGTATCGGATATCGGTATTTTTTGTTACCTAATATCGGTATCGGCCTAAAAAAAAAAAAAAAAACATATCGGTCGGGCTCTACTGAGGAGTAAAGGGATTATGGAACATCTAGAAAGGCGCTATATATAAATATCTAATGCATTATTATCACTTATAATTGCATACAGGCGTTTATCTAAAAAGGGGCGGGGTTTACATTCTGTTTACTTCTGATTGGTTTGTCTCCATTCCTCCTGAGCCGTTATATTTTTGCCACTTCACACAGAATAAGGCAGCACAGAGCACAATGCCACAAGTGTGCAGCGGTAATCTGAAGCCGTTCAGACGACGCAGAAATAATTCCATCAAAACAAAGAAAACCTTGGACTAACGCAGACCTGAAGTGCTCTGGTCCAAACTGCCTCAGCTCCGATAAAGCTCTGGCCTCATTCCACCGACATCAAACCCACATCTCTCACTCCGTCACTGTCACCAACATAAGGAGCATTGTACAGCGAGAGACAGAGACACCATTAACCTCCGACCGTCTCTCTTCTCTAAACCTTATCAGTCCATCAGTCCGTCCTCCGGGACCAGACCGAGCTGTAAAGACAAAAAAAACGACGAGAGACGCAGAGAGATCAGTGTCAGATCCACTTCCATTAGAGCGATAACATCGACGACAGCGACAGCAGCGTCTGAGTCACACACTTCTGCGACGGGACGAGGCCAGAAGACAGAGGGACACAGGACGGAGCTGGACAAACTCTGTTCGAATTAGTTTCATTTCTCCAGAATCCTGTGTTTCCTGAGCAGCTCTGTCCTTATTTGTGAGCAGGGACAGCAGCAGAAGCCAGTTGTACAAAGAAAAAGTGGGTTTGTTTGAATGTGGTGGACGTCAGAGGGACTTTACTGTTGTTAAAATGGAAACAGGACGGAGACAAAAATCCCAACGACAACGAGGACTTCAGCAGAACCAACAGGAGACCAAGGAAAGAGAGAGGAGTTCTTACATTCACTCTGCAGATAAACGGCTGAAGAGAAAGGTTTTGCTGAGAGTGAAGATCTTTTAGTTCAGGGATAAATGCTCTCACAGTGGTAACTACGGTGATCCCGGCTGTGTCCCGGGTTAAGTCCTGGTAATGAGACGCCACAGGTCCCGCTGCAGTAACAGGACCCAGCCTCAGCAGATCCAACATTTACATCACAAAGACCTGGGCCTCGGTCTCTCTATAGGCTTCAGGGACAGAGGACAGAGACAGAGGACAGAGACACAGAGGACAGAGACAGAGGGACACAGAGACAGAGGGACACAGAGACAGAGACGCAGAGGGACACAGAGGCAGGGACGCAGAGACAGAGAAAGAGACACAGAGGACAGAGGACAGAGACAGAGGGACACAGAGACAGAGACAGAGGGACGCAGAGACAGGGACACAGAGACAGAGACAGAGGGACAGAGACACAGAGGACAGAGACAGAGACAGAGGGACAGAGACACAGAGGACAGAGACAGAGGGACAGAGGCAGAGGGACAGAGACACAGAGGACAGAGACAGAGGGACAAAGAGACAGGGACACAGAGACAGAGGGACACAGAGACAGGGGGACACAGAGACAGAGGGACACAGAGACAGGGACACAGAGACAGGGATACAGAGACAGGGACACAGAGACACAGAGACAGAGGGACTCAGAGACAGAGACAGAGGGACAGAGACAGAGGGACAGAGACAGAGGGACAGAGACAGAGGGACAGAGGACAGAGGCAGAGGGACACAGAGGCAGAGGGACACAGAGACAGAGAGGACAGAGACAGAGGGACAGAGAGGACAGAGACAGAGGGACAGAGACAGAGGGACAGAGACAGAGACAGAGGGACACAGAGAGACAGAGACAGAGACAGAGGGACACAGAGACAGGGACACAGAGACAGAGACAGGGACACAGAGACAAAGAGATCCAGAGACAGAGACAGGTACAGAGGGACACAGAGACAGGGGGACACAGAGACAGGGACACAGAGACAGGGACACAGAGACAGAGGGACACGGACAGGGACACAGAGACAGGGACACGGACAGGGACACAGAGGGACACAGAGACAGAGACAGAGGGACACAGAGACAGAGACAGAGGGACACAGAGGCAGGGACACAGAGACAGGGGGACACAGAGACAGAGACAGAGGGACACAGAGACAGAGACAGAGGGACACAGAGGCAGGGACACAGAGACAGAGGGACACAGAGACAGAGACAGAGGGACACAGAGACAGAGACAGAGGGACACAGAGACAGAGACAGAGGGACACAGAGACAGAGACAGAGGGACACAGAGACAGGGACACAGAGACAGGGACACAGAGACAGAGGGACACAGAGACAGAGGGACATACTCATGTGGGACAGTCCTGGAGTGGACCATGAAAGTAAATGAAAGTAAAAAGCAGATCAGTGTTTTCTGTTGAATCTGATACAAGCTGCAGTTAAAGAGAAAAACCTGCCTCAGAATCAGGAGCTGATCAAATTTTCTTCTACAGACAACGCCTCAGTGAATGAGCTTTAGTTTAGGACTGCAACAACTTATCAAAAATAATCAATTATAACTGATTATTAAAATAATCCTCAGCTCATTTAGAAACTGATTATCACTGTCTGAGGTGTTGATGGTCTCACGTTTACTGAGAGAAGACGTTTATTACCAAAACAACAGAAAACATCCTCAACATCTTCAAGTAAATTCTAGCTTCACCTTGTTAAAATTCTGTAAAAATCCAGCTGGGCATGCATTTATTTACACTTCACAATTATTCATCAAAAAAATAATCAATGGATGAGTTTTAGTTGCAGCCCTTGTGTTACATTTTTAACATCAGTACATTACTTTATCATTTCTTCAAACTGTGATAAGATATTTTACAATTAAAGTACTATTACTCCAGTTGAACCTAAAAATATTACTGCTTTTTGTGTAGAAGTACCTCAGTATACTGTAGTTATTTTGTTCTGTTTTATATAAAATTCTTTAGAGCCACATCCGTCGCATTATCTATGCAACTAACTGTATTGTTTTGAGTTTCTTGAATCTTTCTCAGACAAACATTATTCACTAAACACATCTGAATCTTACAGATTTGTTTCATACAGAGCTGTCCCTCTCTTGTATATCGTCTCAAATGAAAACGCACTCTCTCAGAGCAGTTCTCCAGCGCAGCACAGAGCAGCAGCGATCAAAGTCACCAAACAGTCTGAGTACGCTCTTCAGTACAACACCGGCCCCAGACGCAACATTCAGTCCACACCGGTTTTTACCTTTTAGATGTAAAAAAAAAGAAACTGCAAGAATTCAAAGATTGGAGTCTTCACAGTGAGACGAGGTTTTACACAAACGACCGAGGAGACTCTGTGTTTCATTGTGTTTTAAATTGAAACAAGAAGAAACTTTGGAAGTAAAACTGGAAAAATTCACCTCAGCAAAAATTTCTGAGTGGACTTTAAACATTTCTCTGTCTCTGTGCAGTTTCTCTGTTTGTGCAGACGGACACCTTCTTTCTTTCTCTGGCAACCATTTATTCAACAACAGCCAATGGGAGTGACCCTTACTGCAGTGCACTGCTGTAGCACCCGGCCTTGGACCTGGCTGCAGTTTTACTCGGTGTCAGATGTGGTCGTCTCTGAGATTTTTATTTACCAAACATAAAAATATACAATACTTCATCATTTTAATGTACAGTATGTTCCAGACTATAAGTCACACTTTTTTCCATCGTCTGGCTCGGGGTGTGACGTATACTCAGGTGTGACTTATATATTAAAATATTTCAGGTGTTGGTTAGAGGGCGCTCTAGGCTTGTGTACCAGCATCTGCTGCACCTGTACCACTGACAATTTAAAATGTAAACATTACCACTAACAACTTAGGCTATAAAGACAACTGAGAAAGAGCGGAATAATTGGAAATGGAACTGATGCTGAGTCTGACGACAGCCACGCAGAGGAGGAAGCGGCGCTTCGTCTACCTCCGGAGTTGGCGGAGTTGTTCAGAAGCGACACCGAGGATGAAGAATTTAAAGGATTTAGCGATTAGGAGTGAGATGGTGAGTTTGGTGAACTTGTTATATTATGTTCTTTATGCTATAGTTATGTGAATAACTGTTAATATATTACGTTAACATACGAGACACCTATTCAGTTCGTTGTTTATGCTTCATGTAGCTGAATAACCATCAATGTGTTACGTTAGCATAGCGCACACCTATTCAGCTGTTGTTCTCTATTCTATTATTACTATAACTCGCCTTTCAACATGAAATGTCTGTTCTTGGTGTCGGATTTTGTAAATTAAATTTCCCCCCAAAAATGCGACTTATAGTCCAGTGAGACTTATATACATTTTTTTCTTCTTCATTATGCATTTTTTGGCTAGTGCCACTTATGCTCCGGAGCCACTTATAGTCTGGAAAATACGGTAATCAGTTTTCAGCATGAGAAGAACCAGGATCTTCTCTCTGCACTGAGAAACCCAGGCCTCAGTGACTTCCTGAAGCTCCCATATTCTGCTTTTTTCAGTGTTTTGAACTAGAGCTGGACTCCTTTACATTAATAGTTCAGGTTTCATTACTTAAAATAATGTATATTTATGGAAAATGTCCAACGTAACATAGCATAAAATGGCTAATTAGCACAGCTGTTAGCAACATGAGGCTAACAGATTTCTGAGCTGATGCTTGGTAACAGAATACTACTGCAGCTCTGTTTCTGAGGAGGAGACATCATTAGAACAGGGTTAAAGAGAGGAACAGGGAGCTTTATTGTCTTGTTTATTTCCTTCTCCACAGTAAATCCTCTGAATCCTCTTCTCTCACACCAACAAACTTTATGTCCTCTTTCCCTACATCCATAAATCTCCTCTCTGGTCTTCCTCTGGGCCTCCTTCCATCCCCGTCACAATCTGCCATTAGATAATTGAACAAGTTTTCCTCAAATACCAGGATAAAAAACCCTCACACTTGCCGAGACGTGATTGATCTAAACGCTGACACCAGAGAAATGGCGTGATTCGAGTTTCCTACAATAACACGGCGTCTCTCACAGCGGGCCGTCCCACCGCTGTCATATCCTCCATTGATAATAATGACAGTGATAAATTTGGCTGCAACACTGGGAGCCATAAATCACTGGGCTCAACTTCAGCTCGAGACGTCTGGGTTTGATTTGAGAGCAGGAGAAGCGACCAGCGCAGGGATACAGGGAGATGTCCTGGGATAGAGCAGGACTGGACTGGACTGGAGGGGGGGGGACGCATCAGCGCAAATGTCCACTGACACTTTAATGTCCTCCTCTCAGTCTGAAGAACCCCCCCTGGGCTGCAGCAGAAGACACTCAGGACCAAACAGATGTCAACACAGAGAGAAGGCTGAGTGCGTTACGGAGCGTGTGCCGCAAAAACAAACTGACTGCTGTGATTCTTACAACAAACTGCAAATTTAACAGTGCAAAATCAGCAAAAGTAATGTTCGTTCTTCTCCTTTTTCCTGTCAACTGTGGGCTTTTTCACAGGGAGGACGTGCGGACGACGCAAGCAGAGTCAGGGCTGGGCCATAAATGGATTCATCTGAGTTCTTTCATTTTGGACAATGTCAAAAATAACCCCATCGTAGAATTTAATTTAGAGGAAAATGGCATGTCCCAAGCGCTGCCGCTACCTCCCAGAGCAGCTTAAATAATGACTGTGGCAGATGCTAAAAACACTGATAATCACAGAGAAAGATGTTTTACCTCTGTAATGTCCTTGATCAACAGGTGGCAGCAAAATGACTTCAATTAAATTATAACAGAGCTGACTTTTAGAAGCAGAGAGGCTTAAAGATATTTACAGTTAGGTCTATAAATATGTATTATTTTAGATTTTCACTAAAACATAATCAAAGTACAGTTCTATAATTAACACAGGCTTAAAGTGGAGACTCTGTGCAGATGGACAATGACCCAAAACACACTGAAAAAGAAACCCAGGAGTTTTTTTTTAAGGTAAAGCAGCGGAATATTCTGCAGTGGCTGAGTCAGTCTCCAGATCTCAGCCCAACTGAGCATGAATTTTACTGTTTAAGACCAAGCTTAAGGCACAAAGGCCCACAAACAAACAACAACTGAACACAGCTGCAGTAAAGGCCTCAGAGCATCACAAACAGGCGGCGTTTTTGTCCAAAATTCTGACAAAAAACCTCTGCCAAACCAACGTGAACCTGTCCAGAGTCCTCAGTGCACCAGCTGTAATCCTCCAGGTTTCTGTTTAACCTGGAGAACGTTGCTTTCCTCCTCTGTGAGCGTGCGCTGCTGCAGAAATGCCCCGAGATCATTAAGAACAGTGGAATGGGATCAGCTGAGAGCCGAGCGGGGGGTGGGACCTAATTTAGGCTTAGAGCGACCCAGGGACGTGATGCCGTGTGTGGTTTCTGCAGAGACGAGGGGGGCAGAGGATAAAGAGCCTGTGGTTATTAGGCTTTAGCCTGGAGACCCCCACCTCCTCCTCTCAGCCCTCCCCAGGCCCCGCACCGGGCTTAACCCCGGCCTGCTTCCACATTAATGGGATCAAACGCGGGCAGGGGGAGAGGAGGTGCTGCAGGGAAGGTGGGGGCGGGACATGAAGAGGAGAACATGGTTAATGTTGAATGAGATGTGGACAAGAAGAAAATGTGTGTCCCTCATGTCCCAGGTTCACTCTGACAGCAAACATTAACTACAGCAGGTTTTAAAGACACTTTTCCAGTTGGCGTGCCCCGTTATTTCATTTACTTTTTATTGTTTGTGTGTGAAAGTTTAAAGATGCAAGAGGCTGTATTTTTATCTGAGGAGGAAGATCACCTGGAACCTGGACTAAACCAGGACTAAACCTGGACTAAACCAGGACTAAACCAGGACTAAACCAGGTCTAAACCAGGTCTAAACCAGGACTAAACCTGGATTAAACCTGGACTAAACCAGGACTAAACCAGGTCTAAACCTGGACTAAACCAGTCTTAAACCAGGCGTAAACCAGGACTAAACCAGGTCTAAACCAGGTCTAAACCAGGACTAAACCTGGATTAAACCTGGACTAAACCAGGACTAAACCAGGTCTAAACCAGGACTAAACCAGGCGTAAACCAGGACTAAACCAGGACTAAACCAGGTCTAAACTAGGACTAAACCTGGACTAAACCTGGACTAAACCTGGACTAAACCAGGTCTAAACCAGGTCTAAACCAGGTCTAAACCAGGTCTAAACCAGGACTAAACCTGGATTAAACCTGGACTAAACCAGGACTAAACCAGGACTAAACCAGGCGTAAACCAGGACTAAACCAGGACTAAACTAGGACTAAACCTGGACTAAACCTGGACTAAACCAGGCGTAAACCAGGCGTAAACCAGGTCTAAACCAGGACTAAACTAGGACTAAACCTGGACTAAACCAGGACTAAACCAGGACTAAATCAGGCGTAAACCAGGCGTAAACCAGGACTAAACTAGGACTAAACCTGGACTAAACCTGGACTAAACCTGGACTAAACCAGGCGTAAACCAGGTCTAAACCAGGTCTAAACCAGGACTAAACCAGGACTAAACCAGGACTAAACCAGGTCTAAACCAGGACTAAACCAGGACTAAACCAGGACTAAACCAGGACTAAACTAGGACTAAACCTGGATTAAACCTGGACTAAACCAGGACTAAACCAGGACTAAACCTGGATTAAACCTGGACTAAACCAGGACTAAACCAGGACTAAACCAGGACTAAACCAGGACTAAACCAGGTCTAAACCAGGTCTAAACCAGGTCTAAACCAGGTCTAAACCAGGACTAAACCAGGCTTAAACCAGCCGTAAACCAGGACTAAACCAGGACTAAACCAGGACTAAACCAGGACTAAACCAGGTCTAAACCAGGACTAAACCAGGACTAAACCAGGTCTAAACCAGGTCTAAACCAGGTCTAAACCAGGACTAAACCAGGACTAAACCAGGACTAAACCAGGACTAAACCAGGTCTAAACCAGGACTAAACCAGGTCTAAACCAGGACTAAACCAGGTCTAAACCAGGCGTAAACCAGGACTAAACCAGTACTAAACTAGGACTAAACCAGGTCTAAACCAGGTCTAAACCAGGCGTAAACCAGGTCTAAACCAGGTCTAAACCAGGCGTAAACCAGGTCTAAACCAGGTCTAAACCAGGCGTAAACCAGGACTAAACCAGGTCTAAACCAGGTCTAAACCAGGCGTAAACCAGGTCTAAACCAGGTCTAAACCAGGCGTAAACCAGGACTAAACCAGTACTAAACCAGGACTAAACCAGGACAAGCTGCATTTAAAGCAGGACTACAGCAGGTAACCATGAATTTAATTGGAACATTTTTCTATCAGTTCAGAAACGAAGAAAACCTGTTTCTGAAAATCAACAGGGCTTTTTTTTTTTTTTTTTTTAAATATACTAACTTTGCTCACTACAGACACAAACACATTCATGTGCAGGTGAACTGGTGACACTTAAAGTCCCATAGTGAATGAATGAGAACAGCTCTGTAATAGAGCGGTCTTGCCCATGTTGCCCCTTGCCCACCAACAACTCATAAAAGCAGTAAGGGCAAGAAAATGAATGTAAAAAGATTTGAAAACACTGCTGTGGTTCATTAGCGAGACGTCGAAAGGATCTGACAGAAAACCCGTCTGATGAAATATTCACATCATGTTCGATCTTTCCTTCCTCCGTCCTCCGTCCTAATGAGAGCCGCGCGGAGCAGGTGGTCCCGAAGAAAGAGGAAGAGGGGGCTCCGGCGTCCCACCCCGCCCCCACCGCGGGCCTCTCATCCCCGGATCAAAGTGGACACGGCGGCTCCCGGTGGTGGAGCCGCTAACGACCCTCAGGTACGGCGGCGGGCGACCCACGACGCTGCGGCGCGGGGCGAAGCGTGTGCTGATAATTAGGGACGCGTCGCGGAGGAGAGGGGTCTGCGGGGGGCGCGGGGGGGAACCGGGACGTCGTGATTGGGGCAGAAAGGAGAAGATAATGGCTGCCGCGACCGAGGACAGTTGGTGGACGACCGCTGTGAAAATAATGACTCCAAACATAAACATGGAAGCAAAGGTGCGGCGTAATGAGGCACAGAGAGGACCGGGCCGTTACAGACAGTGACGTAATTAAAGCAGGGTTATTGCTGATTTCTTCTTTCTTTCCTGCTTAAATTCTCTTCTGGAGTCGCTAAAACAAAGCATCTGCCTCCTGCTTTGGCATCAATTTAAATTTTTTTTGCAAGATGTCCTTCCTGAAGCAACCCTCTTAATTAATCCAAGCTTGGGACTGGCACAAAGAGTATTCTGGCTTTGTCATTATGGCTAATATATGATGGTTCTGGAGAGTTAGAGCAAATTAAACAGAAAATTAAGCAACTGTGTCCTTAAATATATAAGCCAATTACATGTCTTTAGTTTTAAAAAGCCAATTTTTATTATGGTTCATGACTTTGATTTAATAAAGAGCTGTTTAGTATAAAATGTAATGATAGGTGAGGTCAGGGCGGTGGTTAACGGTTAATCGATAATCGTTTAAGACTAACAATTAACCCAGAAGAACTGTTCACGCCGGTCCTCTCAGAAAGAAGGGCACAGTTTCAAACAAATCTGAAGACGTTTCACCTTCATCCAAGAAACTTTGTCTGAGGTCAAAACCAGGACAGAACCTGGACAAATCCAACACTGAACCAGAATTGACCTAGGTCTATACTAAACCAGGACGAATCCAGCATTAAACCAAGACTAAACCAGAACAAAACTAGATCTAAACAAAGACTAAACCAGGATTAAAGTAGTTCCTGCAGTTTTCTTGCTCACAAACAAACAAACCAGCGCTGGAAAAACCACTCCGCACTGACAAACATCTCCTTCAGAGCTGCAAACCTCTGCCTGAAGCAACGCCGTTTGAACCCCTGTTACCCACGAGTGTGTTGTGTAATTTGAGTGGATATTTGGCCCCGCCCCCTCAGGCGTCTCACCTGTCGGTCGGTCAGCGCGTACAGGTGCTGCAGGTCCGGGCTGAACAGCATGTCCCTGAGCAGGGCGCTCCCTCCGTCGCTCACCGTCACCTTCTCGTACAGGACGGCGGCACGGGACGGGTTCACCGAGTTCACCAGGATCTGAGAGAGGAGAGGAGAAAACATGAGCTCATCCGTTCACTTCGACACATTTCACACAACAGCAGTGGTGGTAGTAGTACACGCAGTATTTGTGGTAGTAGTAGTAGGGCTGGGAATCTTCAGACGCAAACGATTTGATTCCAAAGCGATCAGACTCCTTTCTTCAACATTAAATCATTAAAACATAATTTTAAACACTTTCTACTCCAAAAAACAAAACTAAAGAACTAATAATTCATGTGTGGAAGCAGCACCTGGAGCCAGGACTGTGCTTCTCAGACTTTTTACAACAACGACAGCACAACCCCAGCTTTTTAAGTTCCATCTTTATTAACTTTTATTAACTTAAATATTGGATAAAGCAGGATTAAACCAGGACTAAACCTGGACTAAGCCTGGACAAAACCAGGTCTAAACCAGGACTAAACCAGGTCTAAACCAGGTCTAAACCAGGACTAAACCAGGTCTAAACCAGGTCTAAACCAGGTCTAAACCAGGCGTAAACCAGGACTAAACCAGGCGTAAACCAGGACTAAACCAGGACTAAACCTGGACAAAACCAGGTCTAAACCAGGTCTAAACCAGGCGTAAACCAGGCGTAAACCAGGTCTAAACCAGGCGTAAACCAGGACTAAACCAGGCGTAAACCAGGTCTAAACCAGGACTAAACCAGGACTAAACCAGGCGTAAACCAGGACTAAACCAGGACTAAACCAGGACTAAACCAGGTCTAAACCAGGCGTAAACCAGGCATAAACCAGGACTAAACCAGGCGTAAACCAGGTCTAAACCAGGACTAAACCAGGTCTAAACCAGGCGTAAACCAGGACTAAACCAGGACTAAACCAGGTTTAAACCAGGCGTAAACCAGGCATAAACCAGGACTAAACCAGGCGTAAACCAGGTCTAAACCAGGACTAAACCAGGTCTAAACCAGGTCTAAACCAGGACTAAACCAGGACTAAACCTGGACTAAACCTGGACAAAACCAGGTCTAAACCAGGTCTAAACCAGGCGTAAACCAGGCGTAAACCAGGTCTAAACCAGGTCTAAACCAGGCGTAAACCAGGACTAAACCAGGCGTAAACCAGGTCTAAACCAGGACTAAACCAGGCGTAAACCAGGACTAAACCAGGACTAAACCAGGACTAAACCAGGTCTAAACCAGGCGTAAACCAGGCATAAACCAGGCATAAACCAGGACTAAACCAGGCGTAAACCAGGTCTAAACCAGGACTAAACCAGGTCTAAACCAGGACTAAACCAGGTCTAAACCAGGACTAAACCAGGTCTAAACCAGGACTAAACCAGGCGTAAACCAGGCGTAAACCAGGACGTAAACCAGGACTAAACCAGGTCTAAACCAGGCGTAAACCAGGCATAAACCAGGACTAAACCAGGCGTAAACCAGGTCTAAACCAGGACTAAACCAGGTCTAAACCAGGTCTAAACCAGGACTAAACCAGGACTAAACCAGGTCTAAACCAGGCGTAAACCAGGCGTAAACCAGGTCTAAACCAGGTCTAAACCAGGCGTAAACCAGGACTAAACCAGGCGTAAACCAGGTCTAAACCAGGACTAAACCAGGCGTAAACCAGGCGTAAACCAGGACTAAACCAGGTCTAAACCAGGCGTAAACCAGGCATAAACCAGGACTAAACCAGGCGTAAACCAGGTCTAAACCAGGACTAAACCAGGCGTAAACCAGGACTAAACCAGGACTAAACCAGGACTAAACCAGGTCTAAACCAGGACTAAACCAGGTCTAAACCAGGACTAAACCAGGCGTAAACCAGGCGTAAACCAGGACTAAACCAGGACTAAACCAGGCGTAAACCAGGTCTAAACCAGGACTAAACCAGGACTAAACCAGGACTAAACCAGGACTAAACCTGGACAAAACCAGGTCTAAACCAGGTCTAAACCAGGCGTAAACCAGGCGTAAACCAGGTCTAAACCAGGTCTAAACCAGGCGTAAACCAGGACTAAACCAGGCGTAAACCAGGTCTAAACCAGGTCTAAACCAGGCGTAAACCAGGCATAAACCAGGACTAAACCAGGCGTAAACCAGGTCTAAACCAGGACTAAACCAGGTCTAAACCAGGACTAAACCAGGCGTAAACCAGGTCTAAACCAGGACTAAACCAGGACTAAACCAGGACTAAACCAGGACTAAACCAGGACTAAACCAGGCCTAAACCAGGTATAAACCAGGCGTAAACCAGGACTAAACCAGGTCTAAACCAGGTCTAAACCAGGACTAAACCAGGTCTAAACCAGGACTAAACCAGGCGTAAACCAGGTCTAAACCAGGACTAAACCAGGACTAAACCAGGACTAAACCAGGTCTAAACCAGGTCTGGGAATCTTGGAGCATCTCATGATTTGATTCAAAAGCGATCAGATTCCTTTCTTCAACATTAAATCATTAAAACATAATTTTAAACACTTTCTACTCCAAAAACCAAAACTAAAGAACTAATAATTCATGTGTGGAAGAAGCAAATTCTTAACATTTTGGCTCCAGCTTCTTCATTTCGTGTTCGGACTGAGTTGGGAAAACAGGCCTTTAGCTTTTCCGCTCCTTCTGCTTGGAATATTCTCCAAACTGAACTAAAAATGTCTGAACTTGTCTCATTTAAAACCTTTCATTCCTTTTTATGTAAAAGGCAACAAGTGTCTATAACTCAGTGCCTGTTTTTAATTTTCTACTGTGAATAAGTATCATGTTTTAACTGTTTACTGCTATTGCACCTTCAAGTATCATTGCACTTAAATGCCATATTGTTTACAACTACTGCACTTTACATTTAATGTTTATCGTTACTTGATCTCAGTGGGTTTTTACCTGCTTAAATAAAGGTTAATAAATAATAAACATTTGCCTGAGCTGACTCTTTGTAACCCAGCAGCATGAGCTTTGTATTGGACACAGCAGACTTTAATAATGTGTAGTCTTTACAAAATTCCCATTGTTAGCTTTTCTGAATTGATTCAGAATCTTTTTAAGGAAAAGATTGATGCATTGGAAAAATTATCATTTTTCTAGTAGCAATACAAGTAGCAGTAGTAGTAGTAGTAGTACTGAGTATACGATGATGATGATGCTGTGGGACAGCAGCAGCTGGAGGAGGAACCATTAAAACACATGAACAACCCGAAAATGAGTTTATACAGTTCTGGAGACGGAGCAGAACGCCCCGAGACCACAGAGCACCCCTGGCTCTGAGTCTGAACCAGGACCAACCACCCGTTCTAACCCAAAACACACCGTCGTTTCAGGATGCAACACACACACAACGTTCTGAGGGACGAGAGGAAATCATCTGCACACATCTTTTATCCACAGTAAGTTTTGTTTCTATGGTGGAACAATCACAGGCGAAGAAACCAATCACAGAAACGAAGAGCGGGACGTAAGGAGAGCACTTTCCTAGACAAATGTGGTAGATTCCTGAGGGTTTTTCCATAAAACTCCAGAATCCTGTGTTTCCTGAGCAGCTCTGTCGTTATTTGTGAGCGGGGACAGCAGCAGAAGCCAGATGTACAAAGACTTGTGAAAGAAAAAGTGGGTTTGTTTGAATGTGGAGGTTACGTGGGACGTCAGAGGGACTTTACTGTTGTTAAAATGGAAACAGGACCAAGACAAAAATCCCACAGAGGACTGAACAACAACGAAGACTTCAGCAGAACCAACAGGAGACCAAGGAAAGAACTAAACACTGTTAATCAGAGAGAAGTTATTACATTCACTCTGCTTCTGTTTCTGTAAGACGCAGATAAAAAAAGTAGAAGCCACAGTAGCAGTTGGACGTAGAAATAGCAGCCTAGCATTCAAAATATTAGTGGCAGTAGCATAAGATAAACTTCAATTATTTCTATTATTTTGAGGTAATAGTATTTTCATTTGGGTAAAATTGTGCCAAAAACACTCCACTCCACTCTGACAGAGGAGTACTGCGAGTGTGACTCTGTGTACTTTACTATGAAAGTATATTTACTGCTCCAGCAGAACAAACACTGAGTCTGAGACAGAGAGGAGCTGGAGGAGGAGACGAGAGAAATATGGAGGCGATTATGAAGCTAATGGTCCTCTAACAAAGATATGTTTCACTTACAGATGGATCACTCCGACAGACAGAGAGAGGAGGAGGAGGAGGAGAGGAGGAGAGAGGAGGAGGAGGAGAGGAGAGAGGAGGAGAGGAGGAGGAGGAGAGGAGAGAGGAGGAGAGGAGGAGAGGAGGAGAGGAGGAGAAGAGAGGAGGAGAGGAGGAGGAGGAGAGAGGAGGAGAGGAGGAGAGGAGGAGAGGAGGAGAGGAGAGAGGAGGAGAGGAGGAGAGGAGGGAGGAGAGAGGAGAGAGGAGAGGAGGAAGGAGAGAGGAGGAGGAGGGAGGAGGAGGAGGGGGGAGGAGGAGGGAGGAGGAGGGAGGAGGGAGGAGGAGGAGGAGGGAGGAGGAGGGAGGAGGAGGAGGGAGGAGGAGGAGGAGGGAGGAGGAGGAGGAGGGAGGAGGAGGAGGAGGGAGGAGGGAGGAGGAGGAGGAGGAGGAGGAGGAGGAGGAGGAGGAGGAGGAGGAGGAGAGAGGAGGAGAGAGGAGGAGGAGGAGAGAGGAGGAGAGAGGAGGAGAGAGGAGGAGAGAGGAGGAGGAGGAGGAGGAGGAGGAGGAGGAGGAGGAGGAGGAGGAGGAGGAGGAGGAGGAGGAGGAGGAGAGGTATGAGCAGGAATAGAGTTTAATGTGAAAAGGTGAAGGTGAGTGAATGAAGTTATAAACCACCTTTAGTCTCCAGAAAAGCACTGCATAAGACTAATGCATTATTATTATTATTATTAATATGATTAATCATAATAATAATAATAATAATAATAATAATAATAATAATAATAATAATAAGAGGCCAGTCCTATAACTAACCTGTTTAATGCTCTTCTTATGTTTTTTATTAGTACCACTTTCCATTCTATTGTTGCCCCATCCCAACTATTTTGAGACTTGTTGCTGCCATCAAATCCAACCTGAGCCCCTGTTTTACATAAAACAGTAAAATATCTCAGATTGTTATGTTGTTTATGTCCCATTATGAACAAAATATACAGCAGTTTATGGGATTTACATTGTGTTTATTTGCATTTTATGAAGTCCAGTGGGAAGTAGGTTTCTATAAAAACACAGAGGAGATAAAGAAATGCAGGGGTTCAAATCAGGTGAGGATAAAAAATGGAAATAGTGGTCGTATGAGCCAAACATAAAGACACAACAACGGGCCGTATTAAAACCTAGATGCCAAAATATGTCATCTGTAGTGAGTGGCCATTCTGTGCCTTTCTCTGTGCGCATGTGGCCTTCAGTGAACAAAGTTTGGACGCCCGTGGTCCATGCACAAAGCTCTGCTCACAGGTTTCCTACAGAAATGAAAACATACACCGAGACAGAACATGTCTGAGGACTTTCTTTAGAACAAACCATGAAAGGGAAAGTTACAGGAAACACAGACAAAGGCAGACAATTAAAAGACTTCACATTATAAAACTAAATATAAATCTCTTTAATGAGAGTCCAGGCTTCTTTCCAGCCACTGCTCAGCATAACAGCGACTTTACAACTTGATTTATGATGATTGTAACTTGCTAAAAAAGAACTAACTTCATTGCAATTCCCATAACGGCGTTGTTGTCTGGAGTAAAACACTACCTACTCACTGTCACCTCTGAAGTGGCTCTTTCCCATCATCCCCTGGGCCTAAATTACCATCATAACACGGCTTTGTACTTCGTCTTATTCTCCCAAACTTGGCATCAT
The DNA here is from genome assembly GCA_020698575.1 of Bostrychus sinensis. Classification (NCBI taxonomy): domain Eukaryota; kingdom Metazoa; phylum Chordata; class Actinopteri; order Gobiiformes; family Eleotridae; genus Bostrychus; species Bostrychus sinensis. The sequence continues at coordinate 1,850,426 of CM036241.1, read as the reverse complement.
CTATTCACAAGAGCACACAAAGACAGATTGCGCTATCGTCTCCGTTCTGAGATATTCCCAAGCAGCAGATCCGCTCCTGCGACACTATCCCACATCTCCTCTTCTTCCTCTTTTATCGTCTGCGGCAGCATTAGCACCGCCTCGGAGCAGATGGAGCCAAAAAGCCCCTAATACGACGTTTATCAGGCGGACGCAGGCCTGGTTAGCAAAGATATTTACACAGGATTGGGACGAGAAGACACGCACCAAGGCAAAACGGAAGAGAAAGGAGACGATCAGCGGCGAGAGTGATGGACGTTAGCACCAGAGACAAGAGAGAGGAATATACACACACCAATATACAATATACACACCAGTATACACACACCAATATACAATATACACACCAGTATACACTCACCAATATACAATATACACTCACCAATATACACACACCAATATACAATATACACTCACCAATATACAATATACACACACCATTATACAATATACACACCAATATACAATATACACACACCAATATACAATATACACACCAATATACAATATACACACACCATTATACAATATACACACCAATATACACACACCAATATACAATATACACTCACCAATATACACACACCAATATACAATATACACACACCAATATACAATATACACTCACCAATATATAATATACACACACCAATATACAATATACACTCACCATTATACAATATACACACCAATATACAATATACACACACCAATATACAATATACACACACCAATATATAATATACACTCACCAATATACACACACCAATATACAATATACACACCAGTATACACTCACCAATATACAATATACACTCACCAATATACACACACCAATATACAATATACACACCAGTATACACTCACCAATATACAATATACACACACCAATATACAATATACACACACCAATATACAATATACACACACCAATATACAATATACACACACCATTATACAATATACACTCACCAATATACACACACCAATATACAATATACACACACCAATATACAATATACACTCACCAATATACACACACCAATATACAATATACACACACCAATATACAATATACACTCACCAATATACACACACCAATATACAATATACACACACCAATATACAATATACACTCACCAATATATAATATACACACACCAATATACAATATACACACCAATATACACTCACCAATATACAATATACACACACCAATATACAATATACACACACCAATATACAATATACACACACCATTATACAATATACACTCACCAATATACACACACCAATATACAATATACACACACCAATATACAATATACACTCACCAATATACACACACCAATATACAATATACACACACCAATATACAATATACACTCACCAATATACACACACCAATATACAATATACACACACCAATATACAATATACACTCACCAATATATAATATACACACACCAATATACAATATACACACCAATATACACTCACCAATATATAATATACACACACCAATATACACTCACCAATATATAATATACACACACCAATATACAATATACACACACCAATATACAATATACACACACCATTATACAATATACACTCACCAATATACAATATACACACACCTATATACAATATACACACACCAATATACAATATACACACACCATTATACAATATACACACACCATTATACAATATACACACACCTATATATACACACCAATATATAATATACACACACCTATATACAATATACACACACCTATATATACACACCAATATATAATATACACACACCTATATACAATATACACACACCATTATACAATATACACACACCTATATACACACACCAATATATAATATACACACACCAATATATAATATACACACACCATTATACAATATACACACACCTATATACACTCACCAATATATAATATACACACACCAATATATAATATACACACACCTATATACAATATACACACACCATTATACAATATACACACACCTATATACACACACCAATATATAATATACACACACCTATATACACACACCAATATACAATATACACACACCAATATACACACACCAATATACAATATACACACACCAATATACAATATACACACACCATTATACAATATACACACACCTATATACACTCACCAATATATAATATACACACACCAATATATAATATACACACACCTATATACAATATACACACACCATTATACAATATACACACACCTATATACACACACCAATATATAATATACACACACCTATATACACACACCAATATACAATATACACACACCAATATACACACACCAATATACACACACCAATATACAATATACACACACCAATATACAATATACACTCACCAATATACACTCACCAATATATAATATACACACACCAATATACAATATACACACACCATTATACAATATACACTCACCAATATACACTCACCAATATTTAATATACACACACAATATACAATATACACACACCAATATACAATATACACACACCATTATACAATATACACTCACCAATATACAATATACACACACCTATATACAATATACACACACCAATATACAATATACACACACCAATATACAATATACACACACCATTATACAATATACACACACCATTATACAATATACACACACCATTATACAATATACACACACCTATATACACACACCAATATATAATATACACACACCAATATATAATATACACACACCATTATACAATATACACACACCTATATACACACACCAATATATAATATACACACACCTATATACACACACCAATATATAATATACACACACCAATATACAATATACACACACCATTATACAATATACACACACCAATATACACTCACCAATATATAATATACACACACCTATATACAATATACACACACCATTATACACTATACACACACCTATATACACACACCAATATATAATATACACACACCTATATACACACACCAATATACAATATACACACACCAATATACACACACCAATATACAATATACACACACCAATATACAATATACACACCAATATACACACACCAATATATAATATACACACACCAATGTACAATAAACACACCAATATACACACACCATTATACAATATACACACCAATATACACACACCATTATACAATATACACACCAATATACACACACCAATATACAATATACACACCAATATACACACACCATTATACAATATACACACCAATATACACACACCAATATACACTCACCAATATATAATATACACACACCAATGTACAATAAACACACCAATATACACACACCATTATACAATATACACACCAATATACACACACCATTATACAATATACACACCAATATACACACACCAATATACAATATACACACCAATATACACACACCATTATACAATATACACACACCAGCAGGCCACTTTATTAAGTACACCCTGGGTAATGAAGATAAATACAGTTCATGAAAATGTGCTGAGTAACTAGTAGTAGTAGCAGTAGTAGTAGTAGTAGTAGCAGTAGCAGCAGTAGTAGTAGTAGTAGTAGTCGTAGCAGTAGCATTAAAAGTATTAAAAGTGGTAGTCATTTAGTAGTAGTAGAAACAGTTGCAGCAGCTGTAGAAAAATTATTAGTAACAGTAGCACTATGAGTAGCAGTAGTCGTAGTAGCAAGAGTTGTAGTACTAATAGCAGTAATCTTAGTAGAGTAGTAGTAGCACTAGTAGTAGTTGCTTTAGTAGTAGTACTAGTAGTAGTAGTGGAAGAAACAGTTGCAGTTCCTGAAGTTAAATGCGCAGTAGTATTACTAGCAGCAAAGTAGCCCTAGAAGTAGTAGTTGTAGCAGCAGTATTTGTAGTACTTATACCAGTAGTAGTAGGCTAGTGGTATTAGAAGCACTAGTAGTAGTTGTAGTAGTAGAAAGAGTTGCAGCAGCTGTAACTAAAGTGGTAGCAGCCGCAGTGGTAGTACTAATAGTAATAGTAGTATTAATGGTAATAGCAGTAGCAATACTAGTAGCACTATTATTATTAGTAGTAGTAGCAAGAGTAGTGGCAGGTACTACTACTACTACTACTACTACTACTGCTACAACTACTACTAAAAGTACTACTACTACTCCCCCTGAAGTGCACATAACCAGTCCCTCCACTGCCAGTACTTCTGTCCTTCATTAGGCCCCTGCTGCAGTAATTACGGGGCCCCTCTGTCTCTCACTCTTCATTACCTTTGTGCTGCTTTCCCCCCCATCACCTTTTGTTCTTGTGGAGGGCCTCTTCACTCGGGGCCCCACACAGACACACAGACAGACAGCTGGGGGGCCCCTCCACATCAAAGTGAGGAATGTGGCCTGGCACCATTATCCACCATTACACAGGGAGAGGAGTATTCAGGGGCCCACGCAGAGGTTTGTGAGTGTGCACGCTCGCCGGACACTTTATTAGGGACACCTGTTGTAATCGGCCAATCACAGCGCAGCAGCGGCAGCGGGGCTTTAGTCCCGGGACATGGAAGTTCTGCTGCTTACTGAGGGAATGATAACCCTCATCCTTCTACGGGACAGGGTCAGACCAGACCAGGACTAAACCAGGACTAAACCAGGACTAAACCGGGACTAAACCGGGACTAAACTGGGACTAAACCGGGACTAAACCGGGACTAAACCAGGGCTAAACCAGGACTAAACCGGGACTAAACCGGGACTAAACCGGGACTAAACCGGGACTAAACCGGGACTAAACCGGGGCTAAACCGGGACTAAACCGGGACTAAACCGGGACTAAACCGGGACTAAACCGGGACTAAACCGGGACTAAACCGGGACTAAACCGGGACTAAACCGGGACTAAACCGGGACTAAACCGGGACTAAACCAGGGCTAAACCAGGACTAAACCGGGACTAAACCGGGACTAAACCGGGACTAAACCGGGACTAAACCGGGGCTAAACCGGGACTAAACCGGGACTAAACCGGGACTAAACCGGGACAAAACCGGGACTAAACCGGGACTAAACCGGGACTAAACCGGGACTAAACCAAGACTAAACCGGGACTAAACCGGGACTAAACCGGGACTAAATCGGGACTAAACCGGGACTAAACCGGGACAAAACCGGGACAAAACCGGGACAAAACCGGGACTAAACCGGGACTAAACCGGGTCTAAACCGGGTCTAAACCGGGTCTAAACCGGGTCTAAACCGGGACTAAACCGGGACTAAACCGGGACTAAACAGGGACTAAACAGGGACTAAACCGGGACTAAACAGGGACTAAACCGGGACTAAACCGGGACTAAACCAGGTCTAAACCGGGACTAAACAGGGACTAAACCAGGACTAAACCAGGACTAAACCAGGATTAAACCAGGACTACACCAGGACTAAACCAGGTCTAAACCAGGACTAAACAGGGACTAAACCAGGACTAAACCGGAACTAAACCAGGACTAAACCAGGACTAAACAGGGACTAAACCAGGACTAAACCAGAACTAAACCAGGACTAAACCGGGACTAAACCAGGACTAAACCAGGACTAAACAGGGACTAAACCAGGACTAAACCAGGACTAAACCAGGACTAAACCAGGACTAAACCAGGACTAAACCAGGATTTATGGAGACAGAGACGAACCCAAACACATGCAGGAATGTAAGCGCCAGTCTGGGCTCGGGGGAAGGAGGAGGAGTGGACGTGTGCAAATAAAAAGATTTCTTCTTTGTATCACGGCAAAAGGTTAAAAAGAAGTCATCTGGAGTTAGGTCTGTGCCAAAAATCAAATTGAAAGTTGAATCGTGATAAATAAAAGGGTCGATCTCAGTGATAAGCTTAGAGGCCTTTTATTCGATCTGGACCAGTGTACAGACCACAGTGAAGGTAAAAGGCGTTACTTAGCTTATGTTTCTGGTTACTGCTCTCCTGTTACAGCCTGAGCAAGAAAGAAGTGGAGTAGAGTTTAGAGGAATAACCAACTAAAAAGGTACTATGCATTTAAATAATAATAAAAAACAACCAGTGAGTGCAGCAACTCCGTTTGTAGCATGAGTGCTAATCAGGGAGCTAAGCTAACGTTAGCATTTGCTGTGCTGCACAAAAACGTTTAAGTATAAAAAATTTTGCCATATCTGGAGTTGTTGGATTTGTGTTTGTTGGAGTTTTAGACCTGAAACTAAACTTTATTGGTTCAGAAGACTTAAAAGAGGCTCAGTGGTTTCGAGTCTTCTACTTTGAAAAGAAAAAAAAAAGTCCTGATGACTTCTTTTTAACCTTTTGTTGTGTGGATGATTCACAGCCAGGTTCCTCTTTTGTGCTAAAAAACAACTCTTGTAGAATAGGATTCAACAGGAACGACAAATGAGAAGTACAATGGGATTTATAAAAGGCTTACTTCAGAACAAAGGACAGCCTACAAAGTCTGGAGGATCCACCTTTGGCCCCAGTCCCACCACTTGGGAATCCTCACAAAAATGTCACTCTAAATAATATTGAAAAGCCTTAACATAGTCTTAAATTTCTCGTCCGTCCTTCAGATTAAAACACCGCTCACACAAAGGAAATCTATTTTTGTATTTGTACAGAAGATTAGCTGCTCCCTGCTCAGGACCATCCATCGCTGCTCCTCCAAAAATAATGTTGAAATATTAAATTCAATTAGCGCCGCACTTCATCCTCTGTCCCAGGAGGATATTTATAGACTGCATGGATTCTGTGCCGGCGCTGAGGACTTTAATTATGAAAAATGTTTTTGTTCTGACGGAGGCAGGTGTACGGTGGCCCTGAAGGACAAGCCACAAACAAAAAAGCAAAGCAGAGAAAAAACTAGGAGCACCGTGAGAGCGCAGACCTCCGCCAAGGCACTGCCCCATCTCACAGACCTGGTTCTCTTCTAGTTCAGGGGTAAATTCCCTATGATTTGTTCCTACTGACCCCTTCTGTCGCCTCCATCATTTATCTGCATTATTCTTTACTCTGCTGTTGCATTTATTACCTGTCCATGAAATGATTTATTATTACAAATAAATAGTTTCATTGTACAAAGAAACAGGCCTTCCCTGCACAACACATTACATTTTTATATAAAAAAAATATTATTAATAATAATGAGTAGGGGTGAAACAATTCGTTTTTGATGATGATGCGATAAGTGTAAGTTAGAACTGTTTTGATCCAATTCAAGAACGATATCGGCTGATTTAGAACGATACGACTAAATTCGATTCAACACCTTCAGATGGAAATAACCAAATACAGCAACTTTTTGCCAAAAATCATACAAGTTTACTCTCAAATCCAGCATCGCGGCTGAGGCTGGTTATGGGAGGGAAGCAAAGCTGAACAGAACATTTTATTTCATAAAAACACACATCAATACATCCAAAAAGCTGCATTTGTTGTTTTTAAGCAAATTTATATCAATATTTCCAATAGATTTTTGTTCATGTACATCGATATACACCAGATACAAAACATTACAATTTGATACAAGGTAGTTGCATTGTAGGAATAAAAAATAAAAAATGTGTCGTTACAAACCTATTCATTAGTATTAAACATCAAGAGCATACTCACATTTAATATTCATTTTTGCTTTTCTACCACACAGTACCAGCATGGATTAAATCAGTGATTCTAAAACTTTTCACACCAAATACCTGCTCAGAAAATACTGCATTAAACCAGGACTAAACCTTACCTTAAACCCAGACCAGGAACTAAACCAGGAATAAAATGGGCCCTAAATAAACTAAATCAATAGACTGGGATTGCAAAAGACCATGTACCACCAGTCGGCTAAAGTGAAAGTGTTTTATTCTTGTGTTTGAAGGAAAACGGTTTAATCTTCAACAGAATAAAGAGCGACAGGAATCAAGGAGGAAGGACTTCTTCTGATGAAAACTACAGCTTAGTTCTGGTTCAGTAGTGGTGCTGGTTTAGTCCTGGTTTAGTCCTGGTTTAGTCCTGGTTTAGTCCTGGTTTAGTCCTGGTTTAGTCCCGGTTTTGTCCCGGTTTTGTCCCGGTTTAGTCCCGGTTTAGTCCCGGTTTAGTCCCGGTGTAGTCCCGGTTTTGTCCCGGTTTTGTCCCGGTTTTGTCTTGGTGTAGTCCTGGTGTAGTCCTGGTGTAGTCCTGGTGTAGTCCTGGTGTAGTCCTGGTGTAGTCCTGGTTTAGTCCTGGTTTAGTCCTGGTTTAGTCCTGGTGTAGTCCTGGTGTAGTCCTGGTGTAGTCCTGGTGTAGTCCTGGTTTAGTCCCGGTGTTAGTCCCGGTGTTGTCCCGGTTTTGTCCCGGTTTAGTCCCGGTTTAGTCCCGGTGTTAGTCCCGGTGTTAGTCCCGGTGTTGTCCCGGTGTTGTCCCGGTGTAGTCCCGGTGTAGTCCCGGTGTAGTCCCGGTTTAGTCCCGGTTTAGTCCCGGTGTAGTCCCGGTGTAGTCCCGGTGTAGTCCCGGTTTAGTCCTGGTTTAGTCCTGGTGTTGTCCTGGTGTAGTCCTGGTGTAGTCCTGGTGTAGTCCTGGTGTAGTCCCGGTTTTGTCCCGGTTTAGTCCCGGTGTAGTCCCGGTTTAGTCCCGGTGTAGTCCCGGTTGTAGTCCCGGTTTAGTCCCGGTGTAGTCCCGGTTTAGTCCCGGTGTAGTCCCGGTTTAGTCCCGGTGTTGTCCCGGTGTAGTCCTGGTGTTGTCCTGGTGTAGCCCTGGTTTAGTCCTGGTTTAGCCCTGGTTTAGTTCTGGTTTAGTTCTGGTTTAGTCCTGGTGTAGTCCTGGTTTAGTCCTGGTGTAGTCCTGGTGTAGTCCTGGTGTAGTCCTGGTGTAGTCCTGGTGTTGTCCTGGTTTAGTCCTGGTTTAGTCCTGGTTTAGTCCTGGTTTAGTCCTGGTGTAGTCCTGGTTTAGTCCTGGTTTAGTCCTGGTTTAGTTCTGGTTTAGTTCTGGTTTAGTCCTGGTTTAGTTCTGGTTTAGTCCTGGTGTAGTCCTGGTGTAGTCCTGATTTAGTCCTGGTGTAGTCCTGGTGTAGTCCTGGTTTAGTCCTGGTTTAGTCCTGGTTTAGTCCTGGTGTAGTTCTGGTTTAGTCCTGGTTTAGTTCTGGTTTAGTTCTGGTTTAGTCCTGGTTTAGTTCTGGTTTAGTTCTGGTTTAGTCCTGGTGTAGTCCTGGTGTAGTCCTGGTGTAGTCCTGGTTTAGTCCTGGTGTAGTCCTGGTGTAGTCCTGGTTTAGTCCTGGTTTAGTCCTGGTTTAGTCCTGGTTTAGTCCTGGTTTAGTCCTGGTTTAGCCCTGGTTTAGTCCTGGTTTAGTCCTGGTTTAGTCCTGGTTTAGTCCTGGTTTAGACCTGTACCACAGTTTGAGAACTATTGAACTACTCCCCATTCTTGTAGTGAAAGAACGTGAAGAGCATAAATAATACTTCATATTTTAACCCTGGTTCAGATTAAAACAGCTCTGCCACACTTCTGCCTCAGAATAAACTTCTGCCTCAGATTAAACTCCGTCTTCCTCCTGACACTAAATCATTCTGCAGCGTCCACGAGAGTGAGGAGCATTTAGAGAGGAGCGATTTTATCAGCGTCTGTCCTGGAAACACCTCCACCACAACATCATCATCATCATCATCATCATCAGACACAAGAGAGAAGGGGGTTTTCCACTTCAATGCCTTTTTAAATCTGCTCTTTACAATGGGCCCAGTGCCTTATGGGAGCTCTCAGGCAGAAACCATATTAAACATCGCTGAATGCTGTAGGGACATTTCTGCTGAAGACATAATGCGCAGAGTTAATACTGCGGCGTTAGAATCGATTTAGTGCGAGGCGGATGGCAGGGAGCGGACTTCTGAGCGGCGCGGGGGGAAAGTGAGAGGTCCTTATCGCAGACAGGAAGCAGAAACCTAAACAAAGACAGGGACGAGCGAGAAAGGCAGCGATGGAGGCAGATTTTATCAGAAGCACAAACACAGGAGGAGTTCATCTGCAGAGAGCTGTGTTTGGGCTGCAATATTTGATAACTATGTTGAAAATTGCGATATTATTGCGATATTTGAAAGTCAAAACAGCGACAAAATCAAAACTTAACACAGACTAAACCAGGAATAAAACAAGGCTAAGCTGGGACTACATTAATTAAATAAAACTGGACTTTTTAAACATTTTTATTTAGTCACAACACATGTTCTTTTAAGGCTCTGGTGGAAAATGATTCTTCAGTGTAAATCTCTGTCAGATGGAGACCACAGCGTTATTGTGATATATTTAGATTCTTGCGATATTGCGTTTGCTGATATTGCGATTTATTGTGCAGCCCTGCTGTGTAGAGTCTGCAGTTCTCCTCGGACACAGGAGGGGACGAGAGGCGGGTGCCCAGATGCCCTGCGTCTCATGGGGGGGGAAAAAAAGCAT